>CM060065.1:39164463-39526963 GCA_030533445.1 Cyprinodon diabolis | reverse complement strand
CCATTTCCTGAACTTTTAATGGTGACCAACATTAAAGTCAAAGTCACCTATCTCTGTAGTTTGGCATGATGCCCCCTCATGGAATAAAAAATACAAATTCTTATGTTTTAGATATAAAACTCTCTGGATGTTAGAGGAGAATAAGAATAATCCTAGATTTCTTTTTAATACAGTTGCCAAACTCACCCAGAGCCATAGCT
Source organism: Cyprinodon diabolis (assembly GCA_030533445.1). NCBI lineage: Eukaryota > Metazoa > Chordata > Actinopteri > Cyprinodontiformes > Cyprinodontidae > Cyprinodon > Cyprinodon diabolis. Next base: position 39,526,763 of record CM060065.1, on the reverse strand, counting down.
CTGTTGAACCGTCCATTCCACCTGCTCTTAGCAGCAATGATTTTATGGGATTCTTTATAAATAAGATTGATCTTATTAAAAATAAGATCATAAGCACTCCTCTATCCGCGATTGTACCTGAGGTAGTCATGGAATCTGAACCAGGTTTAGACTGCTTTGATCCAGTTGAACTTTCTGAATTAGCAAAATTATTGTCTTCATCTAAGCCTTCAACTTGTATGTTAGATCCAGTTCCAACCAGGTTATTTAAGGAGGTATTCCCTTTGATCTCCTCCTCCATTTTAGATGTGATTAATCTATCTCTTTTACAGGGATATGTACCTAAAGCTTTTAAGGTTGCTGTAATTAAACCTCTGCTTAAGAAACCGTCTCTTGACCCAGATGACTTGGTTAATTATAGACCTATATCCAATCTTCCTTTCTTATCCAAAATTCTTGAGAAAGTAGTTGCCAAACAAGTTTGCGACCACTTACACCATAATGAACTTTTTGAAGAGTTTCAGTCTGGCTTTAGAGCTCATCATAGCACTGAAACAGCTCTGGTGAAAGTCACTAATGATATTCTCATGGCCTCAGATAATGGACTTGTATCTGTGCTCGTCCTGTTGGATCTTAGTGCTGCATTTGATACAGTTGACCATAATATTCTTTTAGAAAGACTTGAATATTTTGTTGGAATTAAAGGAACAGCACTAGACTGGTTTAAATCTTATCTATCTGATCGAATTCAGTTTGTTTATGTTAATGATAGATCTTCAACACGCTCAAAGGTTACCTGTGGAGTACCACAGGGATCAGTGCTAGGACCAATTCTCTTTACTTTATACATGCTCCCAATTGGTAGAGTTATTAGACAGCATGGGATTAATTTCCACTGTTATGCTGATGATACCCAGCTATATCTGTCTATAAATCCAGATGAAGCTAACCCATTACATAGATTACAGGCATGTCTTGAAGACATAAAAACCTGGATGACTCTTAACTTTCTGCTTCTGAATGCAGACAAAACAGAAGTTATAGTCTTTGGACCAGAGTCTCTGAAAAAGAAGCTGATTAGCCAGTCACTTCATTTGGATGGGATTAAACTGATTTCAGATAATAAAGTAAAAAATCTTGGTGTTATTTTTGATCAGGACCTGTCATTTAAATCCCAGATCAAAGAGGTTTCTAGAATTTCCTTCTTTCATCTGAGGAACATTGCAAAAATTAGAAATCTCCTGTCCAGGGGTGATGCTGAGAAACTAGTCCATGCATTTGTTACTTCAAGGCTGGACTATTGTAATTCTTTACTATCAGGAAGTCCACAAACTGTAGTTAAAAGCCTTCAGCTGATCCAAAATGCTGCAGCCAGAGTTCTGATGAAAATTAAAAAGAGAGATCATATCTCTCCTATCCTGGCTTCTCTTCATTGGCTTCCTGTTAAATCAAGAATTGAATTTAAAATCCTCCTTCTCACATATAAAACCTTAAATGGCCAAGCTCCATCTTATATCAGAGATCTGATTGTTCCTTATATTCCTAACAGAGCACTTCGCTCTCAATCTGCAGGTTTACTAGTGGTTCCTAGAATTTCTAAAAGTAGAATGGGAGGCAGATCTTTTAGTTATCAGGCTCCTCTCCTGTGGAACCAACTACCAGTTTTAGTCCGTGAGGCAGACACTCTGTCTACTTTTAAGACTAGGCTTAAAACTTTCCTTTTTGATAAAGCTTATAGTTAGGGTGGCTCAGGTTATCCTGAGCTGTCTTTAAAGTTATGCTGCTATAGGCTTAGACTTTTGGAGGACATAGGGACCCCCATTTCATCATTCTGCTTCATTCTCTCTCTGTTCTCCTATTCTGCAGAATCTGTTTGTTCAATCTCTAACGTTCTGCTCTCTCTGCTTTTCCTCAGAGTAGCTTTGCCTCGTCTGTTCCTGTTTGGCTGTGACGTCATCCAGGAAAGAAACATCAGCTGTGCTGCTTCCATCAACACCCTTGTTTGTAGATGTTGGAGATCGGCCTGTTTTCCAGTGTGGTCCTGTTTCTCTGGCCGTGGCTGGGTGGATGTGCTCTCTTCATCCTCTGGCATGGGAGCTGCCTTGGAGCTCGTCTGCCTGGCTGTGTGTTTCCTGGACGGGGCCGCCTTTTACAGCTGCTTTTTGTATCTCTGCTTCTGTCTCCTTGAACCCCAGTCGGCCTCGGCAGATGGCCGCTCACACTGAGCCTGGTTCTGCTGGAGGTTTCTTCCTGTTAAAAGGGAGTTTTTCCTCTCCACTGTCGCTACAAGCATGCTTAGTGTGAGGGATTGTATTTGAGTCAATGAGTCAATGCAATCAACTGGTTTTCCTTAGATAGAAAACTTTGTATCAATTTGACTGTATGATCTGGTTGAACTGTAAAGTGCCTTGAAATGACGTGTTGTGAATTTGGCGCTATATAAATAAACTGAATTGAATTGAATTGAATTGAAAGTCTACTGTTATCGAGCTTTATAAATACTCTGCCTTCCTCTTTTCCAGTTGTATAGCACAGGTGTGCCCTACCAGTTTAAGAGGTGCCATTGATCCAAGGTAGCATAGTCAAATGGCCTAATTACCGCTTCTGCATATCTCCTAGGTCTGCAGAGATCGGCTAATGAGCCATTTATTTGATGCAGGTGTGTTGAATTGAGGGATAGCATTTCAAACATGCAATACACAATGAGGTTTGATTTTGGACATCACTGAGGCTACGTTCACACTGCAGCCTGAAGTGACCCAATTCCGATTTTTTTGCCCATATGTGACCTGTATCTGATCTTTTTATGACAGTCTGAACGACACAGATCGGATTTTTTCAAATGCGACCCAGGCCACTTGGATATGTGGTCCTGAATCCGATACGTATCTGATCTTTTCAAATACGACCTGTGTCTGTACGGCCAGGTCGCATTCATCCGACCTAAACATCATTGATACTTGACTAATGTTACTAAACGTTACTAATCTGTGTCCTACTAAGCGGAGGCGGGAAAAACTAACAACCATGGCGGAAGATAACACAGAGAGCAGTCAATGGAGAGAAAGTGAAGTTGCTGACTTAATTCATATTTGGAAAGATAGCTCGATTCAGACCAAACTCGAAGGGTCTTACCGGAACCGGGGGATATTCGTAGTGTGCCTGCTCCTGTTGGAGAAGAACTTAAAGAACGCAATATATGCTGCTGTATTACGAGTCATGTTTACTTCCGCAAACACTGAAAACGCTTGCTACATGTGACGTCATCGCGTCCTCGAGTGCGCATGCGGGACACTTCGGTTGAACGCTTTCAGTTCACACAGTAGATAACATACAAGTCGCATATACTTGGAAGTGTGAACGGACACGCAAAAAAATCCGATTTCACAAAAAAATCGGAATTGAGCATTAAGGCCTGCAGTGTGAACGTAGCCTGAGTCTGTTTTTTCCATAGATCAACAAGGTATAGATGAAATCTTAAAAGACTAATTAACATGGACACTTTTAATGTTTTTGTAAACAAAAACAGCAAATCTTTCAAAAACTATGAAAACAAAGCTACAATATTCCAGAGGAAAAAATAAAGTCAATATTGGAAACTCATGGTCCCACACCCTTATCAGCTTATCAAAAAGAAACACCTACAAAGTTTTCTTCAGCCTGTAAATTGTCACCCGGACAAGGTCATTAGGCTGTGTATTCACTGGGAAGACAGCTGATTTGCTAATGTTCAAAATGCAATCATTGATACCCTCCACAAAGAGGGTAAATTACAGAAGATAATTGCTGAAGAAGTTTGTTCAAAGAGTGCTATATCCACACATAGTAAAAGAAAGTTAACTAGAAAGGGGGAAACAAAGGGCTGGAAGAAATTATACACCAGCAAAAGGATAATGACAGCCTTAAGAAGATATCGGTCAAAATCAATTCATGATTTAGGGGGAGCTTCACAAGGATTGAAGCTGCATTGAGCGTATCAAGAGCCACTGTGCAGAGATGGATCCTACACATGGTTCACAACACTGATATCTATTTATTCACAGGATTGCTGATAGCTCGTTGGTAGTACAGGGTGGAGTGAAGTCACTGGCCACCATATTGGTACTCCCTAGTAAAACTGGTCGCAATGTAAATAATATGTTTGCCACAGTATCGAACGACAAACACTAAAATAAAGATAAATTCATCAATTTGACACTCACTTGCTTTTTCATATCATGACTAGTTTACTGAAATTTATGATTAAAATAAGTACATTATTGCATAGTCAGTATGAATGAGTCATACTGTGTCAATATATGTGTAAATGAAGTCTATAAATCATGTAATATAAGATGTTATACAAATCCATCACAGCAAAATCAATGTGTTAACGGAGTATAATAACACAGATGTGCCAAAAGGCCTAAATTGATGTATTAGCCACTGATTAACTAGGCCAACACTGTAAACCAACACTGTTAGAGCAGTGCTCTCTTGCTCGGGAAAGGTTGTGGGATAATAAAGGGATTTACTACATAATATGTAGTAAATCCCTTTATTGTTGTAAAATGCAGTAATGACTTATTGCATATAATTCAAGATTTTACATCAAGACTGAATTACAAGTACTACATGTCTGTTAATACTATAGTATTTTTCTATTTGCAAATTGTGCATGCATGATCCCATACACTTTTATGCTGTGTCTTTGCATTAGTCTTTAAATCTGACATATTTACAATAGAGAAAAATAAATGAACCAATTGGCAAAATAACACGCAACATCAAATTAATATTTCACTTTTTGCTCATAGTTACAATAAGAATCTGATTATTTGTATACACAAGTATGTATGCATTCACGAATGCAAATACACACATACACTATCCAGTGATTGAATACTATAACTTACCCATGTAGAGTGAATTCACATTCAATATACATGTTTACTTATTTTCTTCATCCTTTTAACATGCATAATTTTTAGCACATGAATTTTTTAAATGAGAAATATACCAAACGCTACAAAAATGACAGCATCATCCAGTTAATCAAAAATTACTACATTGACAGTTCACAGTGAATTACTTTCTATTTATTCTACTTTCTATTTTCTAATGTTAGACACAATGTCAATGGTTAACTCAGTCAATGTCTTTGAGTTGGGTCCGAGAAAGCCAGACTAATGTCACACTACAGATTATGCTATAGGATACGTTGGCGTATATATGGATTTATTCTGTTTACACATCCACTGATTTTAAAATTATCTGAGAAACGGCTATTTTTTGCAGCCAATTGCTTCACACGTAGTCATTTTTGTGGTGCATCTCCGTGAGAGTGGGGGGTACGAATATGGTGGCAGGTGACTTCACTTTTTTTGGGATATCAGCAATCCAGTGAATAAATAGAGATCAGTGGATCACAAGCATTTCTCAAAGGGTCACGGCCTTTCAAAAGCAAATAAATGCAATGTTGCTCAGTTTTCGCTGGGTGGTCTTTTTAAGATGAAAGTAAAATTTGTCTTTTTAGATGCAAAACAGGTCAGAGAGTATAGAATATTGTGGACAGGCATAGAATCCAAGTAACATAGGGTGCAGTGTGATGTTTTAAGAACACTGTCAGCTTGACCGGCAGAGGCCCAATATTTAATGGAGAGGCAATACAAAATCTGATCTCCAGCTTGTGCACACCAACACCTTCTCACACTAAAAAGAACAAACAGAATGTTATACCAAACTCAATTCAGGTGACATGAAGGAAGGAACCATGAAAAGGGATTATTAAGAAAAAGAAGCTAAATTAATACACAAACAAACCTACACCAAAACAATAAAATATACACCTAAAGTAATATTTACATACACAGAAATCAATACAATAAAATAAATCTAAAGTCAATCACAAAAACCCATCTTACTTAACAAAACTCATCCAAAACTACCCTCTTGATAATTTTGGTTTGCTCCAAGTGCTTTGCAGCACCTGGAGCACTTCTACCTTTTCAGCCATGCCCTGCTGAGGAGCCAAACCAGGAAAAGGAAGGTTCTTTGACTTAACATAAACAGAAAATAAGGAGAAATAATTGACATTAATGTTTACACTTTCTTTCCACAGGCAGGATGGCCAATCCTTCTGCTTCACAAGAAAGCATGCCAAAAATGTCCAAACAAAACTACAATAAAGAACTCAAACAACCCAAAAATTTGTTCCAACTTAATATTACATAACACAAAATCAATAATCATATTTCATGGGGTAATGGGAGTCCTGGTCCCCATTACAAACACATTTTAGTGTGCTTCACTGATTCATTCTCCTGATGAGCTTTGAAAAAATGTGGATTATATTTATATATATTATATATATATTTATATTTTTTTTTACCATGGCCTTACCTAGTTTCCAAAATATAATGTATGGGGTACTGTTAACAGGAAGATAACTTATAACGGTCCCAGCAATGCAGATGATGCCATGCCTCTATTAGAGCAGTCAGTTCTTCCATTACACTAGGCATTAACATTAGATGAGTTTCTCCATGCAATTCTAAAGTTATGTGGTAATTAAAGTATTAGAATCTCTGACCAAGTAGTAAGTGCATAGAAACGAACACACCATTCAGGCTCTTGATATTTATGTTTCAAATATCCCATTTAAACCCCTCTCTCTCTTGTTCAATATAATCTTTTTAAATTAATTATTTTTAATTTCATTTTCTGTTAGGTACGCTCATTGCGTGTTGCACTAGTAGGTTAGAGCAGTGCGCTTGTGCTCTGAGAAGGTTGCAAGTACACGGTTAGATCCCCTCAGCCTCCACTTTGTGTTCTTGAGCAAAACCCTTAACCCCACACTGCTCCCCGGGCACTACAGAGCGGCAGCCCACTGCTTCCCAAAAGGGATGGGTTAGATGAAGAGAGTGAATTTCCCCATTGAGGGACAGTAAACGGATTTACACATAAAATGAGAGATACAGTCTAGACGAATTTTAGTAAATGTGTAACAGATCTAATAAATTAATTTCATCTTCTACAAAAAGTGAAAAAATATTCCATGGAACAAACGATTTAGATGTTTTGCTCTTCAAACATATATCAACTGACAAACAATCCTAATTGGAAATAGTGTAGGAGTATATACAACAGAAAACAGGAGTTTCTTTTTTAAAACATTATTTAAACAACAAAACTCACCTTGTTTTAGTAGTGGTAATATTGAGCTTAATTTAATGATTTTTGCAAAATTTAGACTTAATTTCAACAGTAAAACTTTTAGTTAATTTCAATTCAGTTTATTAATATATAACCGATTCACAACATATGTTATCCCAAAGCTCTTTACAGAAACAATATAAATGAGTCATACAGTCAGATTGTTTAAAAGTTGATTGCATCGAGTCATTGACTTTGCTGGATTCACTCCTCCTGGATGTTGCATGCATGTTGCAACTGTATTCTCTTGCATCGTCTAGTTGACTCTGTATCATTCCCTTGCACAAGGCATGCATGCAGTAACAGTGGAGAGGAAAAACTATCCTTTAACAGTAAAAAACTTCAAGCAGAATCTCATACCATACTAACCCTAACCCATACCAAATTTATTCATAAAGCCCTTTCAACACCTAACAGGACGTAAGGGCTATACATATTCATAAAATACAAATAATCAATCATAAAAACAATAAAGTGGTGTATAAAAGTAGTAATACAACAAAAAGCAATGATAAAATAATATAAGAAACATAGAACGACAAAGTCAACATCTCAGATTGTGTTAAAAGCCAAGGAAATGAAATGGGTCTTGGGATTTATAATCAGAAAGTGAAGAGGCGTGTGTAATGACCAAGGGAAGGTTATTCCACAGCTTAGGGGTTGCAACAGATGAAGCAGGGTCTCCTCTGAGCTTGCGTTTTCGTGTGCGAGAGGGTGTGTAGGGATGAAGCAGCTCAGACAGGTAGGGCAGGGCAAGACCATTAAGAACTTTAAAAGCAAATAAAAGGATTTTAAAATCAATCCTAAAATATACTCGCAGTCAATGTAATGAGGCTAAATAAGGGAAATATGATCAAATTCTGCACCCTCTGAAGCTGGGAAACGCATTAATCACTGATACCCATATAAAGTGCATTACAGTAATCAAGCCGAGTGGTTATGGACCACTATTTCAAAATGCTTACATGAAAGGATAGGTCTAACCTGTGCTAGCTGCCTCAATGAAAAAAGCTGGATTTCACAACAGCTCTAATGTGAGTTTTAAACTTCAGACTACCATCTGTTATAACCCCTAAATTTGTAATTATAGGCTTGACATACTGGGCCAAAGATCCAATATCCATCAGGGAGTCTTCAGTGGAACTACCAAACCTTTGCTTTTTTCTTGAGTTTTAAGAAATATAGGGACATCCAGGCTTTCAAGTCTTCCAAGCAGGGACCAAAGAGATGTGGAGTCAGTTTTCTTCAGTGGGACACAAATTCGTGTCATGTGTCTCAGTGTGAGAGGCCTTCTGCCAGGGCAGACTTAGTGTTCAAGGAGACAGCAGACATACAAAAGTATCATAGAAGCATTGATCCCTAAATGCTTCCTATGTTAAACAATGTAATAGTAAACTTGCTCCATGAGTGGCTCTGTCTAGGAAAAACATGGTTAAGTGAGCTCAGAGCCATTTTCATATCTAAAGGGTTGAAGGAGAGCACATCCATTTAGGGGCTGAACTAACATATACCACAGAAATAGAGAACAGAGATTGAGAAAGCTTCCTGGAGAGGTGGCGAAACGTCTTCAAATCTTGAAAACCAAGTCCAGTGGATATTTTTTGAATTTTTACGGAATGACTATGACCTGGATGACTGAGAACCTTCATCAGCAACAGAGATAGAGTAAACCAAAATAATAATAAGTGGCCTCTATGTCCCGTAGCAGCCTAAGCCTGTAGCAGCATGACTATAGAAATAGTTCAGGATACCCTGAGCAACTTTAACTATAAGCTATATAGAAAATGAAGGTTCTAATCTTAAAAGTAGACAGTGTGCCTGCCCCTCATGGACTAAAACACTTGGTTCCACAAGAGAGCAGCCTGATAAGAGGTCTGCCTCCCAATCTACGTTTAGAAGTCCCAGGAACCACTAGTAAACCTGCAGATTGAGAATAAAGTGAGAGGAACATAAGGATCAATCAGATCCCTGATATAAGACAGAGCTTGGTTACTATATTCAGGGCTTTATGAGTAAGGAGGATTATCTTAACTCATATTCTGAATTTAACAGGAAGCCAATGAAGGCTATGACCTCTTTAATTTCTATCAGTTTTCTGGCTACAGAGGTTTTGTTTAGCTGAAGGGTTTTAATTAAAGTTTGTGAACTTCCTGAGAGTAAAGTATTACAATAGTCTAGCCCTGAGGAAACAAGTACATGGACTGGTTTCTTTTCATCACTAATTTGTGCAATATTCTGGAGATGACAGAAGAAAAGTTTAGAAACCTGTTTATAGATTTTATACAAGTAGGTTTTGAATTTTAGCCAAAATAAATATATAAATGATAGAACCATGAAATCTTGTTAGCACCATTTTAAAGATCTGTGAAAATTTTTATGATAAATTACCATTCATATCAGTAGTGTAATTTCAGACAAGAAATTGCAGTTAATCACTTGAGAAACAATAACTACCGACCCAATATTTGCTACTCCAAGTAATTTCACTGTCATTTGTTTCTTATATACTTTTAATTAAAGCTTCTAATGAGAATTAGAAAAACAAATGCCAACTTTTTAGACCCACAGGCCAAGCAGGCAAGGATACAAGTTGTTATCTTGCTACTAAACACAGTGAGCAGGATATAAGGGTGGTGAATAATCTCACAGAAGGGAAAAGGCATGAACCATTATGCCATTCTTCATAAAAACAGGTAAATGTTATCAACATGACAACTGGTTATGTGAGGGAGTTGAAAGAAAAGGACAGTCACAAACATACATTTTCCTTTTCTATTACCACAAATAAGTTTAAAAATGATTAAACACTCCCAAAATTTTTAGAAGACTTGCTCTATTGAGCCTTCCAGCAGCAAATGCTCATTCTTGTGGGTTATACAGTATCGCAGAGGGGTTGTGATGTTGTAGGCTTGTTTCTCTTCATGATACCGTTTATACCTTGTTAGGACTTCTTTAAAAAGTACCTCTTTAAAATAAAACAACATTTCATTTTAAGTCAGATAGGCTAAGACAAATAAAAATAGGTTGTGAAAAAAAAAATCCTAAACAAAACACAAAATTAGCACAAAAATGGCTTGACAACCCTGAATTCAGACGTATTAACCAAAATAAATAAATAAATAAATAAAAATCCCTACTTGTAATTTGGAGAGAGATTAAATAGTAAAGGAATAGTCACAAAAAGGGGGAAAGAAATGACGACTAACCAGCAACAGTGACTGAGCAGGATATATGGGAGATAGAAACAAAGACCAGACTAATCAGCAGATTGGGAGCAGCTGTGAACAGAGGAGTCTAGAAGGGAGCTAGGACAAAGGAGACCAACGTAGAAGTGCAACAGAGGGCAAACAAGAAATATCTTAGAACTCAAAAACATCCAGAAACAAAATAATGAAACCAAAGAACTAGAAAACAAAGAAAAACGTGGATCAAAGTGAAACTGAAAACTCAAAAAGAAAACTTAAACAGAACCAAAACCATGACACATATATGTTCTAGTAGTTATGTGTATATTTTCAAATGGCATACTTAAGGAGATGGAATTTATATATGTTTAACAAAATAATATATTCCAAATGTGAAAATGTAATCATTGTGTACGCTCCTTCCACTTTGTTCCACTTTCCTTTTATAGTGGTAAATTGGGATTATATGAATTTGCCTGTATACGTAAACTCTGTCATTATCAAAAAACTAAAACCTATACAAAAAGTGTAAATATGGTATAACATTTCTTAACACAAAATTGGTCTCTATCTGACTTAGGGCCGGATCTATCAAAGGTTTGCGTGTATAAAAACGTGAGCTATTTCACTGCGCACACTAAAAAAATTTACAAACTGATCTATCAACAGCGTGCTAAAAGGATTTGATCTTTAAAACGTGCTAAATAGCGCCTCTTATCCATTTAGTACTTTTTCTGCAATGAATATGCAATATGGGGCCTTTACACGCAAAAATGCGTCTTGTGGGAGGAGAACATGTAAATATATTAATTTAGCACTCGCAAAGTGATTTATCAAACCTGAAAGCAAACGGTATCTGACTCTATATTTAACACGTTTCAAAAGAAAGTGCAAATGGTCTGTATGCGTAATTGCGCACACATGGCAGCGGTTATTGTCGCAAGAAGGAGACATCGAAATGAAGCAAGGAGACGCAGAGAATGCATTTTTTCACTCCGTGTGAATATTTTTGGAATGAACGAGGAAACGATCATCAAAACATATCGTTTATCCAGCATTGCTATTTTGGAGCTGTTGGGGAAACTCAGAATGGATTTGGAGCCAGCCACAAGGAGGACCCACGCAATACCAGATATCACAAAACTCCTTTCAACATTGCACTTTTTTGCATCTGGGATCTCCCAATCTCGTTTTTCAGAAGTGCTGTCCGACGTTCTAAATGCCATGTCGCCCTGACGCCCTACCGGAGAGAACCCCAACCTCCCCCTTGCGCCTGTGGAGCAACATGCCAATGCTGTGGGGATGCGTACGGGCAGTCATCTTATCCACAGTCACTTCTTGTGAGCCATTTGATATGTGCATATTTCTACAGGCCGATACAAAACACCTTTTTTTTTTTTTTTTTTTTTTTTTTTTTTTACTGCAGTGAAGTAGATATTCAGCCACATACCACCTTAGGGAATAAAGGTTGCCAAAGTTTATATATATATATATATATATATATATATATATATATATATATATATATTTGGTTTTTTTTTGGAGGGGGTGGGGGTGTCACTGTAAGATTAAAATTTCTTAATGCACTAGTTTGCACAAACTACAAACTACTTTGCTGCAAACCACAAAACGCGCAAAACCATCATTTAAATAGGGTGTCTCCAACAGTTTTGCACCTGCCACCAGTTACGCAATCGCTCTTGTTAAATCACCCGCAAACCATGGTTCAGCCCCTCGCGCAAAATTCCAGTGTGCGAGTGCAAATTACTGCACGCAAAATTGGATCTTGATAAATCCGGCCCTTATTGCAGTGCATGATGCCTACTGTTAACCGTTCCTGCTCAGTCTTCTGACCATGGTCGGGAGACACAGGGGAGTTCCTTTCTCCAGGGCCGAAAGTGAAAGACTTACTCCGGGGTTAACGCCTTCTACGCCTTGCACATGAACCACACGTTGGCCCGAAAGTGGCAGGAAGTTAACTTTTAATAGCGCCAACTAACATAAAAAACTGCACAGACTTTTCCTAGCTGCTGCTCCGGTCGTCAGCTACACTCACTCTTCTACATTTCAACCGCGTTCCCCCTTTTTCCCTCCTGCCTGCAGCGCCCCCTTTCTGTAACAACCATTCATACATATAGGCGAGGTGTAGCATCAAACCACATATCCAAACGATATAATTAGCTCATTTTAAGGCGTACCTCATGTGCAAAATTGAGTTTTACATACAACAGGGGAGGAAAGAAATTACTCAGTGACATTCATGACGACCGGGCAGGACACTTACTAACTCCATCAGGTATATATAAAAACATACAGCAAAACATGTCCTTCAAGATAGACCGTTTGCTCTTCCGTTAAATTTTCTTCGCAGTTCGAACAACTGAACAGTAACAACATATAAAGAAAATAAAGAACAGGCACATGTGGCTTTGTTGGACAGATTTAACAAACTCCTGTAACCTTAAACTGAGTCCTCTGCCCTACTTGGAACTATCCAGGTGCCGAACCGGTCTGGTGCTATACGTCGGCGCCTAGACCGTCGAATCGGTGGACCCAAAAGAGATGAATACCCCACCACACCCCCACCATCCTCATGGTTGACATGGGAAGGGGATGATGGGACAAACACACCCAGATTGGGATCTTTCGCAGTCGAGATAGGCAGTAGAGAACAGCCAGCACCTCCACTGGTGGCATCAGAGAACAAACCCTGCAAATCCAGGTCACAGTCCGCAGAATCCTCCTCCAAGGTTGGTGGTGGAACCTCAGTAGGTTCCCAGTGTTGACTTTGGTCCCGGACCCATGCATTGTCCAGAGGCTCCCGGCTGCGGTAATGCTTTAGTTGGTCATGGTGGACGACTTTCACCTTGGACCTTGGGTTCTTCTGTATCCGATAAACTAGGTCATCCAGTTGGCCTAGGACGAAGAATGGGCCTTCGTATGATGGTAGGAACTTTTTGACTTTATTTTTGACATGACGCGTTCCTTTAATGAGATACCACACCGGGTCTCCAACTTTATACTGTGTGTGACAGCAGTTTTTGTCATACTGTCTCTTTGCACGTGTGACCGAGTCTCTCAGGGCCTCTCTAGCGATTTGGTGGGCCAACTCCAACCGTTCCCGCATCTGCTGCACATACTCTGGAGCAATGGGCTGGTGTTCCGAATCGGGGGGCAAACCTGCGACGAGGTCCACTGGTTCACTTACTTCCCTGCCGAACATCATAAAGTTTGGAGAGAAACCTGTAGCACTATGTTTGGTCGACCGATATGCCATTATAGCATAAGGAATCATCAGGTCCCAATCCCAGTGACAGCGTGCTGCGGTAGTAGCCAGGATCTTTTGGAGGGTGGCGTTGAAACGCTCGACCTGACCATCCGACTGCGGCCTAAATGGTGTGGTGTGAGTCTTTTCTATCCCAAACAAACTGCACATCCCCTGAAACACCTCGGACTCGAAATTGCGCCCCTGATCACTGTGTAGCGCTTGAGGGATTCCATAGCGGCACACCCACTCACTAGCAACGACACCTGCGACGGTCACAGCTCGCTCGTTTGGAATAGGAAACGCTTCAGTCCACTTCGTGAAGTAATCTTGTATCACAAGCACATAGCGGTTCCCACGCTCAGTCTCATTTAGTGGACCCATAATGTCCAGTGCAATGCGTTCCATAGGGGCCCCTACATGGACTGTCCCCATGGGAGCTTGCGGTGTCTTCTGAGGGCGAGCCCTGGATGCACAGCTGGTAGAGGTTTTACACCAAAAGGGCAACATCCTCCCTCATGCGGTACCAGTAGTATCGGGTTCTTAATCTGGCCAGAGTTCGCTCCACACCAAAGTGTCCACCCACTGGCCCCTCATGCATCTGTCTCATCACGTCAGTTTGTAACTTGCGTGGCAGCACAATTTGTGGGTAGAATTGGGTGTCATTAAGGCAATAGAACCTACGGACCAGGACGCCATTTTTGAAGTAGAGTCGTTTCCATTGAGTCCAGTATGTCTTAGTGGCTGGGCTGCATGGCGAGACAACAGACCACGGGGGGCATTCATCGCCGGCCTTCATCCAGCTGCGTATGGGTGCAATGTGCGCATCAGCATCCTGGGCCTGGCTCAACTCCCCTATGGTCCAGCCATGAAACAAAGAAGCAGTGTCAAAAGTCTTAGCCACATATATTTTCTCAGTCATTTTCACAGTGCATCTATCAGTTTTGTCATCATGATGCATTCCATCTGTATCAGTGGAAATGTTTTGGTCTAAAATGTCTGTATCTGTTATAAGGGTGCTTTGACTTACCCCCACTGGACACACCTCTGTGGTGAAAGGTTGTTCCTCCTCCTCCTCTGAACTCAGCAGCACTGAGTTGGTGTCAGAGTTCAACTCGCACTGTACAGCCCGATGGTTAATGGTTTTGGGCGGTGTTGAGGGGTCCTGCACTTTACACGGGCAGGACTGGCAACAGGGTCTCCTGGAGAGGCTGTCGGGATTAGTGTGCTGTCGACCCGGACGATGGACAATCTCAAAGTTATATTCAGCCAGTTTCTCAAGCCATCGAGCTAACTGTCCTTCTGGCTCTCTCATTTTGGTCAGCCAGCGCAGACTGCTGTGGTCCGTACGCACTTTAAACGGCCGGCCAAGGAGATACTGACGGAAATGGGATGTGAACTCCACTATAGCCAGGAGCTCACGTCTTGTTGTGCAGTAGTTCAAACTTTCATATCTCTCCTATCCTGGCTTCTCTTCATTGGCTTCCTGTTAAATCAAGAATAGAATTTAAAATCCTCCTTCTCACATATAAAGCCTTAAATGGCCAAGCTCCATCTTATATCAGAGATCTGATTGTTCCTTATGTTCCTAACAGAGCACTTCGCTCTCAATCTGCAGGTTTACTAGTGGTTCCTAGAATTTCTAAAAGTAGAATGGGAGGCAGATCATTTAGTTATCAGGCTCCTCTCCTGTGGAACCAACTACCAGTTTTAGTCCGTGAGGCAGACACCCTGTCTACTTTTAAGGCTAGGCTTAAAACTTTCCTTTTTGATAAAGCTTATAGTTTGGGTGGCTCAGGTTATCCTCAGCTGTCTTAAAGTTATGCTGCTATAGGCTTAGACTTTTGGAGGACATAGGAACCCCCATTTCATCATTCTGCTTCATTCTCTCTCTGTTCTCCTATTCTGCAGAATCTGTTTGTTCAATCTCTAACCTTCTGCTCTCTCTGCTTTTCCTCAGAGTAGCTTTGCCTCATCTGTTCCTGTTTGGCTGTGACGTCATCCAGGAAAGAAACATCAGCTGTGCTGCTTCCATCAACACCCTTGTTTGTAGATGTTGGAGATCGGCCTGTCTTCAGGTGTGGTCCTGTTTCTCTGGCCGTGGCTGGGTGGATGTGCTCTCTTCTTCCTCTGGCATGGGAGCTGCCTTGGAGCTCGTCTGCCTGGCTGTGTGTTTCCTGGACGGGGCCGCCTTTTACAGCTGCTTTTTGTATCTCTGCTTCTGTCTCCTTGAACCCCAGTCGGCCTCGGCAGATGGCCGCTCGCACTGAGCCTGGTTCTGCTGGAGGTTTCTTCCTGTTAAAAGGGAGTTTTTCCTCTCCACTGTCGCTACAAGCATGCTTAGTGTGAGGGATTGTATTTGAGTCAATGAGTCAATG
Organism: Cyprinodon diabolis; assembly: GCA_030533445.1. Classification (NCBI taxonomy): domain Eukaryota; kingdom Metazoa; phylum Chordata; class Actinopteri; order Cyprinodontiformes; family Cyprinodontidae; genus Cyprinodon; species Cyprinodon diabolis. Next base: position 39,510,762 of record CM060065.1, on the reverse strand, counting down.
CAATCAACTGGTTTTCCTTAGATAGAAACTTTGTATCAATTTGACTGTATGATCTGGTTGAACTGTAAAGTGCCTTGAGATGACATGTGTTGTGAATTTGGCGCTATATAAATAAACTGAATTGAATTGAATAGTTCTGTTCACACTTTGCCAACTTGCGACTGCCATAAGCCAATACTCGTTCCACACCCTCCTGCATTTGCGATAGTACAGCACTGATGCCGGTGTCACTTGCATCAGTGTCGAGTACCATTTCACCGCAGTCCAGGGGATAACCAAGAATGGGGGCTGAGATGAGGAGACTCTTTAACTCGTCAAAGGCAGCCTGGTAGTCAGCATGCCACTGGAAACGATCATTTTTCTTAGTTAGGTTGTGAAGAGGTTCAGCAATGGATGCAAAGTCTTTCACAAAACTGCGATAATACGAGGCCAAGCCGATGAAGCGTCGGACCTCCTGAATGGATGATGGTGTGGGCCACATTTGGACCTTCTTGATCTTGCTGGGGTCTGTAGCTACACCATGTTCAGACACTAGGTGACCTAGGTAGGCCACCTCCTGGCGGAAAAGGCAGCATTTGGCAGGTTTTAGTTTCAGGTTAGCTTGTTGGAGTCTGTAAAACACCTCGCCAAGCCGCTGCAGAATCTCTGACACATTCCTTGCTAGTACAATGATGTCGTCTAGGTAGACCAAACAGGTCTCCCACTGCATACCAGCTAAGACGCGGTTCATCAGCCGCTGGAACGTCGCCGGGGCGTTGCATAACCCAAACGGCATGACATTCCACTCGAAGAGACCCGTCCTGGCGCAGAATGCAGTTGCTTTGCGTGCTCTTGGCGTCAGCTCCACCTGCCAGTAACCTGAAGTAAGGTCCAATGTGCTGAACCATCTGGCCGTAGACAATGTATCCAGTGTATCCTGGATGCGGGGCAAGGGGTATGCATCTGGTATGGTTCGCTCATTGAGGGCCCTTTAATCAATGCAGAGCCGATATGTCCCATCCTTCTTACGTACCATAACTATGGGCGAGGCCCAGCTGCTCTGGCTGCTTTGGGCAAGAACGTTCTGCAGGCTGTCGTGTATCTGCTGGTCGGCGAATTGTTGCTTCTCTTTTGTCATTTTGCGTGGAGGTTGTTTGATCGGGGCACCTGGACGAAGTACAATATCGTGCTGGACGACGTTGGTCCGGCCCAGGTCAGCAGGCCCCGTAGAGAACACCTGTCCATAGGTAGAAAGCAACTGTTTAAGTTGAAAGCATTCCCCGTCATTTAGGTTTTTAGAGCTCTGAGCATAGAGCTCCTCCAGGTGCAGAGGAACCACCGGAAAGCTGACTGGCGAGTCTGTAGCCAGTGGGGCACAGTGAGGCTGTAGGGCTTCAGCGGGCTGAAGGAGACCAGCCAGAGATCCTTCTTTAATGGTCACAGCCTTATTGCCAGGATTAAAGAGGCGAAGAGGGACCGTTTTGGATGTCTGGGGATGAACTAAGACTCTAGCGAGGAGTACTTTGTGCTTCTCAACAAAACCTTTAGTAGGGCTAAGTATCATGTCGCTGTGGGGTGCCCCACTTAGGTGCACGCTGCCCCTCACAACATACTCCTCTCCTGGTTCCACCACCACAGTTCTTGATATTTTCACTGCATGCGACTTCAGGTTAGGTTCAGATTGGTAGTAGGGCACTTCCTCACCAAACAGGATGATGCGGTGTCTGCCGAAATCTAGACGGGCTTCAGCTTGTGCGAGGAAGGGATGACCCAGCAGCACTTCTAACCCTGCTATCTCTGCTACAAGAAAATCCACATCCACCTGACGGTTGTTGATGCAGACAGGGATCTGGGCCTCACCCAGTACTGGCACATCTACAGGTCCCACCCCAAGTAAAGTCTCAACAGTAGATGGATACAACTGAGGTCTCATGTCAGGGTGGATGGAATTATAGTAGCGAAACGGTAGCACATTCCTCCGTGCCCCACTGTCCAACACAGCACACACCTCCATTTCATAGATTTGCATGTGGATACTAATTTCTTGGCTTTGGCCTTTCAGGTGGAACACAGCGGGTCCTTGAGTGTCACAGGGGGAGCTGCTCGATGCCAAATCTTTGGTGATCTTGTGGGGGGAGGGGTACTGCCTCTGGATATGACCCCAACCTTGACAGTTATGGCAGCGGACTTTCCCCTTTGAAGGATTCTTGCGGTTATTAAAGGCCGAGGGCGTGTGTGCGGCTAACCGATTTGGTGTAGAACTGATTACAGGAGTAGTTTTGACAACTCTTTCATTTTCGTCATTAGCTCTGACCACAGCAGTTCTGGGTCGTCGTTCAACCATGCTGCGGGCTCCTGGCTGCAGGGCACTGGTGACATAAGCTGCTGCCCTTTTTGTGGTTTCGTGAGCATGTGCTATTTCATATGCACGAGCGAGTGTGACTGGTCGTTGCTCTAATAGTTTCTGGACTATTTCTGCATCACCCAGACCGTTTGTGAAAACTTCGACAGCGATAGAGTCCTGTTCAACTTCTGCCCTGTCACCATAAGCCACAGCCACTTTCCCATAAATATCATCTCTAAATGCATGCAGGGCCTCTCCATGTTTTCGTACCCGCTGCCTTAATTCTACTGCCACCGCAGCGGCGTGGTCAGAGGATGGGCCATATGCAGTTTCCAATTCGTCCACCAGGCGGCGGTAGTCCCACCTGGAAGAGCGAGGATTTCTGTGGACTATGGCCCCCGCTGCGCCAACCGGACAGAATTTCAGCTGCACTGTCATTGTTTTTTCGGACCAGTAATTTGCTTCGGCGCAGCTCTCAAACCGGTACAAAAATTCTTTCCATGGTGTGGTGCCGTCGTATTGACCCGGACGTAATATGGGGATCCTCTCCTTAGGATCTTCATCCTCCTCACTGTCGGATAATGGCTGCGGCGACATGAAACAGATTTTATTAACTTTTAAACAGGGCTGGGGCCGTGCGGGGGTTTGCCTGTCTTTTATAGTTCCATCCAGTTTAGGGGTACTTTGCACGGCGGAAACTGCCGCAGGGTTAAGTGGGGCAGGCGTGCTGTGTGCAAAGCTTCGAACATGAGCAGAAACGAACGGGTTGGTATCAGCATAATTATCTTTCATTTGAAACGTGGGGGCTGGGTAGTAACGCGCCCCGTCGTCTGCATTCTCCCCATGGGCATAACCTTGACATTCCGTAGCAACAAGTGTGTTTGTAGAGCTAACCTGTGGTTGAGTGGGGCCGTAGCGCGGTGCAAACATATCTCCTCCTTTGGCGTACGAGCCTAAAAAACGGCGTTCATTGCACCGAAAAGGATTATAATGTCTACATTTCCCCACCGCCACATCTTCAATAGCCTTTCTACACTCTGCACCCTCAGAAGACATATCCAATGTCATAAACGGGTTGGAATAACCCGTTTCGGGCCCATAGTTTTCACAGGAGTGACCGGCGGCGGCGTCCATCTTACGGTTGCTCGGCAACGGGCCAACGCAGTCCCTTAGCTTTATTGCTAGCCGCTACTATCTCTCTTACTCAAAGCTCACCACTCGTCCAGCATGGCGGGGAAGTCCCTTCGTGGTCGCCAGTGTTAACCGTTCCTGCTCAGTCTTCTGACCGTGGTCGGGAGACACAGGGGAGTTCCTTTCTCCAGGGCCGAAGTGAAAGACTTACTCCGGGGTTAACGCCTTCTACGCCTTGCACATGAACCACACGTTGGCCCGAAAGTGGCTGGAAGTTAACTTTTAATAGCGCCAACTAACATAAAAAAACTGCACAGACTTTTCCTAGCTGCTGCACTGGTCGTCAGCTACACTCACTCTTCTATATTTCAACCGCGTTCCCCCTTTTTCCCTCCTGCCTGCAGCGCCCCCTTTCAGACAGGGGGATGGCTGCCACAATCAGCACACACACACGCCACTTACTGAGCAATCATCACATACAGTGGAGGCACTTTCCGCAACACTACTGAAACACCTCCAGTTGTTGTTTCATTCCTAGCATTGGAAAGAGAAAAAAAGCTATCCCTCAATTTCAAGTAAAACAAACTTGTGCAACACACTTTATAGAATTACAGCTGCATACTATCTTACAAAGCAGACAGATGTAGGCTGTAAACAGCCAGCGATTGCAAGGGCATGTTATAACTGAAACTTTCAGATCAATTTGTTAATGAATTTGGTGCGGAGCATTAAAACTAAACTGCTTGGATTTTATGAACTTAGTGTAAAAGATAAACAAATTATGGGTGACACTTTTATGAAAATTCTCTGCGGTGGAAAAATGTTTATAATCAAATAGGACCAAGTTCCGATGCTGTTGTTCAAAAGGTCTGTATAAAAAAAAAAAAAAAAAAATATGCTGCATCACCCTCTATCACAAGATCCTTCAGAGGAACATGCAAACTTGCCCCCCGCTGTGTATGGTGAGACATCTACTTAGTACAGACTTTCCTGCTCTTTTGCTGTGGCAGCTCTGCTGGAGTCTATTATCACAGAGACCACCTGAATGTGCGCACCAAAGGAATCTGAACCTTCTGACTGTCAAAGTTAAGTGGGTCTGTTGGTAATCTCAGAACCAGATTCTGCAAAACAGGCTTTCTGCAACATTTCTCTCTGAGTTTAGAGCAATTATTTGCAGGAAGAAAAGACGGGAACCATAAAAGAACAACAGACAAAGGCATTCCAGCTAACTAAAGACCCATCCAGAAACAGCCTGGGCGAAGCTTTCCTTAACCTTGGAGACACCTCACTTTTCCAAAATGGGAATCGACAGATTTTACATTTCTGGCAAAGTTAGGGGACAAGTTTCCAGCAAAATGATATGGGTTTTTGATGATTTTTGATAATTGCATTTATTTACAGTTGTCTTAACAAAGCAAGGAGATAATGGTGACTGCATGGTACCACATGCTGACATGTCTTAGGATGTTGTTTATAAAGCTAAAACAAACTTTAGTTAACAAATATAACATTAAAAATCGTTACATAACATTTTTGTTTCCTGATATAATTATTATATTTGATTTCCAAAATATGAACAAAAAGAGTTCTATTAAATTGACTGCTAGCTACTAGCTCTATTGTTTCCTGAGACTAGCTAGCTAAAGAGGCTAGGTTATCCATGCCTTAATTATTCCCTCAGGATCAATCACAGAAAATTTAGAATCAACTATTTACTGTGAAAGGTTATGCATTTAGTCAAATCATTTAATAAAAATTCCCTTTACCAAAAAAGGTTTTAATTTACTTCCTTGAAAATGCATTGGGGGCTGGTCAGTAGAGCAGTGTGGAGCACCGCTGTCTTGCAGCAACAAGGTTCCGGGTTCAATTCCGGCCCTGGCATTTTCCTGCAGGGAGTTTGCATGTTCTCCCTAAGCATGCATGGGTCCTCTCCTAATGCTACAGCTTCCTCTCACAGGCCAAAAACATGACTGTTAGGTTAATTGGCTTCTCTAAATTCTCCTTAGGTGTGTGTGAATGGCTGTTTGTCCTGTGTGTTTCTGTATTCCCTGTGATGGACTGGCGACCTGTCCAGGTTGTACTCCGCCTCTCGCTCATAGACAGCTGGAGATAGGCACCAGCAGCCCTTGTGACCTCAACTGGGATTAAGCGTGACAGAAAATGGATGGATGGATTTGCATTGTGAACACGTTCTAATTGGTGAAGTGCAGTGGTGTCAAAAGTACACAAATTGGTTACTTAAGTAGAAGTATAGATACTGCAGTTTAAAAACACTCTGGTTAAAGTCGAAGTATCAACTTGACCTCTTTATGCAAGTAAAAGTGAAAAAGTATGTGCTCCAAAAACTACTTTAAGTATAAAAGTATCAAGTAACCTTTAAAAAAAACAGCTCGGTGTCACTATGTGAATTGAAAGCTCAATTTGTCGACTATTTGGGAAAATTCTTTTAGATAGGGCCAAGGATGAGGGAGGTATTGTTGATCTCCGTCTCCATCTCCCAATGCGCTCTCGCCTGAGTCTGACCTTTCAGACATTTCAACATCTTTTTCTGAATCCTACATTGTAGCATGACATGGACGATTCACGTTTGCAGTTTGAAGAACACCTGCTTGCTTCTGATGAATTTCTTTAGCTAACGAATGAGTGTTTGCGTTATATGACTCATCCAATTACACTAGTTTTCACTAGCTGTGGACGGCGGCAATGATCTGCATTGGATGGCACACATGAAATACATTTTTGTAAACATCAAATCAAAGCCGAGAGTAACGAGTAACGTTTGTTTTAAAAATGTAAGAAATAGAAAGTACAGATACTTGTGTGAAAATGCAATGAGTAGAAGTCAGATGTAGGAAGAAAAATAAGTACTGGAGTAAAGTATAGATACCCTTAAATGTGTACTTAAGTACAGTAACAAAGTATTTGTACTTTGTTACTTGACACCTCTGGTGAAGTGATACATGAGCTCATTTCACACTTTCATTTGTTGTCCTAACACCAAACAGTATTGCTTTATTACATGGGAGAATGGTGACTGGCTGAGAAAGTGGGCAGATTACATTAAATCTTTACTCTGATTTAACCAATTGGTCTAGAAATCCATGTCACAACAGTCTTCACTTGAGCAGAAAAATACCTTTTCAACAACAAGACTTCCAGTTGAACCATAGTTAGGTAGGGTAACCATCTGTCCTAACTAGAGAATATCCCTGGACTTGAAAAGCAAGTAAAATAAAATTAAAAACATGAAGTGCAACTAAGACAAATGTATATGATGCTTAACAATATATATATCTTAGGGGAAGAGTAAGGTTTTGCCTTTTATCAATGTCAACAAAACCTCAAACAGAAAATTCCGCCCTCGCTACAACAGACCACGTGAGAAAAATACTTGCTTTTGGAAAATTATACCTGAGAGCAGATACCGGCATCAAACAGCTTGTGTGCTGTACAAGTCCACAAACTGTAGTTAAAAGCCTTCAGCTGATCCAAAATGCTGCAGCCAGAGTTCTGATGAAAATTAAAAAGGGAGATCATATCTCTCCTATCCTGGCTTCTCTTCATTGGCTTCCTGTTAAATCAAGAATAGAATTTAAAATCCTCCTTCTCACATATAAAGCCTTAAATGGCCAAGCTCCATCTTATATCAGAGATCTGATTGTTCCTTATGTTCCTAACAGAGCACTTCGCTCTCAATCTGCAGGTTTACTAGTGGTTCCTAGAATTTCTAAAAGTAGAATGGGAGGCAGATCTTTTAGTTATCAGGCTCCTCTCCTGTGGAACCAACTACCAGTTTTAGTCCGTGAGGCAGACACTCTGTCTACTTTTAAGACTAGGCTTAAAACTTTCCTTTTTGATAAAGCTTATAGTTAGGGTGGCTCAGGTTATCCGGAGCTGTCTTTAAAGTTATGCTGCTATAGGCTTAGACTGCTGGAGGACATAGGGACCCCCATTTCATCATTCTGCTTCATTCTCTCTCTGTTCTCCTATTCTGCAGAATCTGTTTGTTCAATCTCTAACCTTCTGCTCTCTCTGCTTTTCCTCAGAGTAGCTTTGCCTCGTCTGTTCCTGTTTGGCTGTGACGTCACCCAGGAAAGAAACATCAGCTGTGCTGCTTCCATCAACACCCTTGTTTGTAGATGTTGGAGATCGGCCTGTTTTCCAGTGTGGTCCTGTTTCTCTGGCCGTGGCTGGGTGGATGTGCTCTCTTCATCCTCTGGCATGGGAGCTGCCTTGGAGCTCGTCTGTCTGGCTGTGTGTTTCCTGGACGGGGCCGCCTTTTACATCTGCTTTTTGTATCTCTGCTTCTGTCTCCTTGAACCCCAGTCGGCCGCGGCAGATGGCCGCTCACACTGAGCCTGGTTCTGCTGGAGGTTTCTTCCTGTTAAAAGGGAGTTTTTCCTCTCCACTGTTGCTACAAGCATGCTTAGTGTGAGGGATTGTATTTGAGTCAATGAGTCAATGCAATCAACTGGTTTTCCTTAGATAGAAAACTTTGTATCAATTTGACTGTATGATCTGGTTGAACTGTAAAGTGCCTTGAGATGACATGTGTTGTGAATTTGGCGCTATATAAATAAACTGAATTGAATTGAATTGAATTCCAGTTTTTTTTTTTAAATACTATCCATCTTTTTTTTTATTATTTTAGCAGAAGATGGTCTCTATAATGGTTAAATTACTAATTTGACCTCAATTTAAAAGCATACAAAATACCACATCAATTCTAAATAGTCTTCTGTAGAGTTGATAGGGGAGCTAAATGTGCTAGAATGCAAAATCAATGATCATTTATTTCAGGTGATCCTCCCACTTAAAAAAAAAAGAAAGTGCAGCTATGATGATATTTCTGTTTCTAAAATTAATAGGTGCTGGAGTCTAATTACATAAAAGACTGAAGTTTCAAAAACATTGGACACCAAGCATCATGGGTTTATGAACAAATGGGTGTGATTAAATAATATATATTTAATAATTTAAAAGAAACAGCATTTACCTAAATGTTAGCATATTTTGCTGTGTTAAAATCTTGATTTCAGTATTCAGAGTAATTTACTGTGTTTTAGGAACACTGCTGAATAATGCTCCCTTTTAATTGCAATCTACACAATTTTTGATCAAAGTTCCATTGCACCTGCATCAGTTAAATCTTGATCATAATCTGAGTCAACTCCTCCTGTACAACAGTCAGTGGTGCATCAGCAACACGAGGTACGCATTGTAAAGATAAACGATTTTTAACACACATATTTCAAGCCAAGGACGCCAACAGAGAACATGCACTGCTGTACTGCTCACACATCAGACTTTTCTTTTGCTCATTTGGGAATTTGGATGAAATCCAGGATGGAAAAAACACCGGTAGAAAATAGAACACTTGGCATACAGCACAGAACAAAACAAGAAGAAGAAGCCAATGTAGATAGATAACAAATTAGATAGTAGGATATCTAAGAGATGCTGGAGATTGAAGAACAACAAAGTGAAGAGAAAGACTGGACAAATAACATCTAGAATGTACAAATAAGCACCAATTAGAAAGGGGAGAGATTAAGAGAAATTAATGAGATGCCTGATTAGAATAAAATATGAATTAATATCTGCAGGAAGCAAATATGGCAATTTAGTTAATTAACATTTAAAAAGGAGGCAAATGGCATGAGGAAGTGACTAAAAAAGCATCTCTGAGAGAATTATATTAGAACTTAAACAGTGTTTTCATTTGTGCATTGTGTTGCTTTGATGTACACTATATTGCCAAAAGTATTTGCTCACCCATCCAAATTATTGGAATCAGGTGTTCCAATCACTTCCATGGCCACAGGTGTATAAATTCAAGCACCTAGGCATGCAGACTGTTTTTACAAACATTTGTGAAAGAATGGGTCGCTCTCAGGAGCTCAGTGAATTCCAGCGTGGAACTGTGATAGGATGCCACCTGTGCAACAAATCCAGTCGTGAAATTTCCTCGCTCCTAAATATTCCACAGTCAACTGTCAGCTGTATTATAAGAAAATGGAAGTGTTTGGGAACGACAGCAACTCAGCCACGAAGTGGTAGGCCACGTAAACTGACGGAGCGGGGTCAGCGGATGCTGAAGCGCATAGTGCGAAGAGGTCGCCAACTTTCTGCAGAGTCAATCACTACAGACCTCCAAACTTCATGTGGCCTTCAGATTAGCTCAAGAACAGTGCGCAGAGAGCTTCATGGAATGGGTTTCCATGGTCGAGCAGCTGCATCCAAGCCATACATAACCAAGTGCAATGCAAAGCGTCGGATGCGGTGGTGTAAAGCACGCCGCCACTGGACTCTAGAGCAGTGGAGACGCGTTCTCTGGAGTGACGAATCGCGCTTCTCCATCTGGCAATCTGATGGACGGGTCTGGGTTTGGCGGTTGCCAGGAGAACGGTACTTGTCTGACTGCATTGTGCCAAGTGTAAAGTTTGGTGGAGGGGGGATTATGGTGTGGGGTTGTTTTTCAGGAGCTGGGCTTGGCCCCTTAGTTCCAGTGAAAGGAACTCTGAATGCTTCAGCATACCAAGACATTTTGGACAATTCCATGCTCCCAACTTTGTGGGAACAGTTTGGAGCTGGCCCCTTCCTCTTCCAACATGACTGTGCACCAGTGCACAAAGCAAGGTCCATAAAGACATGGATGACAGAGTCTGGTGTGGATGAACTTGACTGGCCTGCACAGAGTCCTGACCTCAACCCGATAGAACACCTTTGGGATGAATTAGAGCGGAGACTGAGAGCCAGGCCTTCTCGTCCAACATCAGTGTGCGACCTCACAAATGCGCTTCTGGAAGAATGGTCAAAAATTCCCATAAACACACTCCTAAACCTTGTGGACAGCCTTCCCAGAAGAGTTGAAGCTGTTCTAGCTGCAAAGGGTGGACCGACGTCATATTGAACCCTATGGATTAGGAACGGGATGTCACTTAAGCTCATATGTGAGTCAAGGCAGGTGAGCAAATACTTTTGGCAATATAGTGTATCTCTTTCCCTAAAATGGAACAAAGGCAGCAGCTTGAGGTAATAGAGATTTGCTGTTAGTGGTCAGAGGGCCTGGCGCCAATTATATGGCAGCTCCACTTCTCTCAGTCTACCCCTGGTCAGCATTGGGTACAGTGTAGCTTACCACCGTCAGCTTGAGAATATGTGTGTGAACGGCTGAATGACTGAAAGTGTAAAATGCTTAAGGAAGAGTGTTTAAGCTCTAAACAAGTACAGACCATTGACCCTTTGTATGTTATTTAAAGATTGACATAATACATCACACGCTAAACTTATGCTTATGTTTTGCACAAATTTAAAGCTATAGTTAGAAATTCTGTTCAGAAACCCTTTTTTTATACTGCGTGAAACGTTTCTTCGCTCCTGACGGCAACACATTATGTATTTAGAAAAATGTAAAAAAATTAATCAAAAACAAATTATTTTTTCTGAATTTTGCATTTGCATTGTATGTTACATGTATCAGAGGCCACAAAAACCACATTACATACTGTACTGCCACTCTGACAAACTTATTACCCACATTCATATCTCTCAACTATAAATATTTTTTTTTTCACAAACATATATTAAGTCTTATATATATTTATGATCATGTTGATATTCATACACATTGACCGTCTGGATGTTGTTTTTCAATAAATTCATCATAGTTCCTTGAAAATAAATGTAATGTGGAGGATTTTTACAAGTTTTTTAAAAGATCCGCCCTCTCCCCTTAAAATGCACAACCCTGTACTCGCTCCTGAGAGGGAACGCCTATTAAATGTATGTGAGAGTGTGCACAAGCCCATTTCTACTCATGCAAGCTCTGTTTAAAAGTTGCTGTTCTCATAGCTCATAAAGGCTTACTTTGTCTGAAAGTCCACTCTAACCCCCAAAACGCTCAATCACTTTATAGAGTGGGGACTATATAGTAAACTCAGTTAACTTACCGGTCAGAAAGATGATCACTAATTTTTGCTTATTATCCACTGCGCCATGCCTGTGCCATTTTTGTTAATAGTTGCTGTGACAGCAAATCCCATAATGCTTTGCGCAAAGTATTCGACGATTTATCTGCCTCTTCTAAGGCCTTTCTTTTCTTCTCATACACTTCGTACAGTAGACACTTTCTCTTACGACCTTCGGCCATTTTCAAAGAACCGCGGTAAGAAAGGTGAGCTTCAATGACTGTCTGAAACCATACCTCACCACACATATGCGCCTGAGAGTGCGCATGCGCAGAAAAAGATAGCTAACGGGACAACATATAGAATAGCCTTATGTAAACATATCACCAGAATGATTGACAATTAGGAGGACCACTTATATAGATGATCCACCTGGAAATAAAAGATCATCCTCCATACCTTTAAAATGTAGAGGCACAAACACATTTTTATGTATTAACACTACTTTAGAAGCTAAAGTGGTAAAGGAAGGAGTTAAGTGGAAATGGAGGTTGGGTGATAAGATTACACAAGTCATGTTCATCACACTGTGCCACTCAACATGAAGAAGCCAACTGAATCATAATCCTTGGAGCAAACTATTGGGGTTTTAAGTGTTTTTTCATAATTTTCTGAAACTATCACAGTTTTCCCTCATCTCTTGAGCCACAAAGGCTCAAGCTCCTCTCAAATGTCTCTAATGTGACTCACAGATAATTCAGCGTCGTCCACCTGTTTGAACGGAGGGAGGCAGTCTGATTAGGTTCAGCTGCTCACTGCTTACTCTATTCACACAAGGGGGTTTACTCAGGGACCATCAATAAATTCCTGAACCAAACACTCTTGAGAAATAAAAATTTAATAGCTTTCATGTCATGTGACCAAGTGACAAAATTAATGTCCATATAATGTCCTAGACTGTGCAGATGAGACATGCTGCTTTCTATGTGATTTTAGTGTATTTTTCATTTGTCAACATCTCATCCTCATCCAAATTTATTCTCAAAGCTTACCTTACTTTAAACATATAAATCTTTTTTTTTTTTAAACTGGCACACATTATGTTACATCTTCTGAATACATGAAAAAAATCCTTGAAACATAGATTTCCAGTTAACTTATATATATAAAAAAAAAGGACACAGGCTTTTGTTATTGCAATTGTTCCTTTACAAACCAAAGGTTGAGGGATTGTTATTAAAAATTCAGAGCTAATTTTACTTTGTCCACATTAGTTATTGACAGGGAATTTATATATCTGGTTGTACTTTTCACGCTTATGTTTCTCCTATTTGTGTTGTTAAATAAAGTTGGTGTTTTTTTCATTTCAGCAGAACATATTATAATCTGATTGTATACAATTGTTTCTATTATGGCAGTTTTCCTTTTTGTTCTGTTCTAGCATAGTAACAGAGAGGCCAGCAAAGTATACCTGATGGAACCACTTTAAGTCAAATCGAAGCTTAAGAGCTCTAAACGTGCTGCTAAAAGTACTTCAACATTTAAAGGTCGATTTAACAAGTGTTTTGAACACATAGAAGTTGGAGCTAAATATCACTTTATACTTGTTGTTAAAGTGTTCAAATCAAAAGCAAATGTTTTTAATATTTTTCTCAACCACTCAGAAGTGTGATGTATTTGGTGCACTCACAGATACTGAGGATGGAGGATTCAACAGCAGGGGGACATTTCAGTAGGACTCCTAACCAGGGCCAGAGTGGGACTTACATATTTTCCACCATGTAGTTTCACGCCTGAGGCAGACCCACTTAAGATAACAGCCCATTATTATTAAATACCATGTTATCTACTACATCACATTGTTCTGTAAAGGCTTTTTAATCAGTGTAATTTTTAAAAATACTTTTGATACAGTACAAGTTAGGGTTGCTCCACAATGCATATTTCTCAAAACATTACTGCAAATTCCCAACTTTATTCATCATAACATATCCTTTAACAATATCAGAATCAACATTCTGTTGAAATAAGTGTTCATGTTGGGATCTGGAGATTTACCACCTTTCTCCAGCAGAGTGCGCTCTGGGTCTCCTGGGCTGGAGCCCTCCAGCACACCTGATGCTCATCAGCCCATCAGGAGACCTTCCTACAAAAGCAGCAGCCAGACCTTCCTTCAATGCTGCAGATTCCAATCTGGACTCCTCCTGCAGTTCTCAAGGAAGAACTGGAAACCCAAACCAAGGTCTGCCACTCACTAGTCAGAAGCTAGACGCTACTGCTGCTGAGCACTCTGCTGAACCAACAGTCTCTGGACCCAACCGGTTCCCTCCCTCACCAGAAATCCGTTTTGGACCACCTCAAGGTATTTACTGGAACAATTAAATCAACTAACCATCTGACTACCTGGCTAATCAAACTATCCGTCTCTGCAGACATCAGTGATTCCAGTCCCGGACCCGTGCCTGAACCTGTTCATGTTTCCTCTGTGCAAAACCATTCAATAAACTCTTAAACTTTTACTCTGTTTCCAGTGGTGTTCTGCATGTGGGTTAAGTCTCTTAAACCAATCATGACAGTTCACAGATATCCAAAGCTTAAAAGTGAAATAAAATAAGTGAAAATATTATTTCACACTTTTCACCCAGTTTATCATGTTCCTCTAAACCTGCATTACATGAAAAAGTTATCCTAAAACTTTTGCAAGATATTTTTAAGACATTAGTTTTAGCATCTTCTGGTAGTATTGAACAAAATAATTGCTTGGAACAGGAATTCTTCTGATAAATAGCCTATATAAAGTATAGATGTCTATGATTATATTGTGTCTTTGATTTGATATCTTTATGGCCCAGTGCTGAATTACTTATTTTTAGATAATGGCTTTACTATATTGAGACGTTTCCTCTTTCTAAATGACCTGACATAGTGGGTAAACAATTGCCACTGTGTAACTTAAAAGTACCTTATGCTTTGGTTTATGCTCCTTCCTGCCTTGCATAAAACAATAATGTAGATTAGTAGAGAATGGATGTTGTTTCAAGGCCTATAAACTCAAAAGAAATACACGTGAATGTATTGTGTAATTTGTTAGAAATGCATTTCTTAGGTAGTAGAATCAAACTGTAGCAATATTAAAGAATGCCTTGACTTAATAAAAAAAGGCCTTTAAATTTATTAAGAAAAATATTGTAGCTAATTGTTTACTAAACTTAAAATATGTGATAATTATTAAGGGTCAATTTTTAACACACTGCACATGTCATAATGCTAGATCTTGGACTCTTAAGTAGGCACAAGCACAGAAAGAAGCAGATTTAAACAGTTTATTTTCAGGAAAATGTGATGAACACTGAGTCTGGAAAAAGCTGAGGGAGCGGGGGCTGGGAGCAGGCACTGGAAGGGAAAACAAGTTGTTTAAAGGGGATGGATGGATTAAGGAAGATTGTTTTAAGCAGTTTAAGTCAGCTTACACTGAGTATGAGTCCATGAAGCCCGGTCTTGCTGGTTGGTAGATGTTGGAGGTTGAGAGTGGAGACACTGGTTTTTCAGTTTGTTTGGAGATGAGGGTGGACAGGTTTGAGCCAGGGGTTCTGAAGGCCAAGTTGGTGAGCCTGAGGAAGGAGCAGAACAGAAGCCTTGGGGGAGGTAGATCCAACAACAGTCTTTGCCAGAAGGGATCCTGAAGCAGAGAAGGACAATATGGTCTTAAACAGAGAAGATCCAACAGGAGGGAAAAAACACAATACTGAGATTTCTCTTAAGTTGGCTTGTTACCACTCTGAGTACATCAACCATCTGTCGTCTGCTTGAGGGAGACTGCTCCTTCTTAAAGGCAACCACTGATTGAGGGAATGGAACCCAGCTGGACTCAATTAGCCTGCCACCCTGTGAGAGAAAAAAGGGAAAAGACATACAGCCACTCCACCCAGCTCTGGAAACCTGACAGCACACTGCAATCCTGGTTTGGATTTGTCTGATACTGTAAGTGTTGTTTAATTTTGCCCATAATACTCCTTGTAAAGAATATAAACCGAAGCTCAGGACCATAACTGGGAATTTATTTTCACTGTTGTATTTTGTTAAGCATTTCACTTTCCAAAGAAAATTACCAAAACTCCCACCAAGGCCTTTCCTACTTCATACAAAAGTAATAAAGGCATGAAGCTGTATTTCTCTCAACCCTAAAAAAATCATTAATGGTACACAGCATTTGGTCTTTATCTGTATTCTGCCGCAATTTCCTCCACTTAAACTTGCACTGCATCTAAGACCACGTTGTTAAAAATTAAAGTTGCATTACAGTATGCATAAGACAGTCTGACACATTGCTATAAAGTATCTTGTTCAAGATAAATGTAATTATATATTACGTTGTATATTTTAGGCGAGTTCAACTAAATGAAAATAATCAGACAAATATTTTTACCAAGTTATTTTATGGGTCAAGCTTTACAAATGTCTTAACTTCAACGGACAGACAACCACTGCATATAGGAAAAGAAAAGAATAAAAATTGGATCAGAGAGAAGCAAGTTTTGAGTGGGTGGTTAGGAAGCGTTGGCTGTGTGTGAACTAATCTTTTATGACATGGCAATGGACATTTCTTTCTTTTCGTGCCTTACTTATGTGGCTAACAGACATGTGCTCAAGCTTTTTCAAATTATCACTTAATCAATTTGGATATTGTTTTTGACTCTACTTAATGGGAAATATACAGTAAAAGATTACTATATTTTATATCAGCAGGCTAAAAAATTTTTTTTGGTGAGGGCTTGGGGATAATTTCTTCTAAATTTCAACAACAGAATACCCAACATTTTTTATCAGGTCAAGTTCATTTGTCAATGAAGGATCTTAACATTTTGAGCTAGATTTTTAATATTATGAACTACAAGACCTTCAATCATTTATCACCTTCAATATGGAAACAGAATTTCAGTTTGACAAGTTTCACATGGACCTCTTTCTGTTTACAATTTTTGACGTGTGGAGTGTTAGAAATAGTTTTTTAAAAAAGCCTATAGGGCTTTTAAGGGCAGTTCTTAATAGCGGTGAGTCTACAGCTAATAAATTATTTTTTAATGTACTGCTGCAAAAATTCTCATTCAGGTTTCCTAAATTCAAAGTTCTTGCTTTTAGTTTGTATGTATTTTACTAAAGGTGACAAAATGTATCAAGCTGCAATGTTCTTAATTTCTTAATGCCTTCATCTTAGTGCTCTTGATCAAAAATAGATCATCTACACAGTTTATTTTTTTGGGCTTGAGCCTTAAGTTTGGATCATTATTTTTTAATCAAATTACCCTGTTTTAGCCTATTCCTTGGTAACGTGAGATATTGCAGTGTTCTCTTGGCAACGTCTGCACCCATTTTTTTTCTTTTTTTGCCTATAAGCAAATGGTATCTTGCAGAGCAGATACAGGTGAAGAGAAGGACCTACGAGGTTTACATTTGTAATCTGATAATATTGTGATATAGTAGCAATACCTGGATCTTTCATTGATTAGGGAGGAAGGCATGAGGAGATGGAGACTTTTAATTCCACTGTTATGGGCAAAAGCAGGGTAGAAAGTTGCCAATTTAAAACAGATCTGTAAATTATCTATGCTTTAAATCACTAAGAGCACATTACTTATTGTATCTTATTATCTTTATGGGATCGTTTTTGTTCTAGGTTGAAAATGAAAAAGTGAAAGTTAAAAGAACAAATGTGGTGCAGTTCTTCTTCATATATAATGAAAATGACCATAAACTAGAAATTAATTACCATTCAAGCACAGTAAAGTTAGGGATCTTGTAGCTGTCTGACATTTCTGCAGGGCAATAATATTTTACAGTTTCTTTAGGTTTTCAACTAATTTGATAACCTGAGTGACTGCTAATGAGACTTAACAATGTATGTGTAAAACATTAACAGATTATCTGTGTTTTTCTTTCCTTGCCTCAATGAACAAATATATAAGATACTTAAGAAAAAACTTGTGATGTGCCCTTTATGCCTCTTAGTTTTATTGGCCTGCATATTATCAGTGTTATATTCTACACTTTCATTATTCCCTTATAGAAATCTGATCATTAACATGATATTTAAATACAGTCATGACATAATCAAAACAGTGATACTACCACTCCAAGAGAATGTGAGATAGACTCTTTTAGATTATTTTTTGTGATTACCCAGCACAGGTTTTGTTTTCAGTCTTTTTCTTTCTTTCTTTCTTTATACTTAGTTTGTAAACTGGTACTGCATAAAAAAAGCCCAAAACTTTAAATTAGATCTGAGAGCAGAAAAGCATGGTGCTGACTTACAGCTTATGTCTTTGTGACCGCAGTTAAAGAATGAATGATATCCATTAATCATTAAAGAACTAGCAAGCATATGACCCACAACCAGTATGCCTGCTGTAAACTCTGTTAAACTAATACCTTCACATGTGGTTGCAGATATTATTGGCTCATGCAAATACAGATATTCTGAGAGCAATAAAATGATATTTCAATTTTTTACAACTCCAACATTTCTCTTTTGTGTCAGACCCACCTATGCTGCTTTAACCTGCCATCCTTCACTTACCCTCAGTGCATTGTAATGAATGCCACAACTCATAATATGAGTGGCCCAACTCAGAGCAGCAGAGCCAGGCCCAAGAAGAATAAATAATTCTAAATGGAAATCACTTTCCCTGGAGCAAACATACGTGTGAATGATAAAACATGATTAAACTCAAAAGTGAAATACCTCATCTTTTAATCTCTGATATTCTCACATCTTTTGTATTAAATGTTAATGCTATGTTGCTACAGTAGTTGCTTCTTTTTTGCTGCTGCTTACTTGAAATTCATCTTCTTTTCTTTAAGACCGCAGAGCAACAGATTTTTAAAGTGTTTAAAATGCATTCTGTTTAACCTATGCCTGTGCTTTTTGCTGCTTTTCACCAGGGATTTAGCTATTGATACAGAAGCTTTGGAAGATCCTTTGTTTTCAGTGTAAATGAAAAGCATTCGGGATTACATTAGGGAGAGAAAACCATACGTCAGACAACAATATGATTTTCAGTTTAGATTAAAAAAACTGTTTAACATAAGAAAAACCAATGTTTGCTTTCTCTCTGGGGGGTTCATCACCTCCATCGGAGCTTAACTGGTGCGAGTGCTCCTCCAGGGGTATTTCTGCTTGTGCCTGACCTGGTCCTTTTGCACTGTGGGGTCTTCCCTCCAGCTGTACTGTGATTGTCAGTGCTTGTGCCTCATTACAGGGATGGTGGGGTTTCATGTAGGGGTTCTATCCCTTATACATCTTTTCACTAGCAAGGAATACGTCTCAACAATTATGAGTCTAACTTTTATTGTCAAGAGGGGATGAAGGGGAATGGCTGATATCTGGGGACAAAATTGTTGGCTTGAAGACTTCAGCACTCTGGATATAATCTTCAGGAAAAATCTCTCCAATAATTTTTCCAAGCTCAGAGAGGACCCTTCAGATGGAACCTGCAACAAAGAAGAGCAAATTGTAGTTAGAAAATTGATATAGCTTAAAAGATGGCAAAGATGATGCGATACAGGGAAAGGAGTGGCAGTGATGGGATCAAAGGGAGAAGAGGCTGACCAGCAGCTTCAGATTTACATGGTCTGATCTGAGATGCCCTGGATGGATGCTGTAGTAGCGGCTCCTATGCGAAAAGAGTGGCCACAATAAGGTATGGGAAGATGCCTGGCATTGACAGAAATTGCTGTGGATGTTTTGTGAACCACAATCTAGCTAAGCTTACTGTTTTAAGCATTTGCTAAAAGTCTGTATTGGGTGTTGCCTTAAATTGGATCACATGGGCTGAGGAAGGAGTTGAGATGGAGGATGTTAATCAAACATGAGATGGCAAACTGATTTATTGCACTTGATCAAATTTGATAACCCTAATAATGTAACGACCTTAGTAACGAATAACCACATTACTAAAAAATAACAAATCCTGTTTCTAACTGAACAACGTTATAGGACGTCTCTAAATAGAAATCTCTTTATACTTTGACAATTATAATATGTAATATGAAGACAATGATAACTTTCATTCTTAGAACAATTTTCATTTTAGAAGAAATCTCATTGTGCTATAATCGAAACATTGCAAAGTATAAATAGTAAACTAAATCCGTTGGAAAAGTTTAAAAAGCAAATCCTTAGGGTATTCAGAAGCATTACTATTGATATACTGGTCAATGATGAGAGCAAGTTTATTAAGGATTCTGTAGGTTATTGGGAGCCAGTGATGTTTGTGGAGAATATGAATTTGAATGATGTTTCACTCTATCGATTAAATAAACACTAGCCGGGAGGAGAAAGAGACAGACCAGTGTTTAAGGTAAGAAAAAGGACAGTGTTTGGCATATAAAAATGGGCTTATAATCTGGTGATACTGATTATATGACTATAACCATCTACTTCACCCACTACTCTATCAGGTCCTGGTGGTGCTGCAGTATATGGGCGAGAGGTGGGGTACACTCTGAAAAGGTCACCAGTTTTTCACAGGGCAACAAAGAGACACCATGCATGCACTCTCACCCATCGACAATTTAAAGATACCAAGTAGCCAAACTGTTATGTTTTTGGACTGTGGGAGTACTGTGTACCTGGAGAGAGAACCTACATATGCAAGGGGAGAACATGCAAACTATGTGCAGAAAGACCCTAAGCCAGGAATCTAACCAAAATGCTACATGCTGAAAGCTAATAGTGTTACAAACCGCTGCACTGTGCAGCCCACTATAATAATCCAGCAAATTTCCAGTACATGATGCTTTGCTACTAAAGATGTAACTGTCAATTACAGCGAGAGAAGGAAGAAATAAACATAGATATCTGTGCTCATTAATTTAGACTTTTTTTACAAGCAGATGATATGCACAAAAATTAATTCAGCAGCCTTAACTACTTTAAATTTGACTGGGAATTAATTGTGACTGACAGTTTTGAGAGTGACAGCTCAGGTTCAGATCAGGGTTTCTATCCCAGGGAAATAAAACTTGTACTCATTAATAGAAACCATAAAGCAGGGGAAGTCTATTCCTATCTGAACAATGTTGTCTTTCCACAAATAGGAACATTTATTTTTGTTTGTGAAAGATGAAACAGAACAACCTTTCCCAAAGGATCTATTTAACATCTGCATGAAATATGAAAATATAGTTAAAAAAAAACTCCCTATGAATGCAGAGCCTGCTCATCTGCGCTTACCGTCCCTTTCCTACTTTTTAATATTTATATGCAATATAAGGCAGTATGGTAGGAATGGTCATAGAGAATTCATTTCACCTTCATGAATTAATATGGCATTAATTCAAAACATTTATCACTTTAAGACAATACACAAAGCAAACAGGCCTAATCCTTATGTAGTATCATCAAATCAGTCCACGAATGTAGATGTATATAGATTTAAATTTGTATATTCCACTTTGATTCATGTTATCATAAAACTCAGGTCATTTTTCAACTGGAAAGTCTTCATAGGAAAATATTCTTCATGTCTTTATGGGTGATCATGACATCAATAAATTCCTTATTTGAGGATGCATTGACTCTCTTTGACTGCCACAATGCACCATCTCACTGTTGTACACATATCTGCTACAAAGAGATGGCTAAAACTGTACAGTGCTATATAAAAACAGGACTCAAGAATAACTGATTCTGGGGCACGTTGCATTCTTTCAACCAGCTGCTTTTTGTATCTCTGCTTCTGTCTCCTTGAACCCCAGTCGGCCTCGGCAGATGGCCGCTCACACTGAGCCTGGTTCTGCTGGAGGTTTCTTCCTGTTAAAAGGGAGTTTTTCCTCTCCACTGTCGCTGCAAGCATGCTTAGTGTGAGGGATTGTATTTGAGTCAATGAGTCAATGCAATCAACTGGTTTTCCTTAGATAGAAAACTTTGTATCAATTTGACTGTATGATCTGGTTGAACTGTAAAGGGCCTTGAGATGACATGTGTTGTGAATTTGGCGCTATATAAATAAACTGAATTGAATTGAATTGAACCTATTGTAATGATTCTGTGTTTTGTTCTATTGGGGTCCATATGGTTATGTGTTTTCTGTTCCCTTCCTTATGTGTTTCCTTATCCTGACTCTGCTGGCTCCTGCTCTCATGCGATAGGCCTGTTGGTTCGCATGGGGGGGGAGCTGGGAAAGCAGCAGTTCCAGGACCGGAAGTGTTAAGCGGGTTGAGAAGGCTAACTGAAGAGCTATCGTTGTTGGTGTGTATGCTAGCCATGTTGAGAGGGGCGTGAGCTGTGGCCTCAGAAATAACAACTCGTTTTGCTAAATAAACCTGTTGACGGCAATAGCTCGGCGTAACTGGCATCATTACACTGGTGTCAGAAGTAAACCATACGTGACCGGAACTACGGGACTGTGAGTTGTTTCTGCACGTTAGCACAGTTAGCCGCTACGTTAGCGTCATGGACGACGCGTTTTCCAACATAGGACTCAAGACAGAGGGGGAAGAAGAAGGTGAGGCTTGGAACGCGGAGCTGCAAAGGCTGGATAGAGCAAGAGCTTCTCTGCGTGGTTTCACAGTCGGGATGGCTGCTGAAGCGGGCCTGGCTGCCGGCGGGAAACTGCGGCCTGCAACGCTGTCGGCTCCGGCGGAGGACTACGCCGGATATTATGGCAGGGGCGGCGGAAATAACGACGGCGGCGAATATAACATTGCTGTTCTGCTGAAAACGCCCAAGTACACCGGTAGGTTGAACTGGGAGGCCTTCCATGCGCAGTTTGAACTGCTGGCTCAGGCAGGAAGATGGACATTAGAGCATAAAGCTTTGCAGCTAGCTCTCTGCTTACAAGATGATGCACTGGATTGCCTGTTGCTGTTGGGGTCGGAGGACAGGAAGGACTACAATGCTTTGGTTGGAGCATTAAAGAGGCGGTTTGGACAATGTGTACAGCCTGATGTCTTTAAAAATAAACTGTCCAACAGGAACAGGCTGGCAGGTGAACCTCTGCGTGTGTTAGCTAATGACACTGAGAGCCTTACACGCAGAGCGTATGCACACATGCCCTCAAGTGTACAGAATGAACTGGCAAAGGATCAGTTTATTAGAGCTCTGTCTCCCCCGGAGCTACGGATGCAAGTTCAGCTCATACACCCAGCCTCCCTACAGGATGCGCTAGATTTAGCAATGGAGAGGGAGTGCCTCTGTGGAGCAGCAGCAGGAGGTGATCAGAGCGGACAACCTCCAGCTTGCAGGGCTGCAGAACAGACACAACTGGACCAGGAGAAGCCTGCGTGGGTTTCAGAAATAACTGAGCTGGTTCGAGCAGTCTCCCTGCAGTCAGCACAGGGCTCATCTGCAACCCCTGCCCTGTGTTGGGGCTGTGGTCAACCGGGACATATCCTCAGACGATGTCCTAAAGCATCCAGGAAGCAGGGAAACGACACAGGGGCCGCAGAGGGGAGGCGTCGCGGACCCCAGCTGTAGCCTCCGCGTCTGAATCACCGTCTGACAGCCCCCGACAGCGCGGTCAGGGGACCCAGGCCCCAACGCCCCCAGGACTGGATGACTGCCACAGGGGGGTGGCCGTGGTTCCAGTGTCGGTGACTTTTGCTACGTCCCCGTCACGGTGGAAGGAGTCCCCTGCACCGCTCTGATTGACACTGGGTCCACAGTAACACTGGTGAGGCCCGATGTAGTTTCCGACTGGGCCCGGATTCAGCCCACTACGGTACAGCTGCGCACAGTTACGGGGGACATGGCACCTATGTTAGGGAGGGGGGCATTGACTGTGACTGTGGGGGGCAGATCCATCACCCATCCAGTGTGGATAGCAGAGGTGCAAGACAGGTGTATCTTGGGGCTGGATTTCTTAAGGGCTGCAGGGTGCCAGCTGGACTTGGGAGGGGGGACATGGAAGTTTAAGGAAGGACCACTAATCCAGCTCGGTTCCACAGTCCCAGATCCAGTCTCACCGGGGCCTACAGCCTGTCAGTCAATGCTTCAGGGTGCAACAGAAGATGCATCACTGGACGTGGTGCGGAAGATCTGGGCAGAGAACTGTAGGGGTTTGGATACCCAACAACAAAAGCAACTGTGGCAGCTGCTCGTGGACTTTAAAGACAGCTTTGCCTTAAACGATGACCAGGTGGGGCGGACTCAGCTAGTGGAGCATGACATCTTGACGGGGGATGCCCTACCAATTAAATGTCGGCCCCGTCGGCTCCCCCTGGCCCGGCAAGACGCATGTGACAAGGCCGTATTAAGTTTGTTGCAAACAGGGATTATTGAGCCATCTGAGAGCCCCTGGGCAGCGGCTGTAGTCATGGTGCCCAAAAAGAACGGGGAGTGGCGCCTTTGTGTGGACTACAGGCCGCTGAACAGGGTGACAAAAAAAGACTCGTACCCGTTGCCTAGGGTTGACGAGTCGCTGGATCTGGTGTCTGGTTCCAGCTGGTTTTCCTCCCTGGATCTCGGCAGCGGCTATTATCAGGTTCCCCTCTCAGAGGGTGCCCGACCAAAGACTGCTTTTTGTACGGGGCGGGGACTCTGGCAGTTCAAAGTCCTCTCATTTGGACTGTGTAATTCACCAGCCACCTTTTCCAGGTTGATGGACCGGGTGTTGGCTGACATTCCCCGCCAAGAATGTCTAGTATATCTGGATGATATACTGGTCCATGGCACCTCTTTTGCAGCAGCCTTGGGCTCCCTTCGTCGGGTGTTGGAAAGAATTAGAGCCGCAGGCCTGAAGCTCCACCCAGATAAATGTCATTTCATGCAGCAGGAGGTGACATTTCTGGGCCACCAGATTGGGAGGGAGGGCATCAACACCATGGTGGAGAAAGTGAAGATGGTGACAGAGTGGCCCATTCCCACTATGCAGAGGGATCTTGAGATTTTCCTGGGGTTAGCCTCTTATTACAGGAGGTTCGTGCGGGGATTTGCAAGCATAGCAGCCCCACTTTTCCAACTCCTCCAGAAGAACCAGGAGTATGCGTGGACAGAACAGTGCCAGGGGGCATTCGACTGCCTGAGGCAGGCTCTGACTGGAGCCCCAGTACTCGCTCCAGCTGATCCCACTCTCCCCTTCATTCTCGACACCGATGCAAGTGGATTGGGGATCGGGGGCGTCCTCGCCCAGGTGAGCCCCGAAGGAGAAAGAGTGGTGGGTTACTTCAGCAGGGCCTTTAACAAGGCAGAAAAACGTTACTGTGTGACAAGGCGGGAGCTGCTGGCAGTGATACTTTCGCTGCAGCACTTTAAGTACTACCTCTGCGGCCTGCCTTTCACTTTAAGGACTGATCACTCTGCTCTCCAATGGCTGATGTCCTTTAAAGAACCCGAAGGCCAAGTGGCCCGGTGGCTCGAAGAGCTGCAAACCTACAATTTTACGGTTGTCCATCGGGCTGGAGCTAAGCATGCTAATGCTGACGCTCTCTCCAGGCGACCCTGCGCCATGGAGGGATGCAGTTACTGTGACCGGAGGGAGAAGTTGGAGGAGGAGCAGCTGAACCTGAGCCAGCCAGTATCGTGTCAGAGTGACTTGGTTTCCTGCAGAGAGCTACAGGCTGTGGACACCGATACCTGGAGGCAGCAGCAGGACCGGGAACCCGACATCCAGCCTGTGGTGCAGTGGTTGGAGAGACAGGTAAAGCCGCCATGGGAGGAGGTTGCCGGGCTTTCGCTAGCAACCAAAGGCCTGTGGTCCAAGTTTGAGGTGCTGCGCCTGGAGGAGGGGGTGCTTCAGAGGGCATGGAAGGAGCTTGCCACAGGAGAGGAGAGATGGCAGATTGTAGTCCCCAAAGGCCTGCAGGAGGTTGTCCTGCAAGCGATGCACGGAACCGCAGGGTCTGGACATTTTGGGCTCACAAAGACTCTCCACCGCCTCCGGCAGGGTTTTTACTGGGGTCGGTGCAGGAGGGATGTAGAGGACTTCTGTCGTCGCTGTGACCCCTGCACAGCCCGGAAGGGACCACCAGGCCAGTCACATGCCCAGCTGCAACAGTTCGTAGTAGGGGCCCCTATGGAGAGGGTGGCGGTGGATGTCATGGGCCCGCTACCACGCTCTGACAAAGCAAACTGCTATGTTCTGTCGGCTATTGACTATTTTACAAAATGGCCAGAGGCCTATGCCATCCCCGACCAGGAAGCAGAGACAGTGGCAGATGCCTTGGTAGGAGGGTTGATTAGCAGGTTTGGGGTACCGGACATTATTCACAGTGACCAGGGCAGAAATTTTGAGTCACGGGTGTTTTCTGTCATGTGCAGCTGTCTTGGCATCCAGAAAACAAGGACGACACCACTACGTCCCCAGAGTGACGGACTGGTGGAAAGACTCCACCGCACCTTGGGACAGCAGCTGGCCATTCTCACAGCGGAGCATCAGCGGGACTGGGACGAGCACCTCCCACTGGTGCTAATGGCATGCCGCTCAGCTGTACAGGACTCCACAGCCTGCACACCATCGCTCCTCATGTTGGGGAGGGAGCTGCGCATGCCAGCTGACCTATCTTTCGGGCGCCCCCCGGATGCGCCTGCTACTCCAGCTGGTCCTGAGTATGCTAGAAAGATCCAGGACAGGTTGGAGACGGCACACGCGTTCGTTCGGAGGCAGCAGGAGGAAGCTGGTGTGCGTCAAAAAAGGAACTATGATGTGAGGGCGAAGGGCCGACACTTTACCCCAGAGGAACTGGTCTGGGTTTACAACCCCCAGAGGAAGAAGGGCCGCTGCCCAAAGTTGGACAGTAAGTGGGTTGGTCCCTGCCGGGTGTTGGAGCGTATGGGGGAGGACGTCTACTGGGTGCAGATGTCCCTGAACAGGAGGAAACTAGTGCTGCACAGAGACAGACTGGCCCCCTATCGAGGCGGGGCTGCTCCACAGGCCCTGGGAAACCATCAGTTGGGGGTGGCAGTATCGCCACCAGCCTCCAAAGAAGCCACACAGCTGCTGCCGAGTGACGCCCCTGCGGTGCAGTCTGAAACACCGCAGGGGGGCCGCCTTCGGCGGGCGACAAGGGCCCCAAGACGGTTCGATGATTTTGTTTGTTCCCTCGTGGGCGAGGAACTCTGTAGTGGGGGGGTAGTGTAATGATTCTGTGTTTTGTTCTATTGGGGTCCATATGGTTATGTGTTTTCTGTTCCCTTCCTTATGTGTTTCCTTTGCCTGACTCTTCTGGCTCCTGCTCTCATGCGATAGGCCTGTTGGTTCGCATGGGGGGGGGAGCTGGGAGAGCAGCGGTTCCAGGACCGGAAGTTTTAAGCGGGTTGAGAAGGCTAACTGAAGAGCTATCGTTGTTGGTGTGTATGCTAGCCATGTTGTGAGGGGCGTGAGCTGTGGCCTCAGAAATAACAGCTCGTTTTGCTAAATAAACCTGTTGACGGCAATAGCTCGGCATAACTGGCATCATTACACTATTCTCATTATGAGTGCGTGTGAAATCGTACGAAAAGTTATGCACCGTAATTTCGTACGTTTTGGACGTTTTTTTCGTTGTATGCGCATGCGCATCTGACGCACCATTCACGAATATAGAATATAAATTACAATTAGCCCTAACCCTGACCCTAACCCTAAGATATAAAACAGCAAGCAACGTAGTTAGAGACATGAATAAGTGATGATTGCACTGTTTTTTCCCATTTTTACGTCCGTCTGCGGATCTGCTTTTTTTTCTGTCTGCCAGCGCATGCGCACTGATGTGGTTTTTTGAGGAAAAACATCCAAAAACGTACGAAATAGTGTGCATAACTTTTTGTACGATTTCACACGCACTCATAATGAGAATATGTTGATTCTTTACATATGCATTGAGCTACAAAATTTCGGAAATGTTGACCTGTCAGAAAAGCAAAGTTGTGTGATGCAGAAAGGAGTGTCCTTGCCCATGTTACCTTACATCTCTAAGGGGTTATTCGCATGTAATTTACTGTAAATGTCTGAAATACCAAAATAATGAATCAAATCCCAAGAGATATTAGCCCTTAAAACAAGTTTCAAATTAATTTGAGTTGCAGAAGAAAATATTAAATTTTCTAATTAATTTGTATTCATTGTACTCATTTTATACTGCTGTTGTCAACAGGAAGAATATAAATGTATATATTAGGTTTCATTTTGAGACATTCTACCTCAAAATCTTTTTCAGATTTAAAAAGTTCCAGGACCCTTTATATTATATCTGATATCAATTATTTCTTCTGATATTCAATTTTCTTTTTTTTTTATTACTTTTTTTATTATTATTTCCTGTTTTTTTTTTCAGAGTCTTATTGGAATATGTCTGAGCAAATATTTTCATTTGCCATTCCTTGTTAAGTCTGCTTTTACCAAATACCAAAGCCGGACACTTTAATGTTCTCACTAGTAAACCTGACTGCAGTGTTTGTCCTTCAAATATTCTCTGTGCAAAAACATAAATAATGCTTTATTTGTCATAGTTTTTATGACATAGTTTTTGCAGAACACACTGAAGAGACAAAAACATTTTTAAAGATTTGCTGCACTATAAATTAGTTTGATAAGAGATGCCAGTAATCAGGGAGCAGGAACATAGAAATTGTATTCAGCAGAACATCTGAGCAGTAGGAGATCATGTCTATAGAAAATAAAACACCAGAGAGGAATGAGTGAGGTTTGGGAGTGGATCTGATCCGGGAAGCTAAACTTTAGAAGGAAAACCTTCTAAAAAAAACCCTGAAAATTAGGAGCTCTAGAGTGATTTCCGTGAGCTCTGTGGGGAGTTCACCACTCTGCATTTCAGATGCACAGTGTTTACATCCTGGACTGCATCATTAAATAGGATGATAGTTTCAGCTGTGTGAAGCTGACACCCAAATTACTTGTAAAAAAATTCAGAAAATAAAGTGAATGATCAGCGCTTTAGTAGTGCAGGCATATGCAGTTAAAATGGTTATTTGTAAAAATGAAAAGAAAAAATTATTAAAATAAGATCATGTGTGCTACTGTGGTTCAGAGATGTTAAAGAATATTTTTTTAGATCACCCAGAGGTCAACTATCCCCCCATTAAGCTCCAAATTGGATCCAAAC
Organism: Cyprinodon diabolis; assembly: GCA_030533445.1. Lineage (NCBI taxonomy): Eukaryota > Metazoa > Chordata > Actinopteri > Cyprinodontiformes > Cyprinodontidae > Cyprinodon > Cyprinodon diabolis. The sequence continues at coordinate 39,482,361 of CM060065.1, read as the reverse complement.
TATGTAGCCTTGTGCACAAACTGTTGTTTGTGCTGATTTTGTTTCTAAGATGGAATCATTTTAAATTAAGGACATTGATGTTGCCATCCCAGCAGAGGTTGGTGCTATGCTCGTTCCTGATATAAAGTCATTGCACAACATCACATGACATTTCTGTGCTGGCATTGAATATAACAGCGGGATGTCTACCCTATTTAGTGGGTGTAATAATGGTTATATATTTAATAAACCAACAGCCTCCCAGACCATTTGCTTTGGACCTGCTGTTACCCCTGGCAACCCCATGGCATTTCCAAGTTCTCATTGTCTGCATTTCACAATAAAAGTACAGGTGAAACTTAACATCACAAAATGCTGCTAGACTGTTCCTTATGAACAACTTTTGAATCACCTTTGGGAGATCATCAATTTTTGGAAAAGCCCCAAAACCACTGAAAAGAAAGAGTCCACTTTGGTTAATTCGGAGTTTAGGTTAACCCTAGATTTTAGCTGGTAAAATGCTTCTTATTAATTTTAATTCGGTTTATTTATATAGCACCAATTCATAAAGCATGTCATCTGACGACACATTTCAACTAGATCATACAGACAAATTGATTTAAAGTTTTCTAAGCTGTTAATTTAGCCATCACTTTAACTGAAATCTCAATGGGTTAAAAAAAAAATATAGAATTACCAAACCACAAACCAAAAAGAAATCTCCATTTTAGAATTCCAAGTCAAAGCACTACACAGTATTTGTAGATATTTATGCAACATAATATAGAGTTGGAAAGAATACGTGTGCTGCATTGAAGACAGCAACAATAACTTTGTTTCCTTCTCCGCTTCTGGTAGGGGTCTCAACAGGTCGGGCAATGGGTACCATTATGAGAAGATTTACAATCTTACAACAATTCCTACAGTATTTTTAACAAGACAGTAAGAATGTTAACTCAGAAAGACATACAGTACACAAACCATTAGACAGTGTGAGCTCAGAGATCCTCTGTCTCTCTCTATGCACAGGAATACCGATGACACAGGCTTGACTCCTGGGTGTTAACCAGAGGGGGTCCATCACAGTTCCTGTTGTTAAAGAAAATTTGTGTCATCTGAGGCAGGCTAAGCTGTCACTAGTGCTAAAAGAAAAAACCTTGAAAGTTTTTTTGCTTCATTTTATTGGATCTATTCTTAGTGTTTCCTTCAGTTTTTCTGATATTTAATATTTATTAAGTACATCAAAAACTGTATCCCCCTCCCTCCCCCAATTAGTTCACTGCAAATAAAAACCATGTATAATTAATGCTGATAAAGCTTAATATCTCTACTATCTTTATATGACATTGCAAGTAATTAAACAAATGTTCAATAAGAATATAAGTTTTAAAGAAAATTAAATTAAATTAAAGAATTGCACAATAACATAACCCCCAATATTAAATATTTAATAGGCAAACTGAAAAAAAAAATGAACCAAACATAAAAATATAGGCAAGTAAAACCCCAAAATTATTACAACCATAATTTTCTAGCATCATACATTTTTATTTTGCCAAATACATTTAGTGGTCTAATACTATAAACTTAATTTCTAAATACATAAAAAAGCAGATGGCAAGATCTTAGGATCCAATGAGTGATTATTTTATTGTAATGCAACCGAAAATCTATGCAATACACCAACAGTGCCTTGGAAAATATTCACACTGATTGAGCTTTTCACATTTTGTATAATTACATACCCACAGTAGCTACCAGAGTTTCATTGGGATCTGACAGGCAAACACAGTTTTTGTACAACAGAAAGTTTGTTAAATGATTTGTTTGTTTGTTCTCTCCAAATAAAATTTGTGAACAGAAACATCTTCAGAATTCACAGGATGACCAGATTTACAGAGATGACTTGCTTGTGATGCGATTTTAGCATCAACATATTTTTCTTTGTATGTTAGAAAACCTTAGCGAACATACAGCATGATAAAAACTAATAAACAGAAGATAATATTAGATAGTAGATATTATGCTTTGAATCATGTTTACAGTACTGTTCAATTCAAATATTTAAAAGTGAAAAGACACAACTTCAAACCTAACAGGGAATTCTCACAAACCTAAACTGGCATGCTGAACAAGCAAAACATTATTCATAAAAGGCTTATTCTGGAGTTGCTGCAGAAATTCAAAGCTCAGCTTTTAAAAAACTATGACAGCACAGTTTTTAGTTGTAATGTCAAAAATCTGGCCTTAGTTGAGAAGTGCCAAGAAGAGACACTGATAAAAGAAAGCTATTAAATTCTGGTAGTTGACATGGAAAATGTGGGGAAAACTGCTTTGGTTACATTAGACTGAAACTGAAATATTGCAACATGCAAAATTCCAATTTAAATACATTGACCATCATTCCTGCCGGGAAACACAGATGTGTCAGTCTCATGTTTTAGGGATGCAGCACTCACAAGGAAACTGAATGAAGTCTCTAGTGGAAAACATTTTAAAACAAACCTTTTTTTGTGTGCAAAGTTTCAGTTTTCTATTAATTTCAATATATTCTCAAACCAGGAGCTATATAAGTCAATACATACAATGTCCCTTATGTTGTTTAGTTTATTTAGTCTGGTATTTAATAGCATTTTCACAATTTAAGCAATCCACATTGTGGTTTAATCCATAAATGAAAAGATTTAAAACATCTTGTTTCTTCCAATTTCCTATAAAAAAAAAAAGCCAAATAGAGCTGCTGATTGTGAATTAACAAAATCAAACAAATCAAATAACAAACCCATAAAGGATAATTAATTATCTATTTCAAAATTAAACTGACAGAATGTATTGAAAATTGAAACATTTGGACTTAATAAATGCACATCTGCCAAAAACCCCTCTGTGCCCATAGTGCCAACTGTGCTGTGGCATACACAGTTTGAAATAATTGGGATAATAACCGACATTTGTAATGAGTCAAAGAAGATTAATGATACATAACTGACATAAGTTATTTAACCAATCATTAAAAATTAATGTTTTTGGTTTCAGCATAACTGCAAAAAAATTACCACAGATGCACCTCAGCTTTTCTGATTTTCATGATGAGCTGTATAGTTTTATACATAATGATTTAATGCCTGAACTTTGAAAATTGAGGGAGAATACTATTTTGGTTGCTCCCATGAGGAGAGATAAATAACAGAAACCACACAAGTTTGCTGGATAATCTGCATAGTTTCAAGATGTTCTAAAATTTGAAGATGAACTTAGTCATGGTTAAAGTAGTAATAAGCAAAATTTCATTTTCTGTAGGAACAAATATGATATGTGAAAAGTGACGCCTCTTTCTACCACCACTACATCTGTTAGTACTATATATTTATGGTCTTAGTGACATGTAGGAAAATGTATCCTTTTTTTTCTGTTGCACTTCTCTTTCATTTCTGATGTTCTTTAAGATCTAAGAGCTCTTACGTAACTTTTGCTTGCAGCATCAAATAAAACTGTACTTAAAATCTGTGCAGTTAAAAAGAGAAAAAACAGGACAATTTGCTTTTTTGTGTGCTTGTAACCACTAAATCAGGTAAGGAGCATTTTAGATGTAGTTGTGGAAACACAACAACCTTGAAGGTAATTGGCATGCTGAACTAAGCATGAGGTTCACAAGTACAAAAATTGCTTTAAAAAATATAATGATGCAGTAAATTAATGACAGTATAATCTACAGCTGTATTAACAGAGATAGGACCAATATTTCATTTGGTTTTTAATGTGTAATAACAATAACAATGTCACATGTGACATTAATAATAGCAGTTTTGAATTTTTAAAGTTAAAAATTTACCACCATAAAAATTGACTGGTACTCTTTCCGAGTATTGACTGTTGTTAAAGATATATCACAGCCTTCCAAACAACTTAGAAGCATATCAATTTAAGATTTTGATTTTTTTTTTAAACAAGATTATTAGAAAAGACTGAAAGAAATCAGTTGCATAATAAGTTTAGCCTCCATAAAATAAAAACCAGACTGTTAGCTTTTAACTACATAGAATTTACTCTTACTACAAACTTCCAACATCTTTGAATACAACTCTGCAACTCATTGGTAGGTGTTACTTCCTTACAATTAGGGTTGTATGGTACTCTCAATGTACTTAAAGTATGACTATTTTGATTAATTGTTTTTACTTTGCAACATTTATTAATGAACTTGACTTGTATTCCAGATGGCTGCAGAAAAGTCAATATGCTGAGAGGACTAAGAAATAATTGATCAAATGTATACAACTGGGTAATGAAACATGCAAGTCTTATTCATTTAACTTTCATGTCCCAGCCTTCTACTTTATACTGTATCTGGCTGGGTCCCGAAAAAGAACCAGAGCTTATGCTAAAACTACTGAAAATCATCACCAGGCAAACAAATTGACTAGTGGCCAGCTTGACATAACTGTAAATAGATCATGAGCATTTTTTTAATGGTACAAAAAATGAGTAATGCATGCTGTAGCAACCAAACAGAGGAACATTCAAACAGAGCACCTGACTCACTACTAAATACAACAAAATTAGGTAATTTGCTCTGTTTAAGTACTTTACAGAGAATTTATTGTATCCAACAGTGGTTGTACTGTATATGTTGGCTGTACGATTATTGTGCTGGCATTTCATTTAGATGATAGCACCAAAATATGGAATTTACAAAATGAAAACTTTGTGGGAATCAATGAAAGTTCAAATTGATTATTACTATTATTATCAGATTATTACTTTAGTCATTACTTGTTTTAACCTCTGCACCGATGTCCACCAGCGCTAATTTTTGGCTGCCTCATTATTATTAGGTAAAACTTCTATCTGATCCAGATTTGAAACTTTCTAGAGTATTTTTTCCACCATTTTGTTTATTATGCAATGATGACTTATATCTACAGAGACTTGTATCTGTAATTTTTAAGGAAAATATTGTTAAGGATATGACAGGTTAGAAGCAAATTAATGGAAAGGTTGTTTAAAAAAAAACTATACATTTAGACTTTTATTTAAAAAAAATAAAAACTTATTTTGGGTAATTTGATCTTTGTTCATGTTGAAGGCAAGATTTTGGTCTGACAAAAGACTGGAAATGTTGTCTGTTTCTGTTCTTCATGATGCACCTTACATTTTCAATAGAAGACAGATCTACAGTAGGCTGAAGAGGGCCAGTCATGCACATGAATGTCCAGTAAAAAGAAACAACAACTGACAAATCCTCTGAGGAAAACTGTCATTTTAATAACAGCATATTTCTTTTCAAATTTCTCTTTAATATGTCTTTATTTATACTAATCCTCCTTCCTCATTAACCCTACTTTCATAAGGTCATATTCAACATCACTAGTAAAACTGACAACTAATTTTATTCAAAGTAATTTACATTGAGGTGCACTGAGAGCCCCTGTGCTATCTCTTATGGTGTGTTTGAGTTGTACAAGAATGCTTGTTTCTTCCTCTCTCTTTAAAAAGTGTCCTTTACAGTCTGTATTTATGGATTTGTCCCACTTTTCATCTATCAACTGTAGAATTAAAAATAAAAATTGAATCCCAAAACCCTAATTCCGCAATATTATGTGACATATAAATGCACGTGGGCAATTAAAAAACTGAATGTGTCACACTGTCAACCCAAAACAAGCCCAGAGTACTTCGGACATTCCTAGTAAATTATTACTTTAGAGTTACACTTATAAACATTTTGTTTTTCTTGGATTTGAATGATATGTGCTCTGTGAGTGACATTTACTTTTTGATAGAGTTGCAAGTTAAATAGTTGTAGTAAATAGTAGTATTGCAAAATCATTTAATCGACACATAATACAAAAAAAGTAATGCAAAAGAATATGAAAAGGTCATACTGTACTTCTACATAATTCAAGGAAATACCTTTTGGTAACCTTTTAAAATAAATATTGTTAAAACGTGTTTTCCTGTACAGATTTCTTTACTTCATTTTTTAACATTTAAAAGTTTCCTGCCAAAAGTCAAACCATCCATCCATTCATCCATCTTTCTCCGCTTATCCATCAGGGTCATGGTGGAGCTGGTGCCTACAGTATCTCCAGCCGTCTATGGCTAAAAGCCAGGATACACCCTGGACAAGTTGGCAGTCTGTTGCTGATTAATGGCATGAAATCTTTTTCATTAAACCATTTTGTACATTTTATGTTTGTTCTTCCTGAAAGCAGCTAAAGATTTTTGTGCTGAATTTTTTTTTTCAACCATGAACAGTTGTACATTTTGAGCCTTGCAGATGAGGACCGATCTGTATTAAATCTGTAAATGTGAAGTTATAATGTCACACAAAAAGCTCATAAAGTGTTAATGTTATACATTGCTATGCTCTAACTGATGTTTTTGAAAGTTTTTTTTTTTTTTTAATCTAATTGATTTGAGATTGATGACACATTCAGTAAATTTGTCAAGTTCATGATTGTAATGGAGCCTAGGCGGAAATTCAACCGAAGAAACTCATTGTTTTTTCATACATCCACCTGCGAAACAGCTTTGAACCACACCTCCACGAAAGCCAATCGGTATCCAAAGCTCATCTTAAAAGGCCTCCGATACGCACCTGTCTGCTCCTGTGCGCAGGCGCTGGATGCGCTGTGACTTCATTCAGATGACACCGGTTCAACCCACCTCCAGCCCCTCCTCCACCTTTGTAGCTAAAGCTTCATCAGAGTGTAATTCCTTCCGGGCTCTTACTGCGTTCCCTGTCTCATCTTAACAGGTCCGGCAGAAGACTGCCATGTTGAGCTTGGTTCTGCCAGAGGTTTCTTACCGTGGACATGTTCTTTCAACCTGTTTATCCAACTGGACTTCCATCTTCCAGGTCCCTGAGTGAAGCTCAGCTCACGCAATCCACTGGATCTCCCCATAAAGCTCAGCATACAATCTCGCTAACCAGCAGTCTACAGACTGACCAACTTCATCATCTCGACTCCACCACCAGTTTCAGGCCTGGGGGGGAACAGCCCTGTTCTTTGCTCCTGTTCATGCATATCTATCAAAATTAAGTGCTATGTTTCCTGCCGAGGTCTGAGCGCCTAAGACAAAGTAATTGTATCAATAAATTTCTCCTAATTGTCTTTTCTCTTTGTGTGAGTTTTTCAGATTGAATTTTTATTGTCACCAATAAATACAACTTCTCTGTCTTGCTGAACTCAATCTTTGCTTTTACACTAATAAAACTACATAACCACATCAAATTACTCAATACACATAGTCTCTGTTGTTAGATTTTATGACTGTTATTTTATTTTATAAAATTAAACTAGATAAAATGTGATCTTGTGGTTACTTAAGCAATTAAAGGGAATTACCAAACTGTAAAAACTAATATTACCTTAAGTTATGTTTTTTTTTTTTTTTTTTTTAAATAAACAAATGAATACGATTATAAATCAAACAATATTGCCATAGTTCTAATTAATTTTACTGGATACATTTTTATATCTAAGATGCCATAATATTTAAGCTATATATATTTTTGATTTTACAACTCTTTATCGATCAGAATCATGTCAATATTTGAGTTATACAAACCACAGAGGCAAATTTTAAAATAAGATTTTAAAAAAGCTTTTAGATCCTAATGGGCAAAAGGAAAAGAAAATACAAGTTGTTGAAATCTCTATGTAACAGGAGACAGAAAGTGCAACAATAAGCAACTTATCACCTTATTCCATGAATTAAAAAGGAGACTAAAATATCTATTTTCCCTAATCTCAGTTGCAGATATTTGTTATTGTTGTTTATATACCTTTGAACCTGCAAATTATAAAAAAGGCCAAAATCTTAAAGTAACAACTTAGAACTTCAGGTCTGACTTTTCCTTAAGCCATGAAAGACTTCCTTCTAACACCTTAGAAAACACATATGCACCCTATTATCCTTTAAAGGTCTAAACAACTCTAAATACAACAACATGAAAAACAGTTTGTGAAACCTTTTTAGAAATGTATTATTTTATTTAGATGAGTGGTAGCTACAGCTTGAGTAATACCGTCTTAGAGATAAGATACTGTATATGATGTTTATGAAAACCTGTTATCTGCTTTTACACTCAGTGCTGATGGCTGTCTCTGACTGGGTTACAGCTCAGAATCTTATCCTTACTGTACCTGAAAATTCAGATTTAACTTTTCAGGATACAATAAATTAGGACTAAATTAGTCTTGATGACAGAGGGCCTCTAAACTTTTAATACTGTTCTAAATTTTATTGTAGGAAGAATATGTCTATAAGGTGTTTGGGTTTCATTTTAACATATGACTTTTTGCAAAATTGGTAATTCCTGTTTTCATTGATATGAACAATGCTGACTTTTTGTGAGCATATATTGTGGATGCACCTCATTTTCACCAAATGTGTGATTCTTATTTATTATATGTGCAAATCTAGTTTTGAGACCCCTTGCAAAGAAAGAATTCAACTTCCCAAGGCATATCCCTAGGGGGTAGGGCCCCAGGTTTTTTGAACACTGAAACTTGAGAGAAAATGATTACCACATGGAAGAACACTGTGATGCTGTCATGTCACCAGCATCCCCAAAAACCATATTCCTGCAATCAGGTCATCCTTGTGAAATTTCAGTATCAAAGTCATCTGCAGGTGCACCCTATCAAGTGTCTTCTAAAGAAGTGCCAAAGACATATCCTTTATAGATGAAGACTGGTTGATGAATTAGTCACAGATGGCTCAGCGAGTGTTGCTTCATTTTTAGATGTTTCTTCTCACCTTGACTTTTCAGAGAGTTAGAACAGCGGGCACATACTATGACATCAGAGAGAGGGATGAAAGAAGGAGACTGAACCAAACCATACCAGAAACATAATTCAAAGGAAGATTTCACAAAAATGTGAAACTGATTTAGGTTTTAGTATTCTTCAACACATTTTTGAAGAATAAATAAGTTTTGGTTCAGTTACTTTTTATCATTTGAATGCTGAAAAAAACAGTCTGTATTATCCATTTATAGTTATGCAACAAAGTATATTGCCCCAACAGATTTCTTTTCATTACCTATTTGTCACATTAACATGTTTTAGATATACAAACAAATGTTGAACAATTTCCTTGTGGTGATAGCCACCACTATCAGCTTATTGAATAATAGTAGCTTATTATTTGATTGGATATTAACTTATAGTAACTAAAATGGTCATCATTTGGTATTTATGGACTCTTGGTTAACATGCACTATTTACTTCATTGTTTGTCAGTTATCAACCACAATTCATATTATCGTCTATTTATGTTGTGCTATGTTGTTTTGTTCTTTTATGCTTTAAAGCAGGCATCCCCAAACTCGGTCCTCGAGGGCTGCTGTCGTGCAGGTTTTAGAGGTTTCCTTGTTCCAGCACAGCTGATTTTAATTGAAAGCTGATTAACAGGCTTCAGCACTACTGCAATCATGATAATCAGCTGTGCTAAAGCAAGGAAACCTCTAAAACCTGCAGGACAGCGGCCCTCAAGGACCGAGATTGGGGATGCCTGCTTTAAAGCTATAAAGCCTTAAATAGAACATCATTATATATATACTACTCAGAATAATAAAATTGGGACAATAATAATTATTAAAATTAATAAATAATTAATTAATAAATAAGACAACCTAGATCTGAATGAATTAACTCTTCTAATTGAATACTTTATTCTGTACAAATTTGAAAGGGCTGACAGCAAAATCATATAGAAATCCTCAATGGATCCGCGTCCTCTGGCATGGGAGCTGGAGTGGAGCTCGTCTGCCTGGCTGTGTGTTTCCTGGACGGGGCCACCTTTACAGCTGCTTTTTGTGTCTCTGCTTCTGTCTTCTTGAACCCCAGTCGGCCTCAGCAGATGGCCGCTCACACTGAGCCTGGTTCTGCTGGAGGTTTCTTCCTGTAAAAAGGGAGTTTTTCCTCTCCACTGTCACTACAAGCATGCTTAGTGTGAGGGATTGTATTTGAGTCAATTAGTCAATGCAATCAACTGGTTTTCCTTAGATAGAAAACTTTGTATCAATTTGACTGTATGATCTGGTTGAACTGTATGTAATACCATTAAAACTGGTCAATATGAGGCTCAGTATTGTGTGTGGCTTCCACGTGCTATATGTCCTCCCTACAATCCCTGGGCATGCTTCTGATGAGGTGGTGGATGGTGTCCTGAGGGATCCTCTCCCAGACCTGGACTAAAGCATCCGCTAACCATCTGTGGTGCAACATGACAATGGAGAATTGATCAGGACATGGTATCGCAGGTGTGCTCAATCTTATTTAAGTTCGGGTGCATAGTTTCAATGTTTTCATCTTGCAGGAACTGCTAAAGCACTCCAGCCACATTAGGTCTCGCATTGTCCTGCATTAGGAGAATCCCAGGGTAAACCACAAAAGCATATGGCATTACAAGTGCTCTGATGATATCATCTCTGTACTTTATGTTGTGGAATTTTACCATCAGAATATGAAAATATTATTAACCGAATCAGTACTGTATTGGTTTCTGGAGAAGTGGGTATACCCGTTGCAGCCCAGAAACAATGACATGTAAGACCACTGTGTAGTTTACCCTAAAATTCCTATGTAGTATTTGCTCATTGACATAAAGTTTCTGCTATTTGATCTTAGGGAGGAAGGATCATGAAATAACTAAACGCTGGCCCACAGAATAGTGAGAGACAAATATGGATTTTGAGTCAACTATTTGTTATTCCTGAGTCCATCGACATGGATGACATTCTCTGATTTTGCATGTCAGTTGTGTTTTTGTAAACTGTCTCTTTAAACAGTTGATTGGCAACAGTTAGTGTGGTTGCTATCAAAATTAACTAACTTAATCAGAAGCAGTTTGTTGGTACTACTGCTCACACAGGTAGCCTGCATAATTATAAAATACAAGTGAGGCAAACATGGTTTCTCTGTAATTTTTTTAAACATTTATTTGAATAAAACATCTTAGATGTGAATCTAACATCCTAGTTCATATTTCAGTTTAGATTTAAAAATAAAAATCAAATGCATCCAAAACAGTTGGATAAACTGAAAAGTTCATAAAGGCATCATCTCCTGGTCAGACCCTGTAATTCAGTGAAAGGGTCGTGTCAGAGTAAAGAAATATGCACGCCCAGGAGAAGGCCAGTGGCTGGAAGTTGGAGGGGACTTTGCTGCCATTCGGCAGGCTTTTGACTTGTAAGGGCCATTTTGAACGGCTGCTACTGAACATTCAAAGTGTCCTCTTAGCAGTTCGGGGAGCCTTAGCATTCAGTTTAAACTCTTAAAATCATCAGCAATTTAGAACGATTATTTCAAATAAAACAGAAACACAACTATCTATTCTACCTAGTTCACCCTAGCAGACTATTTATTGCTGGTTTCTTGGTGTTTCATTGCTGTGTTGTTACTTGGCTGCCTGCGTGTGTTTCTTCCAGGCATCTTCTGTTTTTTATTTTTATTTTTTTTTCAGTATTTTTGTATTTTTACCTGTTTTTACTCATCTCTGCCTCATCATTTCTGAAAAATCAAATAAGTGTGTTCCTTTGTGTTTATTACAGATATTTGAAAAGTTCAGGATGTGGTAATCTTAGAAATAAGAACATTTGTCTGAAAGTGTACATACAGAAGAAGTAAATAGCCTAAACTGATTGAGATGGTACCAGATTTTCATTTCTGCTAAGGACAACTGCCTGTCATTTTCATTCCAAACAAAGCTCTGAAGAAAAGTCTGAAACATATGCTCGCATTCAAACAGCAGCTTTAGTGCTTGTAGTATTCCCATAGGCTGTGTGGCCCATAATGTGCAACAACCCTTATCTTCTCCCCTTGCTCTATAATAAATTTTTGAATGTACAAAAATCAGGTTATTGTAACATCAAAACAGCAATTTTGAGAGACAGAAATGTGGCTATTTCAAGTCTAAGCATGCTGGTAAACGCCTGTGAAAACACAGCTTGCAGCTCTGACAGAGCGGATCTGCAGTTACAGCTGCTTTGTTGACTGTCACCGCAGAAATTGACATACAGCAGTAGGTTTGCATTTAACAATGTTATGTTTTCTTTAATTTCTTTAAAAGCGAACAATTAAGAAAGAATTCTAGGGGTTATTATGAGCAGTCACATAAGATCAGAAGATACTTTTTATGATCAAGGATAAACTGATTTTTACACTTTCTTTAATGAACCTATTTGTTATTTTACTTTAAAATGCTGTTTTACCTATTGTGTGTCACTGTATTTTTATTGTACCCTGAGAAGGTAAATCATTGTTTTAATCCATAATTAAGTTGATTTTGCCCAAACCTAAACAACAAAAATGCAGTGGTTATTATTAGTTATAGTTTTATTATTGTTGGCAGAACGTAAATAATCACAGCTTTCACAGGGTAACTTTACAAGGGTTACATCTTTTTTTTTGTTTTTATAGCAGAGAATGAACTGGAATGATTATATTTAGGGACATTTAGTTGTCAAGCTTTCTCAAAAACTAGTGTAATGACTGACCGGAAACAACTTCCTTTAGGTATAATTTATGTTTCAATGGGGTAACTTCTGACAAAGTATCAGCAGCAATGAAATATATCACCTCTTTTGACCAACAATCATTAGCTGTGCTATGATGTGAGGCATTGTAGAAACCATTATATGACAATAATCCAATAATGGAGTGAGATTTTCTACTGAGATTTAAAAAAAGCCATCACTACAGGGAAAATGCTGAATAGCCACTGTATGAGGGCTCCGGCATGCCGCCGACACGAAATTCAAGCGCTGCTCTTTTCATCACAGCAGTAGATCATAATCTGTCAGTAGAAGCATAGCTGCATTGTGAGATGTCACACATGAATGAGCAACTTACTTATTAGTCATACACAACTGAAGATGGAAGAAAAAAAGTAATGGCAACAAATCATATTATAACATGAAGATGTCTCCTGTTCTATGCCTTCCACATTTTTACAAAGGTTTAACTCTACAATGTATGCCTAAAATGTTTATTTTCATATTTTATTGTAAAATGCAATCTGTAGTTTTGTTTAACATTTTTCCTTTTATTTTGAAGACTTAATATTGTATATGTTGATCTGGCCCAAAGCAAATATTCCCACAAACATTAACTAAGTCTCATTACTCAGACTTACGATGGAAACTTAAAGGAATAGTACACCCAAAACATGATTAGCCTTCATTTTCTACTCACCCCCATGCTGAACAACACTCTGGAGTACTTTTTTGATATCTTTGAAATGCGCACTTTCATCTGGCTTGGTCTGCCGCAGTTTCCGTAGGCTCGTGAACTCGCAGGCGCGCGCTTTTAGGAAATCCTATACACTACTGTTTATGCTCTAGAAACATTCTAAATGACTTTGTTTCCAGTAAATTATGGACGTTACCCACTCAGGACACTTGGAATACATTGGACGAGCAGTATGGAGGAATATTGACACGTTTTTTGTGGACTTTTATGGACCTTTCTGCCTCGGGCGCCATAGACCTCCATTATTTGAATGTCAGCAGACAGTAAGAAGCCTCCCAGATCTCCAGATGCATTTGTGATATCAAAAAAGTACTCCAGAGTGTTGTTCAGCATGGGGGTGAGTAAAAAATGAAGGCTAATCATGTTTTGGGTGTACTATTCCTTTAAGCATACCAATGTTTTTAGAAGCTAAGCTCCATTAAAGGGCACTTAAAACAAGAAAATATTTGGATAGCGTATTTCTTATATTAATGTTAAGATGCATGTTCCCCTTACGCTACCCTCATCCTTTATCTCATAGGACAGTCACCAAGTCTCCCATGCAGAGGTGGACAAGTAAAGCAAATAAAAAGCCTGTGAAGAGATTAGGTTCCACCATTTGCATTTCCGTCTCCACAACCTACACTGACGCTAAAAGGATGAAGGAAAACTAGGCAGAGTTTTAATGCTCTGAACCTGGATTATCCATCTATCCTCCCATGGTCTATGTTTAGAGATGAAGACTCTAGTTTAAGACTTTTATTGTCATATACTGAAGAGTGAGTGCAACCAGCATTTTAGGTTTAACACCATGGTTTGCAGAGCATTCATGCATCACAGATTACTAGACTTCGTAAAAAAAACTTCCTCACATTAGCTGTACTCTCATAAAATTGCAATATTATATCTCTCTCCAACTGAGTCACCATGTCTCAAAAAACAATGTTTTATTTTATTTGAATAAGACGTTTCAGTTGTAAGACAATTCCAAGTGATGTACATGCAAAAAATAAAATAACAAAAATGTGAGAAGATGACACCACTGTTTAGTTTTTATTTTACTTTTTCAGCTGAAATTATATTTCTGCTTTTCTGGTTGGTAAATGCCAAGTTCACCATCATATTCATCATTAACATAAGTCTTTTTAAATCTAGAAATACAAAGACAAATGTTAAGCTCTCCACATTGCATTTTGACAAACCAGCATTACTGCGTTTTAGCACTGTGCTCTTTTTGAAAATAAAGCCTCTTAGAAAACAAAGAAAAGAAGGATCCTGTTGGTGAGATCCGAGGCCATAAGTCTTCTGAAAGGAATACCTATTCCTTTTGGATTAATCGATCCTTTTCTTTTTGCTTCTCACTGTCATAGAAGTGTTGCATGGACCCCATCATGTTTTCTGCACACACACACACACACCAACACACAATCACATTTAGGCGTCCTTGTGGGGACTTTCCATTGACTTCCATTCATTTCTTACCCATTTCTACAGCCCATTACGGGTTCGGACCTTACTCAATTCACACCTTAGTCCAAAACCAAAACACCTAATCCTAAAACAGCATTTGTACCAATGGGGACCAGGCATTGGTCCCCATGATGATGTTTTTTTTAGAAAATGGTCCTCACAGTGTGACAAATAAATACAAATTAACATGTCCTGTGTCTCTTATCTGTTTACACCTGCCACATCGATGCCACCCTTTTTTGTACTTGTTTCTACATTTCCTTCCTTTCTAGCCCTATCTCCTTTACTTTACTCTCCTTCTTTTAAGTGCTTGTCTCAAAATCCCAGGAGTCGGCTCCCTTTGGACACCCTTTGGGATGGCACATGGCTTTTAGTTTGGGCTGTGCAAAGTATCAGGCTGTCCTAACTATTCTTTTTGTTCCTTTACTGATTGATTTGTTGTTTTTAGCTGTTATTTCTTCCTGTTTAATGTTGGTGCTTGTGTCTTTATTTAATTGATTAAAAGATTTTCTTACTGAAAATGAATTATATTATTTTAGGTTATGATACAAATAGACTGACCAACACCTAATGTCTTAGATAATTTTGGTTTTTAAATATTCTTTTTTTCAATACACTGACACTTGTTTTTAAAAATACAAGCATTGCCTTTTCAATTTATTCAGAATTTGTTTTTGATATATAAATATATAAAGCATTTAAAATAATATACAGGACCTAAGTGCTATTATGATAGCCAGATATATTTCACTGCGTGTCCTGAGCCCGTAACATTATCAATGACCCCTCACACCCCCACCATGGACCGTTCTCCCTGCTGCCTTGTGGGAAGAACTCTCCCACAATGTTTACATTTGATCACGACTACACTTTAAGAAACTGGAAATGTCATGAGAGCTGTACAAAATGAAATTTTTGTATATACACTCTGTGTATACAAAATTAAAATAAATGTTTTCTAAGTCTAGGCCTAAGATACCAAAATTAATTAACAAGAACACAGAACAGGTAAGAAAAATCCCACAATAAAAAAACAAGTGATAACAAATAGTACATGTCAGGATATCCAGTTGCATCAATGTTATTAGTTTCAAGAAGTAATATGATACAGAGACTCACTAAATATATTCACTCCACTGATCAATTTATTCACAAAATGACCACAATTATTCAAAACAAATTTGCTTTTCGTTTTCTTTGACTTTACAGAATCATAATTCCTATAATTACTAAGTTTTTCTTTTTCCTGAAAAGAGATAATTCAAGAAAAACTCTTTAATTAACACTTCATAACTTATATGTACTACATAATCAGGAGACATGAAAACAGATTTTGACATAAATTGTAATCTTACTCAGATCAGAGAAGTTGCTTAGAATTTAAAGAATGGCAGCTGCTCACCTCTGGGCTTACCTCTCAGGAAGTGGGCCCGATAAACAGTTAAAAAGGCATTTTATACATCTCCAGTCTGCCAAATGATTATATTTTACATCATACACGTAGACATCATGGCTCCAGCTTTATCAAAATATGTTCTTAGTTGAAGGACACTGCTCTCATTCCATTTCCAAATCTTTGCCATGTGCAGAATGAAGATTATAACTGTATATCCGGACAGAGGAACTGTTTTAACTAGATAAACTTTTGTGGAAAACATCAGTTCTGACACACAACAGGCAGCCAATTCCAAGGTGTAAAAGACTCACACATCATCAACAATAATTATCCTAACAAACATGACATATTTCTTACAGATCAATTAAACAAAAATGACTCAGTCATTATGTATTCCATAATTCAAAATTCAGCAATAACACACTCTGGATGCCACTGTTATGGTCCACAGTTGTAACTTAATATACATGTAATAAGCAAACAGCCAATAACAATCCCATTTTACTGAAGGAACTAAAGTTTCATAATTCTTGGATGAAAATATGGGTGAAAGCAGAAGGAGCTTACCCTCCTGAAAATAATAATAAAAAACCCTGTGCTAAATTTCGAGCCACATCATGTCGCTGCATTAACTGTCAGGAAGGTGGAATGTCTTTGGTTAACTCGGTCCTGCTGCTTTCTCTGTCAGGGTTTCATCTCATATCATTTTAACCTGTCATTTCAGGGCATTTGGAGAAGTGAAGTCAACTCAGAGGAGCAGGAGCACAACCCTCAAGCATGCAGCAACATTCTCAGTTGTAGGTATAGTCATATGAAACTGTCAGAACTAATTTGGCAGAGGAAGAGCACCCAGAGCTGAAGGACAACATATTAGTCTCTATACACAATGAACTGACACAGTTATTTCTGTGATAATTAAATAATTAGATTTGTTTTGAAAGAGTAAGAATGTCTTTTTACATCTCATCCCAGTCATGCAACCTTGCTAGGGGAATTAATAAAATATTAACCAAGGGTTCTAATGCTGCTGCCGTTACACATTAGAACTGTTCTTTCTTCCTTTCATTTGAAAAGGTCATTGTGCCACTTTAGAAATCTTCACAAGGGTTTCAAAATGAGGTCTGTCCGCAAGTTAGAAGACTGTGGTAACTGCAAAACTAATATAACCTTTCAGAGAAAACTTCATTTATGAAAAGTATGTTCAGTTGAATTATTATAACTTTTCTGAAATCTGCTCAGGAAGGAAAGCAGTGTGTGATTAATGCGAATGTAAATCAATCACCTCTACTTCATTTAGGGTTTTGTTTTCAGTTTATTTAAGCAAATCTCTTGCTTTCAAATGAGAAAGTTTCAGAGACATGGTGAGACAAGTCCTTGTAGGATATAATCTCTTTTCTACACGCTGTCAGGCTGTGTGGAGGTTTTTAGAGGACCCAAATGAAGAGACAGAAACTGAGGTGGTTTCTTGCTGATTTAATGAGTGGTGGGAACAGAAGCATAAATCCAGAAATCACAAATTAAGAAAGACAGGAACCAAAACAAAGGGGAACACATAGGGTAGGGAAGGAATGAAGAGAATCCAGCAAACAGTAACTGCAGAGGGGGAGTATATACAGGTGCTGGTCATAAAATTAGAATATCATGAAAAAGTAGATTGATTTCAGTAATTCCATTTAAAAAGTGAAACTTGTATATTATATTCATACATTACATACAAACTCATATATTTCAGATGTTTATTTTGTTTAATTTTGATGATTACAAATGACAACAAATGAAAATCTCAAATTCATCATATCAGAAAATTAGAATATTGTGAAAAGGTTCAAAATTGATGGCCCCTGGTGCCACACTCTAATCAGCTAATTAACTCAAACCACCTGCAAAAGCCTTTAAATGGTCTTTCAGTCTAGTTCTATAGGCTACACAATCATGGGGAAGACTGCTGACTTGACAGTTGTCCAAAAGACGACCATCGACACCTTGCACAAGGAGGGCAAGACACAAAAGGTCATCGCTAAAGAGGCTGGCTGTTCACAGAGCTCAGTGTCCAAGCACATTAATAGAGAGGCGAAGGGAAGGAAAAGATGTGGTCGAAAAAAGTGTACAAGCAAGAGAGATAACCGCACCCTGGAGAGGATTGTGAAACAAAACCCATTCAAAAATGTGGGGGAGATTCACAAAGAGTGGACTGCAGCTGGAGTGAGTGCTTCAAGAACCACCACACACAGACGTATGAAAGACATGGGTTTCTGCTGTTGCATTCCTTGTGTCAAGCCACTCTTGAACCACAGACAGCGTCAGAAGCGTCTTGCCTGGGCTAAAGAGAAACAGGACTGGACTGCTGGTGAGTGGTCCAAAGTCATGTTCTCTGATGAAAGTAAATTTTGCATTTCCTTTGGAAATCAAGGTCCCAGAGTCTGGAGGAAAAGAAGAGAGGCACTTCATCCACGTTGCTTGAAGTCCAGTGTAAAGTTTCCACAGTCAGTGATGGTTTGGGGTGCCATGTCATCTGCTGGTGTTGGTCCATTGTGTTTTCTGAGGTCCAGGGTCAACGCAGCCACATACCAGGAAGTTTTAGAGCACTTCATGCTTCCTGCAGCTGACCAACTTTTTGGAGATGCAGATTTCATTTTCCAACAGGACTTGGCACCTGCACACAGTGCCAAAGCTACCAGTACCTGGTTGAAGGACCATGGTATCCCTGTTCTTAATTGGCCAGCAAACTCTCCTGACCTTAACCCCATAGAAAATCTATGGGGTATTGTGAAGAAGAAGATGCAATACACCAGACCCAACAATTCAGAAGAGCTAAAAGCCACTATTAGAGCAACCTGGGCTATCATAACACCTGAGCAGTGCCACAGACTGATCGACTCCATGCCACGCCGCATTGCTGCAGTAATACAGGCCAAAGGAGGCCCAACTAAATACTGAGTGCTGTACATGCTCATACTTTTCATGTTCATACTTTTCAGTTGGCCAACATTTCTATAAATCCTTTGTTTTTATTGGTCTTCAGTAATATTCTAATTTTCTGATATGATGAATTTCAGATTTTCATTTGTTGTCATTTGTAATCATCAAAATTAAACAAAATAAACATCTGAAATATATGAGTTTGTATGTAATGTATGAATATAATATACAAGTTTCACTTTTTAAATGGAATTACTGAAATCAATCTACTTTTTCATGATATTCTAATTTTATGACCAGCACCTGTATGCCACACAGAACGATGAATGGAGTAATCAACTAATTGGGAGCAGGTGTGGACAGAAGGATGTAGAAGGGAGCTAGGGGAAAGGACACTGAGACAGAGGGGCAACAAAGACTAAAGAAGAAATACATAAAAACTCAAATACAACCAGAAAACAACTGCAGTGACACTAAATGGAAATGAAACCAATTAGCTAGAAAACACAGAATGACATGAATCTACGTATAATTGAAAAATCACAAAGAAAACTTAAAAAGAACCAGAAAATGTAGAATCATGACACACAAGGCATGGACAAAACTGTTGGTTCCCCCGTTTAATGAAAAACAGCCCACAGTAGTCATAGAAGTAAAAATTTATAATAAATAATAATTATTTGAAAAAAAATTGGTAGTAATTCTAAAAAACAAAAAAAAAAACTCATTTAAATTCCACATTACATGTTGAATATATGGAAGCTTAGCCTTATAGGCAGGTAATGTGTCTTGAAAAAGGATACTGAGCTAAAACGCACAACTAAAAAGGCACTCATTAAGAAATGTTTTGTTTTACTGAATTGGAATAAATTCTGTTAAAACTTAAAAATGCTCCATCCTTTTTGCATTACATGGAAATTACTCCCTTACGGATAAAGGACGGGGTTGAAATATGAGAGTGATTTAACGCTAAAACCTAAACCACTGGAAGCTTCAGTGTCATTTCTTTTTTTTTTTTTAAAGCCTACGTGTATTTGCTATTCCTGTTTCATTTACTGAAGAGATATAATAAGAAAACAAAGCTGACATGGAGTTTTTGCATCACATCTGTAGTTTTCTGATTGGTTCTAACCTGATGACACTGAACGTGTTAGTAGTCTGGCTGGCCAGGCTACTAAAGAGGTGGAAACACAGGAGGGATACCAAACGTGGCCTACATATAACCTAGTCTATCTCTGTTTTTGGTGACGGTCCTTAGTTCTAACTGGCGCTCATATTTCAGTTTCTACTGTAACTACTTTTACACACTTAAGTGAAATAATCTTATTATCTCATTATTTCAGAAAGTTCAACCCAAGTCTTTTAACTAGTCAGTTTAAATTAGGTGTACTGTGGTGTGAAAACTTCAAAAATACAAAGAACAGTGAGTTCACAATTTTTTAAACCCTTCCTTTGCTAGTTGATGTTGATGTGGCACTAATTAAGTAATCTTCTAAAGAATGGTAGTTACTTTGCAAAGACTGAAATTCACTCAGTGTTGTTACAGGCTCACTAAAGCTTCGCTTGTGGTTATAATTTGGTAGTGTTTCATGAAAAAAATTACAGACTTTCTTGCCACAAGCTGGATTAAGCATACTTTTGAGATTTATCTAGCAGTTTTTCTGTCTATCTTACAGTATAAGAGTTAAATGTACATTTAAATCCTTCATGTTATTTCTTTCTTTATAAACATGAATCCTGAATTTATTTACTTAAAATAATTCAACAGATTCTCTAAGAGAAAGTCAGGTCTACAGGCAAGCCAGTTCAATCTGTGTGCCCATGCCTTCTTGCAGTTGTGCCTTTGTTATCTGCAGAATGTGCTTTTGAAACATCTTGTTGAAAATTGCATGTGTGGCCCTGGAAACCAAGGCACCTTGAAGGCAACAGTTACAAGTGAGGAGTTTGGTGCCAAGCTCTTTTGAAAAATAATTGTTAATAATAAATTTCACTTTAGGCCACAAGCAAAAATCTATCAAAGAAAAGTAGAAGTTGCTGAGTAATCAGTAAAAGAAAAACTTGTGCTGAACTCAGCTGCATAGATTCTCTTTTTAAAATTCAGACAGGCCTTTCTGGTAGATTTACCAAGCTGTTCTGCATACATCCCATTGAATTACACAGAAAAGGATTCTTTGACTTTGCTTCTAAACCGGGTTTCCCTTTATTTGTGGAAGATATCTTTGCTTTCTGCAGTTTTGAAAAAGTTTTATATATTTTCTACATCAATGTGGAGTACTTCTTGCTTGTTTTCATTAAACTTAAAACACATTTGTTGACCTTTATACCTTCTTTTTCTTTGGCTTTGACAGACCCACAGTAAAGGCTTGTTTTTGCTATCTATCTATATATCTATATCTATATCTATCTAATTCTATGCCACATGGTTGGACTGAGTCAGGATTAGGCTGTCTGGTGGAATATTATAAACTGAGGGAAATATCATTAAAAAACAAGACATTCACAAGCACTGTAAAAAATGACACAATGTGTTTCCCTCACTGTCTGGTGTTAGAATAAATTGTTTGAATTTAGTTAGGATTACCAATTTGTTTTTGATAACTGCCAGCATGCTATTAGAAAGACAGTTTATTTCTTATTACTTTTCTTGATCTCAGAAGTCCTCAAACACACATTACTATACTACACTTTTAGAATTCCCTGCTGCTTATGTTGTTGATTAGATTTGATTTAAAGAAGGCATATCTGATGATGTACGTAGAAACCCACTACATCCTTGTCTAAAACCATGCACAGTTCTAAACAATTGTTTCTAAATAATAATTTTTTGTTATGCAGTCATCCATCCATCCATCCATCTATTTTCTTACACGCTTAACCCCAATAGGGGGTCGCGAGGGGTGCTGGTGCCTAACTCCAGCTGTCTACGGGCGATAGGCGGGGTCCACCCTGGACAGGTCGCCAGTCCATCACAGGGAAACACAGAGACCAACAGGACAAACAACCATTTACACACACACTCACACCTAAGGAGAATTTAGAGAAGCCAATTAACCTAACAGTCATGTTTTTGGACTGTGAGGGGAAGCCGGAGTACCCGGAGTGAACCCATGCATGCTCACGGAGTACATGCTAACCTTCTTGCTGCGAGGCAACAGTGCTACCCACTACCCTCATCGAAAAACAAATCTATTACACTAACCCAAAACACAGGGTTCATGACACATACAGATCTTTCACAAGCAATAATATTATTATATTATTGATAATATATTCTGCATAAAGCTAAGCATGTGACATTTAGTATTAGAATATTACATTAGCTTGAAATATTACAGAAATGTGGGCCTGGTTATTGTTTGTTTAACACTTGCTTAAATCTGGCAAATAAGCCCCATTTGAGTGCATTTTCTAATCCTAAAGTCTGATTAGTTTGCCAAATATACATTTCAGGAGTCAAGTCCAATTGTCTGAATGAAAAAACATGCAATCACATAAGCAAGAAAAAAAAGAAAAAAGAAAAAGATGGAAAATATAACATTTTGTCACAAAATATGGAAGTCTTAAAGCTTTACAGCAACATGACAACTACAAAGAATGAGTGTGTACACTTTCCAAAATATTATTTTGCAGATCTTCATGGGGAAAAATATAAGCAACTTTGGATGTCGTTCTGGCACAACTTGGTTTTTCAAGTTGTTAATGACTCAAACATTCCACATAAATTGTTACAAAATACTCAAAGGAGAAAAAAATAAATCTGGAGATGATCATCTCCAATTTGGTCATGGACATGGTCATGGAGATGGTGTTCTCCAAGATGGAGGCGCCTCAAGGCGGCGGCCAAGAGCAGCTATGGACAATTTCACAGAATATGCTGTAAAATGGAAATGTCTTGAGAGCTGTAGTGAACCAAATTCCTTTTTGTTTACACTCTATGTTTAAAAAATTACAATAAAGTCTATCTAAGTCTAAGTCATCACAAGCCTCTGCTTGTGCAAACTGACTGATAAGCTTAAGTTACATGTATCCTCTTGAAAGATATGGCCAAAAGTTCCAGCAAACTATTGTGAGACATTTCTTGGTAGATATCTTTAAATCTGTCCCAATTCATTGATTATCAAAGGCAATAGTGTATCAAACAAAATGCGTGTTATCTTTTGACTTTCAAGAAGGTGAAGCAATTCCAAAATAAAGGATTCTTATATAATTTACTGTAATGTCAGAATAATGATAAGAGTAATAGTATTGGTAATCCAAGCTGACAGTGTGTGTGATGCCATCAGCTCAGTTGTTGCTAAGCTACAGCAACCATACCACAGTGCATTTCTTGACAATATCAGCTGATTTTAATCATGCCTCACTCTGCTACACTTTGGACATTCCAGCATTTTGTCACCTGGTTTATTGGAGAAAACAGAATCTTGGACTTTTTATGCAAATGTCAAAGACTTGTTCATCTACAGTATAAAGATCTTCTTTTTGCAAATCAGATCACAATCTTATATCTTTTTCAACTCCGAATTGAGCCTTCTTCCGTGGCAAGCAGCATTGACAACAACTGTGAGAAGATGGTTGCAGGAAGCTATAAATCCATCTGTGTCGTTTTAAAGCCACACACTCTGTATTTTCTACACCTAATTTTTTCAATGGTAGCTTGATTCTTCAATACATATTGATAACTGTGTGATATAACTGCTTAGAAAAAAATAAATCTAAATAAAAAAAGAGAACAGAGAGAAACAATCAAGTTTTAACTGTTTGTTTATAGAAAAACAATGATAGCAACATGGATGAAGACAGGGGGCTGGAAAACATTGCAGGTGATAAATCAGATTCTGAGCCAGTTCTCATCCATTCCCCATTTATTAGATTATAAATCTACAGTACATGTTGATCATGTCTGAAGTTTTATTACAATTTTAATTCTACTTGTAACTTTAATGTTGTGAATACCAGAGCTCTAACAGTATCCATGTCCTTCTGCAGGAATTGTGCTCATTTAACTCTGCTTTATCCTGTCTGAAATTTTTATCTAGAGCAAAACTCAACGATAATAATACAGTCAATATTATTATCATTATTATTATTTGTTCTCTCTACCAATACAGGAAAAGGAGGGAAGTGCATTGTGGAAAATTTTGAGTCCACTACTTTTTCAACCACTAGATGTTCGGACACTCATTTGAAATGGCGTAACCATTATCGTGTGCCCTATATAGTGATTAAGGTGGACTTTCGGACACAGCCATGATCATTAGTTGAACAGATATATCCCAAAATGCTTTGCAAGGAGCGCTCTCCTCTCCTCCTATGGTATTTGCTGTCACAGCGGCCTGCTGTCGCCATAGGCTGTCGCTACCCGAAAGCAGCGACTAATAACAAAGATGGCACAGGCACCATGCGTGGACGCGGAGTTATGTGACCAGAGGATAAGTTCACTGAGTTTGCTATAAAGTCCACTATATAGTCCCAACTCTATATGATTAATGATTGAGGGATCCAAGGGTTAGGGCAGACGTGCGGACACAGCCTGTGTTATTGGGATATTTTGTATTAAACAATGCATCCACAAAAAAAAGCCACTTTCACCAGCACACAATTTTTAACGTGAAAAAGTCAGTCAGGCGATGACTACTTTAAAGCTTCCTTCCCAAAATAGGACAATAATACTAAAATAGCTTATGTTTAAATATATTTTTTGTGCAATTAACCTAAAAAGAGAAGGGGAACACCTTTAATGCACTCTGAACTTTTAAGTTACAATGCAGTCTTTACACAACTGCTGATTACTTCACAAGCAATATGTGAAGTATACAACAGGGGGAAGAACGTGCCCTGAGCAGCCAAGACCAAAACTCAACACTGTAGCTTATATGCAGATGCCTTTGTATGGCAGGGAAGTAAAACTGCTTCAATATTTCACACAGTGAAACAATAAAATGCCCTGGCGATGTGTTTTTTCCAAAAGTTTCAGTGAAGCTAATCAGAGTAGATCTTAAGAAGCTTGTACCTATCTAAGAACAGAACATATCTTCAAGAAAACCTGTCGAGGCGTACCACAATAGTTGGGATTCGGACAGAGATGCACTGTTTATCAGGAGATCAGTCAAGTCCAAATAAACCCTGTTAAGAATCTTTAAGGTAACAATTAAAAAATCATATTTACAGTTGCTCTCCAAACAGTCTGAACTTGAAAACATGTGTAAAGAATAGTTGGAAAATTTTTTACTTGTGTGCAAAGCTCTTTGACACTTTAAGAATCTAAAGCTGTGAATGGCTGGGTGATGGAATGGGAGAGCTTGGTGTGTTATGTCTGGTTATCTGTGTTTACTGACTAGTTAGCTTTAAAGTCATTCACAGGCACTGTTAATCTGGAAGCTTGATCAATTTCCAGCTCAATAAAAGGTTTGTTGTTTTTAGCTGTGAGCTGCCTGATGCATTTTATTTTACTGTTGCAAATGCAAATGCAGCAGCTAGAATTAAATAGAAACTCTTTTATACTTGTGCTGATAGAATTCTAATATTTAGTCCAAAAATCAAACCCAGTCTAGCTTTATTCATAAATAAATATTACATTTCACCAAGGATTTTGCAAGGGTTTTACAGAAAATGATTTAGCATTAAAATTCAATAAGAAGAAGTCTGTCATAAAACATTAACCACAATATTATTTAAATATGCCTACTGAAGAGCAAAACACAGCTACATTTAAAACACATATTCACCTTCCTAGCATTCACTGGAAATCAAAGTAAATGAAGCAATACCTTACCTCGCTCCTTCCTTTGCTTCTGTCTGATTGTATAATTTCATCATACATTCTCCAAACCATTCACTGTTGCCTTCAGGGCTCATGAGTTGAACTGATTTGTTTTTAGAATGATGATCACTTTAACAGGCTGCTATTGAACCGAATTGCAAAAGCAGAAAAATTGGATTCCCAGAGGATTTGAAATATTCACAACATTGTATGTAGCTCCTTCTTTTATCAGAAATTCACTTAGGGTTTTCCACATGCGATCCACTTATAGACTGCATGCAATTAGTTTAGTAGTTCACATAAAGGGGTCTCATAAAACACACTGCTAGCCAAAGTCAGTTTTTGGATTCAGTGCCTAGCTCTGACTGTGACTCTTATTACCACAAGAATAAGCACTGACTAACATCAGTCAGTATTTTCTCTTTAAATCTAGTTTCCCCTTATTGTAATGGTCAGCTCACAAAAAGCACGGGTGTTTTTGTACTTCTGGTTGTACTGCAATAACAAATTAGCTATGTTTTGTCCTTTTTTCATTAAATATCCTCCCATTTATTTGTGTGCAGTGCTCTCTCCAACTCAAGTTCTCAATATCCTTCCTTGAGTTAGGGGGTACCCTTTCTTGTGTCACATCTCTCATATTGTGCAGAACCGAGTCAAGAAAGAGAGGTAGAGCTTCAGGTTCAGAGTAAAAATGTAGAATCATAAAAGAGGGACCTGTGTGATGCTGAGAAGGGATGCATACAACCTGGATTAAGTTTAAATTATTTATTGTCATGAGACATCCTGAATCTCAAATATCCTATAAAATAATGCACACTATGTTACACTACGATGATAGTTTTGAGTTAATAAATCCCCATTGATTTCCACAGTTCCGCTTTATTCTTGGGTACTATTATCAGACACCTAAAGAAGTTATGTGCATTTCTTTAAATAGTAATAGTAACAGTTTGGGTGTAATTTTCGCTTGATTCATGCTTACGTTGATGGTGGATTAAGTGGAATTTCTTTTATTTCGTTTTCTCCTAGCTATTTTAGATTATTCATTTATTTTTACTTTGGTAAATGGCCTATACTTACAGTACATATACAGTACTTTTTCAAGTCAGAGGACTCTACCAAATTGTTTATAGTGGCAAGCTACACTGTAGCCACAGCTGCCCTGGTGCTCACTGACAGAAGCAAGGCTGCTGTACACTGGTGCAACCAGTCCCTCCGACCACCATCAGTAGGCAATGCAGGTGAAGTGTCTTGCCCAAGGACACAACAATACTGAAAGCCAAAGCCAAGGCTTGAACCGACAACCCTACGGTTGCAGGGCAAACTCCTTCAGTCAATGCCCTCGTCACCCCTACTTCCTGAAATATTTCTTTTCAGGTTTACCTCTTTCCAGATTATGTTCTCCCCTTATCTCTCTCACCCTTCATTGATCCCAGCTGTTCCTCATCTGCACCTCTTCCCGTTCATGTGCTCTAATTGTTCTTTGCCGGGTCCTTCTTTCTTAGCCATTGTTCATTTTTTCACATTCTCCCTATTTTCCCTTGATGTAGTCCTGGTTCCTATGGTCATCTCTAAGTTTTTCTATTTCATTTTTATTTTATTGCCACAATGCTTAACCAAAGTGTCTGTCTGTCTGTCTGTAGTGTAATCTAATCTTAAGATGTAAAACCTGAAAATGAGAATGCCAAGCCATAATACTGTCCAGAAAGAAAAATATATTATTTGTTCCAAAGATGAAAATGCATTGCTTGGAATTATACATATCCATTCAATATTAAAAGCAAAATACCTAGAAGAGCTCTGGTTAAACTTATAAAGGTGGTATATTAATATCTTTAGATGTAACACGATTCATAACAACTTGGGATAACAGAAGAAGTCCATACTTTTAATTCAGCAAAGAGAGGCAAATTTATCAAATCACAGAAACAACTTTGAGACATGCCCTGCGTTCTAATTAAACAAAAATTAAAGTGTTAGTCTAGAATTAATAAACTTCTTTAGGAAGACACTGGGGGAAGCTTTATTGATCTCATATTGGAGAAACTTGCCACTGTATTTAACCCATCCCCTTGGGGAGCATTGGGCTGCTATTGTGGGGCGCCCGGGGATCAATGTGGGGTTAAGGGTCTTGGTCAAAGAGCCAGAATCTGTGGGAGTGGGGCTCGAACTCAGAACCTCAGGATTCAAAGCTTTTTTTTCCCACTAGGCCTGCACTCCCCACTTGCCCTTAAGCTTGCATGCTTAAGTGAAAACAAAGGCACCTGTGAAGCACAGGGGTGGCAGGTTCATGTTAGGAGATTACTTTGCTGTGAGAAGTAGTGCATAGATATATAGAATGAAGAAACCATTACCATAACATCTAGATACTGTATCTATGCACATTTTCTAAGCATTATCTCGGAACCTAAAACATGGTTTTTGGATGTTCAAACAGACAATGACCCTAACCGTGTCCATTATTAAGTTACATAAGTGGCCAAGGACAAAATAGTCACTAGAGTGGAATAGCCTGCTCAAAGCCCTGGTCTTATTCCCACAGAATATTTCTGAGGTGAGTTGAAATGATGCGTGAGAGCAAAACTGACTCTTTTTTTTTTTTTTTTTACATCGGTTCTCTCAAGAGTAATGATAAAAACATCAAGCTATTATGAGAAGCTTGGGGTAGAATACCAAAAACATTTTGCCTACATGATACAGTTTAAATGTTAAGTTCTTAAAATCAAGCATTCTGTCATAAAGCATTCTTTAAAATAAATGACATCGAATAGTAATAATGTTGATTATTTTACCTGACCTAAAAAAGGTAAAGTTATTATTTATTATTTTATCATTATTTATTATTATTTTTGCCTAAACTGCCTAAACTGAAATGACTGCAACTTAAAGTGTAACTCACCCCAAAACCAGTAATTTTTATCTTCATGTGTACTCTTCTAGTTCTGTTTATATTTCTTTTAACATAGTCTTAGTGGGGTGTGTTAATTTTACCTCTTGGTTTAGCTGGTAAATGCTTCTATGCTTTATCATCATACAAACATTTGGCTATCAAGGCAACCCTCTCAGACAAACTCCCCGATCTCCCTGTCCTTCACTGCTTTGGCAGCAACCACTTTGAGCATCACTGAATCAGCATCTTTAAGGTGTCATAACCTGAAATTTTACTTATACAACAATATGTTTCTATAATTATCTTTAAAATCATGTTGAAGCAATTTCAGAAGACACAAAAAAATTAATACAGCCAATTCTGACCCCTTTTCATACCTTTTCTTTCTTTGCATGAAAGAAAAATTGACATGTGTGCATGTGTATTCATATGGATGTAGCATTAAAATCAAACTTTTTGCCATGGTTTGTTTATCATAATTTCTTGTGTCCCGCACATTAGATGAAATGTTAGGCAGGAACTTTCACCCTCTGCGGGCAGGTGAGTCCCTTATAGGTGGAATAACCCCGTTAGAGGAAGGAGTGGTGATAGTAAGGTGAGCTAAGGTTTGCCCCCCCCTCAGCATTAGCATCAGTACAGAATCTTTGTTGAGAGGTGCATTCTTGTGGGCTTTTTAGGTTGCGCAGTTGTTTTGTACAATATAAAACCTGCCACTGAGAACATGGTTGTAAGTGACCTGAAATTATAGCAAGTATCTTTCTAAAAAAAACTTACATTTTTTCTTTCTGTAATTTATCTATTGAAAACCATAATGGAATTAAAGAGATGCCACATTCAAGGAGGCTGTTTACAGAAAATGCCTTTTTTCATTTTTTATTTTCCCTTTTGTTCATGCATTTCATATTGTTGTTTCAGCCACACTGTTGATATCTAGTTTGTGAGTAATATAAAATCCAACTGGCAAGATTGTTCATTTGTTGTTAATTTTCAGGTTGACTTCAAATCTATTAGTTCTAGACCTTGAAGGAAGCAAATATGTCTCTTACAGATGTTTCATTTTCATTTTTATTAAGCCTTTATCCAGTTTTCCAAGCCAGCAAACTAATAAAATCCTTAAAGCTAATACCCTGTAGTGTATGTCTCAGGAGGCAGTAGAAGTTTTGAACAGGCTCCAAGGCTTTTTTTGTCATGACTATGGATGTAAATTCATGATTGTGTATTTTACAAGAGCTGAATAACATCTTAAAGTATCTATGTACATATTAGAAAAAAAAATGCGTTTCACGTGGTTGTGAGTATATATACTGCAGGAATATAAATCTAAGGCTGTTTCAAAGTATTCACATATCGGACATAAAAAATATCCTTACATTTACCAAATCTTTGTTGTGTAGGTACCACATTCTGAAAACAAAGTTCTAATTTCATGCTGTTTACTGCTTTTTTCTCACAAAGCAGCAAATATTGCCCTACATAAATATGCTCCCACAGCCTCCACCTCTCTCTTGTATCATAAATGAAAGGCTGTCCTCCACAGGGGCACACCACATTCTAAGCATGGGGAGCATCGGTGCCCAGAGGACACAACATCAGCAATTACACTTAACTCCTGGCATTTGAGTGACGAGGGAACTGATTCAGAAAAAACCTGTAGCACAGACAAGTGTTAAGTGCTAAAATCTTTGCCGGAGGGAACTATCAGGCAGCTGGGCCAACACAACGTGTAAGTTGAGCTATTATTTTGAAAAGAACCAGCTCTCCTTCAAGCTTTTCAAAGGCTGCAACACATACCACAATGTGCTTACTGAGGCACAACATCCTAACTAGCTGAGACAACAAATCTGCTTGGCATATAGATTTCCCAGTAAATCTCCAGCTGTGAAGGTTTGCTTTAATGGAAGAATACCTCAATGTCTTCCTTTTAAATTGTATCCCTAATATCTTGATCAAATATTTAGGTGCCTATATACACAGGGGGTTATGTTGTTTATTGACATTGCAATGAATAGGTTCTATTTAAGAGCAAAGCAAAAAAAATTCTATCTTCCCTGACCCTTTGTTGTTTATTTAACATTTAACAGTTTTCTCTTTTTTTAGTTAACAATTTAGGTAGATTGAAAAAATAAGTGTAATACATTAAAATAATATAACTAATAGTTATATTAATAGTTTCAGTTGCACCACTTGCCTATGTCTCTATCTGGCGTTTCATTGCAATTGATTTCCCTACGTACAATTTACATATCACAACATATATGTATTAAAGTTTCTGGATTTAACCTATGTATCTTTGTCACTGTAAATAACTTTTTTATACATTTCACCTTATAGACATAACTCTATTATAATAAAAATAATGTGTCTTCTATTGTCTTCTACCTAACGTATTAGTTTCCTTATCAGTAAAAGAAGAAAGTCTTGGGACAAATAATCAATATGGCTCATTAGCCATGGATGAATTACTCAGCTTTGGATATTTCAGAAAATTAAACTTAATTCTTTGTCAAGTGCCTTGCAAAAGTATTTACACCCTATATTTTTTCAGTTAATCTATATCATATAAGTCAGTGTATTATTGAATCTGTTGAACCAGTTATTTCTATAGTTATGCTTAAGTCTTCATCAGTCTGTTAAGGCTCAGAATCTGTTGTGCAGTTCTATTTTTTACCATTTATAATCTTAAAGGAAAGCAACATGTTAAAATTTTGTTTAATATAATTAATGAAAAACTTTAACTTCTTTTGATGGTGTAGTCTTCAACCCCCATATAACATTTAAACAATATATTTATTCAAATTTCTAATACAGAAAGGACTTCACCTCAGTAAATCTCCATCTTATGAAAGTTTGGCCTTTAAATCACAGAAAAAAAAAGTTGGACAGCTCTTAATTTTACTTTATGAAAACTAAATGTATCTAGAATAATGAGATATAGATTTTCACCTATCAAAATTAAGTTATTTATTAGAATTATACGATATGATTTAATCAACCTTCAAATAGTACACAGAAACTTGCCAAATGTTTACAGGAACTCATTACATCTCAGGCATCTCTAAGTCCTTTTGTTACCATCATACAGTTACACATGTTGTGTTTGTCACAGCTGCTCCTGTGTCAGCCTCATCCCCAGGTTCCCTTTGTGTGTTTGTTTATATCTCTTTTTTTCAGATGCTGACATTTCCCACCTGTCCACCCGCCACCTCTCTATGTTTTCCCTGGCGTCTGGCATACTGCACAGCTGGTATTCTTTTTCTGCTGTGTCTCAATCACTTATTATGTGGTAATCCCAAATGTGTTTGTAGTGGGGAATTGTCCTCAAATGCAAAATTTGTAGCTAATAAAGTGACTGATGTTTATTTTAGCAGTGTAAACAGAATTGTTCTCATAACATTGCTATATCAGTGACACGAAGTGGGCAGAACTGTGAAATGTGTTTATTTTTTGTACATTTTTTTTGTGAAACAAGGTTTATTTGCTTTCTTGTCTGAATCTATTTGTGTCTTTCTATGTGCACGTGAACGCCAGCTTTTCTGAAATAACCTTTCTGATCCAGCAAGATTGCTTCATTTCTGAATCTGATCCTTTAATAATAGAATCATTCAGTATTTCTTGTTGTTTTCAAAGAGAAAAGGAGAAGCAGAACAAGGCTATGATGAAGTTACTACAAGAGTAAACCTAACTGATCCTCATAAAGCACTGATGCAAAGTCAAATCTTTTCTGTTGATGGCAAAGGTTGGCCAAGCTTTATATTAGACACGCTGAAGCTGAATACAGAGTGATAAGTTAACCTTGTTGCTGACCAGGGCCATCCCCCAGTAGACCTAGTTTACAATTTTTCCATATGAATACTTTCTTGATGAAAATGTGACATGACATTGACTTATGCTTCCTCCAGTAGTCTCCACATTTGCAGGGTTTCAGGCCAGCAGGCAAACTTTTAACTGTCACACTTTACATTACATTGAAAGCCATCACCTTGAAATGTGTGTATGTGTCATGAAGGGCAATGAATCCTGTTTGACTATAATAAAATCTGCATTTCATTAGGGAAAATTATGGAAAAACCCTTTAAAGAATGCAATATTTTATTAAATATTTTGATATTTCTTTGATTCCATGTATATTTTTAATTTCTAGTTCTCTTTTCCTGTTCTAAAAGTTCACTATTAAAAAATGTGTACAAATACAGGTTTTGAAAAAGTATCTGCCCCTTTTTAATTTTCTAAGCCATGTGTTCATGATTTCACAAAAAAGAAACCTCTGCAAAAATGGCCTTCATGAAAGACAGCCAATGCAAAACCATTGCTGACTGTTCAGAACACAAAGCCTTGTTACATATTTGCAAAGAAAAAAACTGCTTTAGTATTCCCATGATTTAGAGGAGCATATTCTATGTACTGATGAATCAAAGATGTACACTTTATAAGAAGTAATTCCTATTATAACTGGAATACAACTGAAACATGTCTGGAGATGTTAATAGGCTGCTCTCTCTGCTTTATGACTCGGATGACTTGCTGTAATTCAAAGAACCATAAACTCTGCTCTCTACAGAAATGTCCTGAGGAAAATGTTCACCCATCAGTTTGTGATCTTATGTTCAAGAGCACTTGGATTATGCAGCATGACAATGATCAAAAGCAAGCTAGCAAGTCCAGCTCTCAAGGGATCACACAAAAAGCTCCAAAACTCTTCAGTTTTGCTGAACAAAAACAAATCTGTAAAAGGCAGCAGGTCACAATTTCTCAGTGGGGCTTTAAAAGACTCACTGCAAGTTACTGCAGATGTGTGACTGCAAGTTTTGCTAGGTGGCAAAATCAGCTATAGTAATAGGTTTCTTTATCAACTTTCTGAGGATAGATTTTTGCTTTGATTAAGAAAGCTCAAAATAAATAAAAAAAGATTCTCCTATCTGTTCATTGTCATTATGTTTTGTAATCTAAATGAATTTAAAACATAGGGAGTTTGCCCAACCAGTCTACATGTGTTTTGTGGATCTGGAGAAGACATTCAACCGTGTCCCTTGAGGGGTCCTGTGTGGGGAGTATGGAGTACCGGGCCCTTTAATAAGTGCTGTTAGGTCTCTGTATGACCGCTGTCAGAGCCTGGTCCGCATTGCCGGCAGTAAGTCGGACTCGTTTCAGGTGAGGGTTGGACTCCGCCATGGTTGCCCCTTGTCACCGATTCTGTTCATAACTTTTATGGACAGAATTTCTAGGCGCAGCCAAGGTGTTGAGGTGATCTGTTTTGGTGGCCTTAGGAATGCATCTCTGTTATTCGCAGATGATGTGGTTCTATTGGCTTCATCAGGGCATTATCTACAGCTCTGATTGGAGCGATTTTCAGCCGAGTGTGAAGCGTCCGCGAAGAGGATCAGTGCTTCCAAATCTGAGACCATGGTCTCGGGCCGGAAAAGGGTAGAGTGTCTTCTTCAGGATGGTGAGGATGTACTGCCCCTAGTGGAGGATTTTAAGTGTCTTGGAGTTTTGATGACGATGGAGCAGGAGATCGATAGAAGGATTGGTGCGGAATCTGCTGTGAAGTGTGGACTTACCGGTCTGTTGTGGTGAAGAGAGAGCTGAGCCAAAAAGCAAAGGTCTCGAATTTCCGGTCGATCTACGTTCCTACTCTCAACTATGGTCATGAGCTTTGGGTCATGACCGAAAGAACCAGTTCTCAGATACACATGGCTGAAATTAGTTTTCTCCGTAGTGTGTCTGGGCTCTGCCTTAGAGATAGGGTGAGGAGCTCAGTCATCCGGGAAGGACTGAAAGTAGAGCCACTTCTCCTCCACATTGGGAGAAGCTAGTTGAGGTGGCTCAGGCATCTGGTTAGGATGCCTCCTGGACGTCTCCCTGGTGAGGTGTTCCAGGCACGTCCCACCGGGAGGAGGCCCAGGGGGGAGACTCAGGACACACTACAGGGACTATGCTTTTCAGCTGGCCTGCGAGCGCCTTGGAATTCCCCCATAGGATCTGGCCCAAGTGGCCCGGGAGAGGGAGGTCTGGGCCTCCCTACTGAAGTTGCTACCCCTGCGACCCGACCCCGGATAAGCAGAAGAAGATGGAGTGATAGATAAAACATTTAAGTGTGACGTAAAAGCAAAAACAACAGTAATTAGGCAAATCTAATTTTCATAGCTCTGTGTCAAGCATTTAATAATAAATCACTTAAAGACTGGAAGCAACGTTTATTTGAAGAGTTTAAAAAACATAACATGTATTTAAATCTGGCACAAGAAATTCTCTCCTTGAAATTGAAATAAAAATTCAGCTGAAACTAGTTCTGTTGAAACATCCTTTAGTTGTCTCACTAAGTCACAGCATAGATCAATATTAAGGGAGCAAGATACGTCTTTTGCCTTGTCCTAACTTTTTTTACTTCATTTTCTTTACTGTAGATAAAATAAAGGGTTTATGTTCCCACAAACTATTCATGTCTAGTTGTTAAAAATCAGGTTTATGAATTATATTTCAGTGTTACACTATAAAGCCTTAAAATGACTGAGTTTATGCATATACATTTCAAATAGGTTTACTTACAATGAAATGTCATATAATCTTCAACCGAAACCAAAGGATAATCAAACACTAACTTTTCTGATAATGAAAAAATTGAATGTGACACAGAGTAATTAAAATAAAATGGTAAAATGTGAAACATGTTTTTTCACATGATTTGTATAGAAGAATTAATTGGATTTTAACTAATTAAACGTTGGATTGAAATGTCAGGAAAATACTAAGGGACAATCATGTCCTTTCAGAACTGGTAATGATACACTGGTCACATGGGTACAACACAGCCCAAGACAGGAAAAATAATTTCTTAATTTCCAATTTCATGTTGGTCAAGGCAGGATAAAGTTGTACTGAATTATTGTTTCATCAGGCACAAATGGAAATCAATGAAGCTTGACTTTTTGTTTTTCGGTTTCTAATGTTTTTTAGCCAGGGGTTTCTGCACAATGAAGGAGAGTTGCAAAGGAAACAATAGCTCTGCCCTTTAAATTCAAAAGTGAGAACAGTTTCAAGCTGCATTCAGAAAAGCCTTTGGATAAGGATGGTCTTGTCATATCTGGTCTGGAAACACAGTCTTAAAAGAACACAGCTTCTGAACTAGGCTATTCTAACACAGCAGATACAACTCGTGATGCACATGTTTGAGACACTTCATCATTATTAATTTGGTTATATGACCAAATACATAACCTGCAGTAAAAACCCATCTTTGCAGATTATATGCATTGGTTTAATTATTAATGTCTTTACATGAATAGGCATAGTCGCTGGTAATTTGTTTATACAGCCATAGGGGGAGCGATCCCATTCCTTTAATGTGTTTATAGTACTCATAAATAAAGAGGACAATAAAGTCTGAGATCCCATAACTAATTTCAACTGACTGAGCTGGACTGTTTAGAAAGACTCCGTTCAGAGTTTAGTACATCACACATTTTTCTTCATGATATAGCTGCTACAAAATAAAATAATCTTTGATTTTAAGAAAAGAATACATCAATTTATCAAAAAAGTCATTAGAGTCTGTTGCTTTTCATTTGCACTGTTGTGCTATTTATATGACAGTGCTGGTTTAGCTGTTTTAACCCGGCCCTTAGTGCTGCTTCTTTGATTGTGTCTTGTTTTCTTTTTTTGTGTTTTTGTGATTTTTTTTTTAATCTTAGGATTTCCACTTAAATTGAACAAAATATTGTTTGCTTTCCCCTCTCAGGTGGAATTAAAAAAACACAGTTATACCTGGTTTAGACAGAACAAATACCTGTTAACATCTCACTTCTACCTTTGCATCTCCTTCAGAGAGGTGGGAATTCTATTTTTGCACTTCTACACTGCAGTACCTGAGTATAACACACTGAACAATCACTTGAACAATAATACGGCTTTGGAATCCTACCGACTAAAATTTTACAACCTCTTTAAGTATACAATGTTTTTGATTACAATATTTTTTTTATATTGAAAATATTTTACAATTGTCTTGGTTATTGTCTCATAT
Organism: Cyprinodon diabolis; assembly: GCA_030533445.1. NCBI lineage: Eukaryota > Metazoa > Chordata > Actinopteri > Cyprinodontiformes > Cyprinodontidae > Cyprinodon > Cyprinodon diabolis. Next base: position 39,445,683 of record CM060065.1, on the reverse strand, counting down.
CAGACCTCCTGCATAGAGGTATGGAAGAAAAGCATATAAAACCAACACTAAACCACTCTTTGGGATTCAAAAGAAAGCTTTGAGAATTTCTTATTCATTGAACATCCTGCAGTTGTTTATTTAATTAATTTTCACAATTAAGGATTTGTTTCATTTAAAGATTCCAAGAGTTATGTTTCAAGACAGAAGGACATTATTGACCAATAATTTTAAAAAGGTTTTTCTTTTAAGATCAAGTAAGTACAATTTCAAAAGTACTATTATGTGTACAACATTAAGGGAAATGTGATTATATTTAGAAAAAGCAGGTGAAAAAAGAATTGATCTTTATTTATTTTTACCAATTTAACTCATTATAAAACCAAACTTCAAGTTATTTTTTTTTACCACAGAAATAATAATGAGATAACTGATATTTGCAACTCATGTAAGATGAGTTATTATAATGTGTGAGTGATGAAAACCTATTTTGCAATCACTGCGAAAGGGACAGGATTTTTAACTTCCTGTTCCATTTCTGAATAACATCTGCCAGTCGAGGTGCAATATTAGTTTTTAAGGCAAGACTTATAGCTATGAGGAAAGCAAGAGTTTCTGAACCAAAATAAGCTTAGCAGCACAATAGGACATAAATGTAGCCGAGTCTATCACATTTGTTTGGTTAAAATCAACAATTTCATTTTAGAAAGAAGAACAGCAAAAGTTGTTGTGGCTTCTAATGAGATCTGCTGCTTTTTCATCTTTTAAATCCGATTTTTTTTGCATTGCCGTTCATATTTCCAAATATATGCGACTTGTATGTGATCTCCTGTGTGAACTGCAGTCATACAACGCAAGTGTCCCGCATGCACAGTAGAGGATGCAAGGACGTCACAGGCCAGCGTGCTCTTTTTTCCAGAAGTAAACATGGATGGTGCCGGCGCGCATCTAGCTGTCTTTTCCAACCATAAAAACACAATCTTTTCAATATGGTTAAACATAAATACTGCTTTTGGCATCATCATCTGCCATGGTTGTTGTTTTTCTTGCTGATTCTGCATAGCAACATGCATAACAGTGATCTTTGTCGGGTATTAATGACGTTCAGGTTGGATGAATGCGACCTGGCCGTTCAGACACAGGTCGCATTAGAAAAGATCGTATCGGATTCAGGACCACATAGCCAAGTGGCCTGAGTTGGATTGGAAAACATTGGATCTGTGTTGTTCAGACAGCCGTGAAAAGATCAGATCTATGTCGCATATGCGCAAAAAAATCGGATTTGGGTCACTTCAGGCTGCAGAGTGAACGTAGCCAAAGTGTCAGGGTTAGGTTGAGGTTTTGAGGACCCAAATGCAGTGGTGAGGAGGCAGAGGTGAATTCTTGAAGATTTAATGAAATTACTGAGGCAAATATCCAAAAACCAAAGTACAAAACACAAGGAACAAAAACCAGACTACTTCAGGGGAAAACTCAGGTGGGGAGCCAGGAAAAGATGAGGAACCAGTACTGGGGAACTGCACAGGGAGAGTATATATAGGAGACAGAACACAGACTCGACTAAAGAGCTGATTAAGATAGGTGTGGATGGAAGCATTTAGAAGGAGCCAGGAAAAAGGAGACGGACACGAGAGGGCAATCAAGAAATACCTAAGAACTCAAATACATCCAGAAATCACCAAAAAATAGGAATTAAACCAATAAAACTAGAAAACACAAAAACATGGATCAAAGTGAAACTGAAAACTCAAAAGAAAACTTAAACAGAACCAAAAACTATGACACAAAGAATACCCGACTGCCTCTCCCTCTCCTTTGGATTCCCCTGCTCACTCAAATGGAAGGATATTAATAAACTAATGGAAACTGTACAATAAGAAAAATGTGCTCTGAGCCCACTTTTACTACAGAGTTACTGAACCAAATAATGATTACTTCACATTAAAATAAAAGTAATGTCTTTCCTGTCTTTCACTTTATTCTTAGAATATTAAATGCCAGATTTAAAGTAAAAGCACAATGTCGTAGACTAGTTGACCATTATGATTTACCATTCAGCTGTGAGAGAGCTGGTGACTTTCTTGTATAATGTCCTTTCTGTACAACTGACTGAGACTCCAATTATATAGAAGGCATCCCTCTAGCAAAAGTCAGAATGAGTAGTGTTTAATGCCTGCTTGGCAACAGATCCTGTCATCACATGGATGACACTCGACTCTTATTAAAATGTGCTGCGGGGGGCTTATTTCCTCTCCGTTAGACTACCTGAGCCAAGGTCACAGAGAGAAAAATCCACAAGATAACCTTGATGAACTGACTTCACTGAATTTCTTTGAAAATTAGACCAACCTAATGGTTATTCAAACAACAAGGAATGGGTTATATTAGTGCCTCATATAATATTTTTCAACCTTTCTTTTAACTGCAGATTTGTTTTTTGTTTTTCTTGCCCTCAAATACCAAGTTGCTCTTCCCATTTAGTGTCTTCAGTAAATGTATTGGCAAAAGGTAAGCAGAAAAAAACCTCAGTCTACATGCATCTACTTTTAAAGCTTTAATTTTAGAACTGTTTTATAGCTCCTAAGTTTGTTTTACCAACAGTTGTGAATAAAAAATTAAATAAACAATTAAAGTTACTACCAAGCCCTGATGTAATGGTACACATATTCAAAAACAAAGATACAGCTATTACAGTAAAGTCGTTTGGTACAGTACCCACGAAAACCAAACAAATGGAGCATTGTGTTTAACCTAAATACATTCAATCATATACTGTATGTGCAGAACTAAGAATGCAATACTGCAGTTCCTCACACAACTTTAAAAAAAATGATACCAAATCAGAACTAACCAGGGAGAAACAGGAAAGGAATTAAGAAAGATTTACTCAACCTGACCCATAAAAGAGGATTTATCAACAATAATAAGGTATCCAGAGTATAGTAGTTCAATCCACACTGAGAGCAATTACTTGTGTAAAAAATGTCAAGCCTATTGTAAACATTACAGATAATGGAGACAGATCTGTAACATCCATTGAATTAGAACTCTCCCTGTACAGTAGGAATATGCTATGATGAGATGGTGTTTACTAAATAGTTGTACATAGAGCATTCAGGTATAAATAGTACGCCAATATGTAGGTAAGGTTTATTAATTTATAAAAGCCTTTTTACACAAATAAAGTAACTAAGCACTGCACAGAAAGATAACATTAAGATATAAATGAAAAATCTGGTTTTCAATTGTTTGGTTAATTGTTCAACAATTTAGGAGCCAATGTCTACAAGTATAAAAACAACTCGTAAGTGATGTGTTTTTTCCCTCTAAATTAAGGAAAGTACAATTTCAAATTTCTTAACACCATTTGTCATTATTGCACTGTTGCACAGTTAATCTTTTCATACATTGGTTATATGCCTTCTTATATCACCTCCATTAAAAAAAATCCAAACATGTCCTTAGTCAGTTTTATGCTTTCCTCTTTTTAATTTTTACAATAGAGAATTAAATTAATTTCAGAAATTTAAAAATTTACCCATAGGTATAGAAAACAAAAGATATGTTTTACTTTTGCAAAAAAGAAGAGAATTTACTGAAAAACCAACATTTGTACCAAACTAAGAATAATTCACTGATAAAAAAGAACTTAAAATCCCAGCTCTCTTTGGTAAAAACATGTATGTGGAATGTGTATGGATTTCCATGTAAGGATATAACAAAAAAAAACCTCTCTTAAATGCTTTAAAACTTTTGCTTTTTCTAGTTTAGATAATATATTTAGGTCGAAACATCACAAAAACGACTGGAATCCAGCTCACTAATGATTTCAGTTTAAGTTATTGAAGTGTGGTGTCCTCCACCTGTTAAACATGTCTGTTGAATTACCTCCTTAATATCCAGTCAAGTTCTCCAGCATCCTGTTAATGACCTAATTATTCGACTCAGGTGTGTTGAAAGGACTCATTTAAAGGATGCACAGCAGACCTCAAGGACTGCAATCGAAGAGCTCAGTGGTATACAGCAAGTGTCCAAAGAAAGTCCTCTTTAGCCAGTGTTCTTAACTACTTTATCAACTTATTCTTATTATTGCTATTCAGTAAAATCTTAAAACCGATGGGTTGTTTTAGTGTGACAAATAATATCTGAACTGAGGTAGAGGAATTGGGGGGAAAAAAAAGATTATTGCTAGTAGGTTCAACTTCATTAAAATGTAATTTCAATTGAAAATTGAAATCATAATATGATTAATTTGCACAAATCCTTATGCACACATTTGACCACATTGTAAATAAAGTATATGGTTTGAGAAGAAAGTAAAAAACTCCAATAGTTCATAGGAGGCCAGAGCTCGTTCCACTGTTCAGCAGTACATCATACAGTTGGCTTATAACTGAACAGCTGGCAGCCCACAGCGCACTGCCTGGTGACAGCACTCAAGGCTGATAAGCATTAGAAGAGGTAAGGGACACTCGTTCAAGTCTGGGACCTGTCATTTCCTGGACAATCTAGAGTGCTGGAAAGTTGTTCCCAGGACGAGAGGGAGAAGAAAAATCACCTGGTGATCCAGAGCATTAATAACAGTTTATAGTCGCCTAGAGTTTTATGCGTCTTGGTGCGATCAGGCGCGAACAGAAGGTGAGCGCACATGGGCGAACATTTGTCACTTTAAACCAGTGACCGGAAAAAAACAGTCTGTGAAAAAAGAAAAAAAGTTAAACTGAAGAAAAAGGGTAGAAAAAATTTCATGTCCATGTTTTCCGCTCCCGGTGAGGAGAATTCTATGAAGTCGAGGAAATATTCAGGAGTGGCGCGTGGAACAAGACCACCAGATTTGGAGCTGTGGGAAAACACAGTCAGTGCGCCTGGATCAGGAGCAGCTGCGGGCGAAGAGAGGATGCAAGAGGAAGGCAGCTCCCCTGTAGGAGCCCCCCCTGTTCACCTGCAACCCTACCTGTCTCATCCCCGGATGTCCGTGCGGATGTCGGTGTACAGCACAGGGCTCCGTCCGGCGCTCAGCCGCGCCTACATCCAGGGACGCGTGTATAACTTTCTGGAAAGGCCATCTGGCTGGAAATGCTTCATGTATCACTTCACAGTGTGAGTGCTTTCTTTTAAATTTTATTTGCATAAGCTCTTGGATCCTGTGGGTATTTAGTGGGATAATTGTAGACAGATCCAAATTAAACAGGGAGTTAGTTGCGCTTGCAGAGTGTTGCAATGGAAGATCTCCTAACTAAGAGCTAATCCTTTGAAAGAAAGATGATGCTCAGATAGAAATGCATCTCCAGTTTCCTTTGGGAAGGTATTAAAGGCCGCTTATTGTAGCCATAAAAACTAGAAATGTGTAAAAAAAATGTCTTAAGAATATGGGAGCACTGAAGACATATCTTTACCAAGAGATATTTTTACCAAGGCATCGCCATAATTTCCCATTGACATTTTATGGATTGCATTCAGATCCTTAAAAAAGACCCAATCCCTTCCAACAGATGCAGTTTTATCACGACTAATAAAACATTTCTGTGCATTACAGGCCAAAAAACCAGATGTAAAATGAATATTTCTGTCTTGTGTTGCTGCAATCCACCTCCATAGAACTCACAGGCTTAAAACTGGAAGCATATGATAACCAGTCAGAGGTTTTGGAATGTGGGATATGATTTTCCAGTACACCCCCATGTGTGTTGTCCATCCCCACTTGCTGGCACTGATAGCAGGCAGCTAAACTTGGCAGGGTGCAAGCTGCAGGCGGAGGTAACTGCCCGGTCTCGCCCTGCCACCCTGTGACCCTCCGGTGTCAGTGGGGACACAGAGGAATGCAGCCTGTCAGAGAGGGTTAGAATCTCAGTGACTCAAAGGGAGCATGAGGAAGCGTAATGCATCTCTAGCAGATTTAAACGGCACATGCTGAGAGCATTGCTGCTCCAATATTGTATGGTTGACAGAAGGCTTTTTTCAGTTGTTCAAAATTATGTATTAATTAGTATAATAAGTTTTTCAAAGTATAACTTGAAGCAACCACTATGGTTTTGGTACATGGTTGTAACGTTCCATTTTGAATTTATTGATGTATAGGGGAACAGTTCTCACTGAGTATTTTTATTATATGTTTCTCTAAGGTTTCTGTTTGCTGTTGATTATCTCCCTTTCTTATGAAAAAAAAAAAAAAAGACCTGCAATCTTATTTGAGGTTTCCTTTTTCCCCAAAATTCTGACTTTTCTGGCCTTATGGTTTAATGAAATTGGCCTCCCCCCCCCCCCCCCCCCCCCAAAAAAAAAAAACAAGTATGCCGGTGGCTTTTTTACTGATTGTAGTCGCTTAACAGTTTGAAAGACTGGAAAAGGTCAATGATTGTGATGCCGCATGTCGAAAAATTAAATTGTGATTTTGTACAAGGAATTATGATGAAAGGGAACATGGATGATTTCAGTGGCTCATATTTTGAAATGTGTTTTTGTTTGTCCACTAAATAAACAAGGTCAGATGTAAGTAAAGAAGATAGTTCATTGCCCTTTCAATTTACAGTACTGGGAAATACAGCCTTGGTTTAAATTGATAGGAAGTAGATTTTCTCTCAAACGGTTGGCGACCACATACAAGGCTTTGTGAAAGCATTCAAACTATATATTGAACCTTTCCACATTTTGTCAAGTTATAATCACAAACTTCAACTTAGTTTATTGATGTAACATTTGTTAGATCAACACAAAGTTGGAAACTTATTTCTGATATACATCAAAATACATATTCAGTGAAGCTGAGAAATGTCAGAATGGCCTCTTAAAATGTATTTACCTTTCTTGGCATATAAAACTTAATTTTTACTGGTATCATTTTGGCTTTTTTACTGTCTAAAATTCTGTTTCTACTTTCATCTCCATTGTTGCTAAATGTGTGCTTAGAGTGGTGGACTGTTGTAGAGTCAATAACAAAATAAAAGCAAATATCTTCGCCACAAGCTCAGTTGGAGGATTGTGTCATGCAAGGGAATGACTCGATGCAATTAGCTGGTTTTCATTAGATAAAAACTTTTTACCAGCATGACTGCTTGATCTGATTGAATTGTCTCTGGCGAGTTCCTTGTCTATCTATCTATCTATCTATCTATCTATCTATCTATCTATCTATCTATCTATCTATCTATCTATCTATCTATCTATCTATCTATCTATCTATCTATCTATCTATCTATCTATCTATCTATCTATCTATCTATCTATCTATCTATCTATCTATCTATCTATCTATCTATCTATCTATCTATCTATCTATCTATCTATCTATCTATCTATCTATCTATCCATCCTTCCATCCATCCATCCATCCATCCATCCATCCATCCATCCATCCATCCATCCATCCGTATGTATCTGTATATATGTATGTTTAGCTTCCTGAATAAATTAAATTTGTCATGTTATGCTTTCCCCTTGACCATGCATACATATTTTATAATTTTTGTTTTAGTAAAAATTTCTTTATGTTTCTTTGGTAGTGACAAATGGCTAAATAGAATGTTTTGGTCAGCAGGAGCACGGATTCATCCTACATGCTGAGCCTGGATGTGTCAGCTGGGAGAGTTAAAAGAAAACGGATATCACAAAGTGTTTTTCAGACTCAGCCCCATTAAACCGAACCACTTATTCTGACAAACAGTCTGTTCAGACATACATCAATGATTTTACAAAATAAAATAAGAGATCAGAAAATATTTGTCTTTATGGGAGACACATATTGAATGTTTGTGCATTTCCAGCTAGCATCAAGAGATATAAATCAGCGTTTTTTTTTATTTGCCTTTTTTTTTTTATCCATTGGTTCCTTTGGTCCCTTCCGAAACGTTATCTTTAAGCATCCTGCATTTGGCTAAGCAGAATGAATAAATCTAATGATAAATAAAAACACTCTTTGAAGTTTTGCTCCTGGTATTTTTTTTAGATATCTGATAAGGTTTGAACAGATAGCCTGACAAAATACACAAATTTCTATATTGTAGCTTTTGTTCTAATAAGCTGCATAACCTCCAGTTATTGTCTCCGTATTTGCTTCAACATACGCTATAGAACAGACTGCGGGGGCATCTGTCTATATCCTACTATATAGCATGAATACTTTGAGGTTTTGTTTGGAGTTCAGTGGAGCTTGTGTTCCTGAGCCATTATATTATTTTGTTGTTGCTACACCAAGCCCAGGGGTGCTAAGAAGAGACACAGAGGCTGTATTTTCTAAGGGTATTGAGGTAAGGGCATTGTTATATGAAGGAGTAGTGAGTGGTGAGGAAAAGACAGGTCAGAAAATCTTTGTTAAATAAAAAGTTAAACATAAATCCAAGCTCATCATTCTGGCCTTGTTTATATTCATAAGCAGGGCAAATACTGCAAAATAGATTAGATAGGGCATGCCTGAAAAAAACTAAATGGCTGTTGCCACATCAGAATTACTATTTGGAGATTTCCCCCTGCTGTTGTTTCGCATTTATATTATATTTTGTCATCATCTCTGTCACATGTATAATAGAGTAAACATGAATTGACCAATGAATTAATGTTTTGCCAACTATTTTAAATTGAATTTATAAGAAGACAAAGAGACTTTCATTTACATTTGCAACATCCTGGGGACAGAATTTAGAGGAAGTCCAGTGTCATTTTTACTGCGTTGTCTTGTCTCCTTGTTTAGTCATTTCAGACAGGACCATCTGCTTTAGTGGTGTTATCCAGCAGCCCTGTACAGATCCTTCCTCCGTCTTTTATCTGTGTTGACGTGTGGTGTGCACGTTTGTGACTGTGTGTATGTGTTCGTTCAAAAGGGGGGCTATTTGAATTCCTGGCTGAACTTCAATAAATGGCAAGCAGTAGCAAGACGTGATAAGGGTCTTCGTGGTGCAAACAAAACTGTTGCTACACATAGTTGCCATTGAGTCTTCGTGTATTTTATTAATTCTAATTATTTTATGCAAAGGACCTCTACTCAAAAACAACCAATTTCTGGTTACTGTTTAAAATTATTGGAATATTTCCATTTTGTTAAAATACAACATATTAGTATTATAAAAAGAAATGAATCATGCATTTGATTAGATTTGACATACTGACAAAGTGTTAAAAATAAAAAGATCTAAAAAAAATTATGTTTGGCACAAAGCTATTTTCTATGAAGTATCATGATATGTCACTAAATGAGCACAAAGTTGAAATGACAGAAAAAAATTTTAATGGTGTAATTTGCAAGTGTGTTGGTTTCGTGGTTTTAGTAAGCTGTCTGATAAATGTGCATGAACCACTCAGACTCAAAAAGGGTTTAAGAATTTTAAGTATGATAAGGTGACAGAGGGACCTTGGAGGAAATGCTTTAAGAACTGGATAATCACAGAGGATCTGAAAGAATAACAAAGGGTGATAATATTGTTACTGTTATTGAAGTAATGGTTCCAGATAGACCTACTTAAGTGGTTGAGGTTTCCACCAGGAAGGGTGGTGGAGTCTTGTCAGATCATCTGGAGAATATTGTTGAAAAGGACCTTCAGGTTTAACCCAGACTGATATGATCCAGGTGAGATGGTGTGTTAAGAAATGGAAATTATGAGATAAGATTGAACAGTGACCAACTGTCATGATGGGTCAGAGATGCAAGCCCATATGCAGAACACACACGGAGGAGGCAGGGAAAAAGTTCAAAGGTTTATTGAGGTTTCACAAAAACACATGATTATGAACTGGATCTGAAACTGGTTAGGGCTGGATCACTGAAGTCTTGACTGGGACCAGAGACTGTTGGTTAGCAGAGTTAATGAGGAGCTAAGTGTCTAGCTTCAGACTTAGCATGACAGACCTTGATCTGAGCTTCCAGCTCATTACAGAGAACAGCAGGGGATATCCACATAGGAAATCTTCAGGTTGGCTCACCAGGGCTGATTAGCAGGTTAAGCTCACCCAGAGCTTCAGGCTAGAGACAGGTTTCCAGTGAGGCAGCTCTCCCAGAGCTTCAGGCCAGAGACAGGTTTCCAGTGAGGCAGCTCACCCAGAGCTTCAGACTAGCGACAGGTTTCCTGTGAGGCACAAACAAAGGAGAGTTAGAATCTGATCTCTCACTAGAGACAACTAAGATTCTTTCAGTAACAGAGGCTCAGGTTGCTAACCAAACTAAGATCAACACTGCGGCGTAGAAGCAAGGTCTAGCAGGTGTTTATAAAGGGAAGGTCTCCTGATGAGTAGATGCATCTCAGGTGTGCTGGAAGATTCCAGCACCAGGAGACCCATGGCGCACTCTGCTGGAGGAAGGTGGTAAAGCTCCAGATCCCAACAGTAACTCCAGTCCTAACAGAAAAACAACAAAGAGCAGAAGAGGATCCTCGGCGCCCTCTGGTGGGCAAGCCTGAGGATCCCAACACCAACAAGACTGACTGTAAGCTTACTATGATCAGTCCAGACCAGCACAGGATGTTCAGAGCCCTCCAGCCAATTAGCCATTCTGTGAGGGCTAGTTTCATAAGTTATTACCCAACATCCTAATTTCTTTCAGTGGGGGACAATCTATCCATCCGTCCATCCATCCATTTTCTTTACACGCTTGTCCCGAGTGGGGTCGCGAGGGGTGCTGGTGCCTATCTCCAGCAGTCAATGGGCGAGAGGCGGGGTACACCCTGGACAGGTCGCCAGTCTATCACAGGGCAACACAGAGACACACAGGACAAACAACCATTCATGCACACACTCACACCTAAGGACAATTTAGAGAAGCCAATTAACCTAACAGTCATGTCTTTGGACTGTGGGAGGAAGCCGGAGTACCCGGAGAGAACCCATGCATGCTCAGGGAGAACATGCAAACTCCATGCAGAAAGACCCTGGGCCGGGAATCGAACCCAGAACCTTCTTGCTGCAAGGCAGCAGTGCCGGGGACAATCTACTGAAATAAAAAATAAAAAAACAACAACACAGGAACAAAGTTTACCATTCAAGGTAGAACATTGAGAAAAGATTGCTTCAGAGGCTTTGACCTCTTAAGAAAACAGTATCTAGGGGTCGGCTGTATGGGTGAATAAGGCAAACCTTTCTTTTAAAGCAGTGAAAGCAGAATCTGCTCTTGAGCTCAACAGGAATGGAATTTTGGTGTAGGTGAAAGCAGTAATCGGGCAGACTTGAAGGCAGTTTTCCTTTCATTCCCCTGGTAATTGGGACAAAATGATAGGAGTGAAGTTTAACAAAGTCAAGTTTAACGAGGTCGTTGCTTCTTGTACTGATTCAAAAGATGAAAGATTAAACATTAATATCATAACCTCTGACTGGTTATCATATTAGTGGTAAAATTAGTGGAAAAGGCAACCACCCTTTATGATGGTCATCTGGATTAGACATCTATAAACTATACAGGGTTTAAGGGAAACACTGTTGTTGCTTACAAAAAAGAAAACTGCCAATCAAAAGTAGGAAGAATGAGCTCTGCTCACAGATGTCATTTAGGATTATTAATAGTATAATGTAAATGTTACCATTATGATGCTTAGTGTTATGTGTGGGGTCCATGTCCGTCTGCTCTTCAGTGATAAGATGGACTTCCTCTTCAGTAAATCTAGTTGTTCATGTTACCATTTCCAAATTCAGCAGTGTGTTTTTTACAGTCACATGTTTTCTGCTCTAGAGAGCAGCAGTTGATTGAGAGTTATTTTCTAACTTGGTTGGTAAATGATCAGGATCTACTGTATGGATTAACAAGAGCAAAGGAGATTTAAGGGACAATCTAGGTAAATACTCTCTATTAATCCTGAGGCTTATGTGAGTATTTGATACTAATTTGAAAGTTTATTATTGCCTTGGAGAAACTTTAGTGTTTCATTTATCTCTACTGTTTGCTTTTATTTTTCATTGTTCTTTTAGCATACACAGCTCAAAAGGCCATAAGGCCTTTAAGTTGATCTGTGTGGCATATGACACACAGATGAACTTAAAGAGATAAGAAATATATTGCTTCATTTGCAAGTGTAAGTAGCTGCTCACTTGATAAGTGGGTAGCACTGCTGCCTTGTAGTAAGAAGGTTCAAGGTTTGATTCCCAGCCCAGAGTCTTTCTGGATTGAGCCACACATGTTCTTCCTGAAAATGCATGGGTTTTCTCTGGGTACTGTTAGCCTAATTGGCTTCTCTAAATTCTCCTTAGGTGTGAGTGTGTGTGTGAATGGTGAATGGTTTTTTGTCTGTGTATTGCCCTGCGATGCACTGGTGACTTGTTCAGGGTGTACCCTGCTTCTCGCCCATTGACAGCTGGAGCACCAGCACCCCTCGTGACCCCGCTTGGGATAAGCATGACAGAAAATTATTTGTGAAAAAATCTGTCTTTGTGTTTTATAATTAGAAAAACTTTTGTGAATTACATGCACAAAAGACAGTTTGTTTCATTATTTTGTCAGCCTTTTGGGTAAACTGGTCCTCCAGAAAGGCAATAAAGGCTAAAACTCAATGAGCGTTATTCACATGAAGAGTTTGTAAGTCCTTGAAAAATCTGATAAAAGCATTGACTGTATACAAACATGTATTTCAGGCCCTGAAGCTCCCCCATTGTTTAGGTACTCTTGAATAAATAATTTACAATGGAAGGATAAAAGATCAGGGGCGAATGGTGCTTTTCTTTGCCATGTGTTATTTCTCTACCCCATGTTGCTCAATTTATTTTGCACATTAGTCCAGAGTATCAATTTCCTGGACTGTGTGGAAGCTATGGTGATGCACATGCCTACTTCAATGATGGTAGAGGATCTTGTACATCTGTGGTTAAAATGTATTGGAAACATAAATTAAACACCTTTGGGATTGGGTGAAAAAATAGATGGGTATGCACTAGTCTAATTTGCAGTAACTACATGATACTATTGCTTTAATATAGATTGAGATTTCTGCAGAATGTTTCTGAAAACTTTTTTAAACTGGGCTATAAGGGATTAAGTTTTGTTTGAAGGCAACAATGAATCTAAGTGAGTTTTACCTAATAATGTAGATATACATGCAGCACATAGAAATACAGCAACTTTTATATATGGTCTAAAGTAAATAACTGTAAAAATAATGCTATGTATAAGATCACTCCGAAATTAGAGACAAACTAATTTCTGTAGATGCCAGTTATTAATTTAATTTAATTCCTCTGTTACATTGTTGGCTATAAAAAATGTATTGGATCTCATGCAAACCATGCATTTTCAATTTCATTCTAACAGTATGCTGCTTCCAATGTAGGTTAGAACTAAAGAAGCTTTTGGTTTAATTCACATTCTTCTATTTTATTCACTTGTTGTAGCTTTTATCCTACCATTTCCTGACACCTCTTGTCAGCAGATATGTGTTTGTCCTTGCTTCAATATCAACTGTTCTGCAAAACTCCATAAAGAGAAATAGTACATTTCCTATTAGATCCTGTAAATAGATTAACTGCCAGAAAAACTTTATCCAAATTTCAGCGTGATGACAGAGCTAAAACTCACGCAGTTTAAATAAAAACAGAAACGCCGCCTCCTCTTGGTGGGCTGAAACACATGAAGGCAATAATATACGTTTATATGGGCTTGTGAATGATATTGCATTACAGCCTTTTTACCAGACTTTTTCTTCTTCAGTTGAAAGGGATCCCTCATACTGTCTTTCATGTAAAGCTCTGAGAAAAAGTGTATACATGGGAGCCAATTGATAGATTTAATTTTCATGTTACATGTGCATTTCAGAAAAAAACGTTACCTCATAACATTCAAATGTCAAAAACATGTTCATATGAGACTTATAAATTCCTTTTATCCCTAAAATTATAATCCCTGTCAGAACTGGATTCCTCTGGATGTTGCTTTTATTTGTCAAGAAGTGTCAAAGCTGATTTAAGCCTTTGCTCCAAGTATTATGTTATTATTTTTCTCATAGGTTGAATGGGTTTGAAGATATTTTATTGCCACATTTGAACAACACATTAGTAGAAGTGTAATAAAAAATGGTAAAGATCTAATTTGGTATTTAGTGACAGGGTAAATTAGAAACTCCAGTTGGATCTTGTGTGTTTTTTGACAAGCTTCACATGTGCTTTGCATTTAAATGCTTGAATTTTCAAAAAGTTCAGATTTTTCATCAAAGGAATGTTTCCTAAGTCAGTCAAATACTTGAACCAAACACCAAAGTTGAGTTAAGGCTGTTCACTTTTAATCAGAATCTGAAGCATTGACATAAATATGAGATTGAGTAGATTCATGTTTGCCTAACTTGACAGTCTGCACACAACATAACGCTTTGATTTTAGGAGGGCTGTTTATTGGTACATAAGATTAGTTCAGTTGAATTACAGATTTAATAAATAGAAAGTGACTTTTATCATAAACAACATTCCACTCAAGACATCTTCTTCTTTGATCTATACAGGTTCCTCATAGTGCTGGCCTGTCTGATCCTTAGTGTCCTCTCTACCATCGACCAATTCCAGGCTCTGGCTCATACAACTCTCTTCTGGGTGGTAAGTCGAGATTCAAAGGTTTTTGACACCTTTGATAACCAGATGCTAACAAAGTTAATCTAAGAAGGAAAAAATAGGACTGCGGTATAAACAGTGCTACAACACTGAAGCACAATGAAGATCATAATGTACAATACATCAATGAGAAATGAATGGCAGGGCAACAGATCCTTTAAGTGCTGTCATCTGAGTTGAAGAAAAATAACAAAAGACACATTATTTACAAATATATTAGATATATGGACTAGTATTTTAAGCCTAATTTAGAAATGTTGAAATAATAATGATAACATTTGGCAATGGAAACAAAATGCAAAAAATATTGAATGAATGTCAGGAAGCTTATTAGGCTTACTAGTAGGGCAGCTTGTAATGAATTGTTTAACTGTTTAAACAATTAATTGTTTAATTTAATTGTTAATAGGATTAACAGGCATAAAGGCTTCTTAACATAATTCTGATTCTATATACATCTACATAATGTGTTTTACATGGTTAATTGGGTTACTGGAATAAGGGTCTATGATGCACGATCCAGTTTATTTATGATCCATCCAATACCAATACCTTGGCTGAGCTTGTCCTAACTAATGTTGTGGATTTATATTATATTCAATTCGGGTTGGATGCCATATTTATGTTATATTCAAATCCCAGCCAGCTGGGAATTTATATTTCTGATACTTTAAGATGTGTATTGCCCTCCCTGGTAGGGGTGGTAAAATATCTTATTTAATCAGATATTATTTGGGCTGTTATATATTGTCTATGAACCCACGCCCTATTAGCTGTGTGATAGAACAAATAAATGAAAGAGTGATTTGAGCTCAAATCATAGTCAGTTAATTCTGCACATACATGGAATAAATTCACCACAACTTCTGTTCAAAATATGAGTTTATTAACAAAAATCATTCATATCAAAGTCAAACATATTTCAGTTTAAAACTCTTAATTAAAACTAGTGGAACTCAACTAAACTAAACTAAACTAAACTAAACTACTATGTACAAAGAGGAAGGGGAAACATGGTTGAAAACCATATTACAGTTTAAGATGGACCACAGCAATGCACTTTATTTGCATTAGTCAACTAGCTCTCTCCCATCTGCAGTTAGTCCAAACACAGTGGCTCGTTTTTTTAACAGGAACCAGAAAACATCTTGCATCTCTGCACTGGCTCCCTGTTTGTTTTAGAATTGATCTTAAGATTTTACTGATTGTGTTTAGAGTTTTGAATGGGATGACTCCTCAATACATTACCGATCATTTCCAGATTTACTCTACAGCACGTACTAAGAGGTCTGAGGGCCATCTTCAAGTAATAGTGCCTAAGAAGAGTCTTGAAGCCAGAGGGGACAGAGCCTTTTCTGTAGTTGGCCCCAGACTTTTGAATACTTTGTCAGAGGCGTAGCCAGAAAATTTTTTATAAGGGTGGCCAGGCAATAACCAATGTACACTCAGGGATGGCCGAAAGGCACCAGAACCTCAGGGTCAATCTACACTGTTCCAACAGGAAAATTAACAAGCACAACAGCCATATTTTCTAAATAAAGACAAACTATACTTTCCTACAACCTTTGCTAACAAATAGACGCATATTTTTAAACATCTGTGCTTTCTAGATAAAAGGTATAATGGATACAATTCTTTCAGGTTTGAGTTCTGGGGCAAACATATCTTCCTTTCTCATTACTTACCTACTTTTATCAACAATTATTCTGCATAAAATTGATATTTACAAGTACTAATATCTACATAAATTGATTATTTAATAAATTTATATTTAAATAGTTATTTATCTGTGATTTCACTGAAGACTCCTGGATGTCTTTCAGAGAAACATAATTTTCTCTTTACCCCCTATAACATAAAATCTAGTTCTGAAAAGAGCATGATTTATCATCTTTAATGTTAGTATGGCCACCCCTGGCCCCTATCTAGCTCTGCCCCTGTACTTTGTCCCTCCATATATTAACAGCCTTCAGATGGGAGTGTTTTAATTCTTGTCTTAGGACCGACTTTTACTCATTAGCTTTTAACACCTCATAACTGTGTCATCCTATGTGTCCTTTTCAATTATTTATTTATTTCAAACTTTTACTGTATTATTGTGTGTTTTTTTTTTTTTTGGTTTATTTTTATGTATACCACATTGAATTTTTGTTGTTGTTTAATGTGCTATATAAATAAAGTGGATTGGATTAATTAATGTTACCGTAATTCCTCTAATAATGGCCTGTATTCCATTAGCGACCGGGACTCTAACAATGGCCGGTCTTGCTGTTGACGGAGGTAAGCAATGGCCGACCCCGTATACAGGCCGGGGCTATAATTAGAACCAGTTTCTGGGCAGTCCTCAACAACTTGTGATAGTAACATACAAGTACCAAAGGGGGGCAATGTTTGTTCTTTTTTAATAAATGAACCTAGTATTTTATAGGTTCAAAAAGACACAAAATCTCGTTTTTATTCATTCCACTGGAAGTCTGTTTTGCTCAAATAGAAATGGAAGCCTGCCTCCAATTCTTGCCAATAATGGCCTGGACCTGAGTGAAATAAAGGCTCCATCCTATATTAGAGGATTTAGGGTAGTTGTAGCTTTAATGACCAAATGAATGTTTCCTCAAGTGAACAGTTTATTGAATGATTTTGGATGATTTAAGAATAAACTTAACTTAACTTAGCTGTGACATTCTCTTGCTGTTAATCTAGTCCCAAACCTTTTCATCCAGAGTTTTAACACTTATTGTGGTACTTAAGCAGTATGATCTTGTATTATATTATAATTTTTACATTGAATTCACACTCCTTTATTTAGAATTGGTAACACAGGTTTTAAAAATTGGATTTAGAACATTGTGTCCCAATATAATTAATACTCAAAATTCACCAGCTCAGAGAAAGAAATTTGAAAAATTACTATCAAAATACTTTCAAATACTCATCTAACACATAATATACAATATGGGTTTAAGGACCTAATTTGGAGCAATGAGGTTTTGCAAGAGCACTTGAGGCAATGGGTTTTATAACACATTTGCTATATATAATACATTTGTGCTGATATAATATAATAAATGATCCCAAATATAAATCATATCTAATAAAAGGTGGTAGATAACGATAACATTTATTTTGACTTGCATCATTATTGTGTCGTTTGCTTAATATTTTGACTGAAGTTCAACATTTTAGTAGAACAATGAAAGAATAGTGAAATACATGGTTTTTGTCCACAACTCTTCACGATAAGCAGTGATTGTTATAAAATATACAATATTCAGAAAAAGAGAACAAGTTTTACAATGGAATAAAATATTGAACAGTTTTACAGGTTAAAATGTAAAAACAAATAATAAACATAAACTGTTTATTCTTTTATAAGTTGCAAAGGTTTGTTGAGATTTAAATTAGCAGCAGTTTTTTTTCATTTTTTATGTTGTGTTGCCTTAATTTATGGGATATGCTCTTTAGATTTATTGTATTTTACTGATTTTTAACTTGAAGCCAGGTTTCAAAGCGAGGAGGATTCAAACAGTTGTAAAACTAGCCTCTTTTTTTTCAGGCATGTCTGTGAGTAATGACCATATTTATATTTTGTTCTTATATCATAGATAGGTTTTAAATTATCAATAATATAATCAATCAATCAGTCACATCTTTAACTTCCACTTGTATGATATTCTCTTTGAATCATCAATTATTAAACTTGAGTTTCCTAAAAGCAATTTTATTTCACAGGATCAAATGTCCCACCAAAAAGAAACAAAAAAAACAAACAAACAAAAAAGAAATGTTTTTACGGAACCATATAACTGCTTTTTTACAAACCATTTCACTGTGTCTTGCTGGCTTAACGGAGCAAACACAACTCCTCTAAAATCAATAAGGAAAGGGATAAACTTTACCCCAAGCTGCTCAGCCGGAGAACTGTTGGCTGATGGGTGAGTGCCTCAAACCCAGATGAAAGAAAACTCATAAAAGGAGTAAATGAGAGCTGAGTTTTTCCTTGCCCCGAAATGAAGTGTTGCATCTGACAAGTTCACCTTGGACTAAGGATATTTGGATCAGAACATAATGGGCGCTTCATGACAGGTTACATTAGAGAGGAAAATCCTAAATCAATGTTAGTGTCTTCATAAGGAAAATCATAATTTTTTGGGTGAGGTCACGTTATATTTAATCATCTCACAATCATGAAAAATACATCTTCTTGTTAAAATGATTTTATACCAGAGGTTTCCCTTTAAGAGATGTTTAATTTTCCTATTTTTCTTTTCTGTGCAGATAATTAATATTTAATGCTAACAGCTGAACCTTTAGAAATCTCAGAAATTCATCTTTTTAATTTTCTGTTCCAGAGGTACTGTTTAGTACTCGGCACTTTCAAATTTAGAGATTTACTCTGACCCTCTTCTCCTTTCAATCTCTCATTCTCCACAGTATAATCCTGTCCTTTTGTCTTCTTTTTTTTCTTCCTTAACACTCAAGGTTAACAGAGACCATGCTGTCCGGTGCTTTGAGATGTTGCTCTGGCTGATGTAGGTCTGGCCAGATGCTCTAAACATTTATTTCTCCCTTTTAGAATACACGGTGTTGTGCAATTTTCTTCTTTTATTTAAAGAAATGAAAGTAACATTTTACTGTAAAGTATTTTTATGAGATCTTAGTGAAATATAAAATGTTTTACATGTAATTTTACTCAGTGGTAAAGATAATACTTTACCCATTTCTGATTTGTTTTTCTTCATCAGTGGGAGGATAGATATTATTTTTGTGTGTAGTGGTTATTGATTTGGGGCAAATGGTGTTGCTATGAGGATTCCAGTGCCTCACAGCAACACCATTGCTGTGAGTAAGGAAGTTACTTTGGTTGGAAATTAATGACATTTTTTTTCTTTATGAAATTAATGAAAAAATTCAAAACAATTGATGAATTGTAATTATTTTTAATGATCCGCGGAAACCCTGGATCATTTCCGCATGTTTTGCTGCTTTGAATTTAATCATCTTGCGCATGCCCTCTACGATCTCCAAGGAACTCAGAGCGGAGCGGACGGGAGCCACAGCGGAGGCTGTAGCCTTTGCTTTGTGCAGGCGGTCTGGTGCGCAGCGGAGCGGAGCGCTGACGGAGTATGTGGGATTTCGGGGTTAGCATGACATGTTGGTCATGTTGCTGTTAGCATAAACAAAACGTGCTGCACAATGCTTGCACACTGTTGCACTTTTATCCACAACTTTCTTTCCGCCGTCATCGTAGGTCACTCTAAATGCAAAGCGGTCCCATACAGCAGACCTATAAAGTGCTGCTGGCGCGTCTTCCAACTCCTGTTCTTTCCCACTCGCCATACCCACACAATTCTCCACAACAACTGATTTTTTTCTGCTATACCCGGCTACGCTGCTTCGCTTCTTCTTCTTCTTCTTGTTTACTACTGGTGGTTGGCTTTGGTCGCAGTACCGCCACCTTCTGCTCTGAAGTGTAAACGCTTCGCCTATTAGAGACATACGCGAACCAAACCGAGACAGTCGAACCGAACGTTTCGGACGGTTTTCAAAAACCGTTCAATCCTTAATATATATATATATATATATATATACACATATATATATATATATGTATACAATGTCTTCATGTTAATAGTAACACTGAGGCAATTTTGCACCTTTTGTCTAGTGTGCTGGCATTTCAATGCAACTTATTACACAGGCAATCATTTTTGCACAAGCAATTTAATGCTCCTTATTTGAAAGGCACACTTAGAAGAGGATGTAGGCTGTGTTTTGAGCTCTTTTATATAATTTTTTTTTTTAGCAGAGAGAGACAATATGTTTGTTTAGCACATGTTGCTTCATTGAAGCTTCTTATACAGGATCATTAACCCAAAGCTTCAATGATCCCTGATTTGCCTGCTGGCGGTGGTCGGGACAGACCCGACAAAACATATAAAAGAACACCACAAAAAAGGCACAACTATAAAACTTTGTGTATTTAATATATGACTAATTAGCCAATTATTCCCTAAAGCACTCACTTATTTCCTAAAACTATAGGAAGCGGGTGTCTTTCCTTTTTGCAACTCCCATATTCAGTGGTCGCCACAGACTTTTGCAAAGTTTTTACTCTAGATGCGTCTCCAGAAGCAACCATGATTTAAACCCTCAATTTCAATAGTAACAAAATGTTAATATGGCCTCCCTATTCCACAGATTTCAATATAGTCCAGTATCTTTGGGATGCAAGGCACAAACAAGTCTGATCTATAAATCCCCTGATTTAAATCTAAAAGTTGTTAGATTATCTACTGCTGCATCCTTATCTTGATGCCAGATACCAGAAAATTCAGATTTCGAGTAAAGTTCATACTTTGACTGGTCTGGACTCCTTAGGGATAAAAGGGATTTGTTCTGTGTATTAGTAAGCTTGAGATTTGTTTCTGTGACACATGTTTACCATGCATGTTTATAATGAACAAATTCTTGAATTCTGTTTAGTTTGATAATGCACAGAAATTTTACTTTCTAAGTATTCAGTGTGCATGTATACAGATAGGGTTTCTTTATTTAAGAGAGGGGTGTCTATACCCGTCTTTTTTAGCAACAGAAACCATCAACATTAAGTGTGTCATGCAAAGTTGCACCCTGCTGTGCTAAGAAATGGGAATATATAAAGTTATTTTATGTCAGCTTAAAAAAGTATGCAAGATTTCTGTTTTTATATATTATTTTAGCTGTAGCCGATAATCATTTCTGACCCATATAGCTTATTTAATCTTTTGTGCCAAACAAAAGCCTCTGTGTTCACATACAGTCAAATGTTGCCAAGTTCTTATTCAAAATCTTTCCTTTTTCAACTTCTGCTACTACAGTCCTGTTTTTATCTTAGAAGCATTGCTAAGCCATTAAAATATTTTATTTGTTAATGGCATATATACATATATAGAAAATATATATGTTTTCTGTGTTTTATGCATGAAGGTTAGTCTCTAGTTTGATTTACTGATAAAAAAATCATTCATATCTAAATAAACAAAACATAATAACAAATCAAACAAAAATTGAAAATTAATAATAAAGTAATAATAAAAAAAAATTATAATAATAATTTGTCAAAGCTTGTCACCATAATCTTTTTACTAGAAAAGTTAAAGAACAAATGAGAAACATAAATTGACATTCATTAGCTTTTTAAAATGAGGTAATTTCTAGCTAGTTTTTAACCATTAATTGTGCAGCAACATGTAATGAATGAAATCATTTGATAATTATTTTCATGATGTTGAGACAGTACTTCATTCAGACTTTACTTTAAAAACAAAGCAATAAATACATATTGAGCAGTGAGCCCTAACCAGCACATATAGATTCCAGAGTAATCAACTGACAGGTACTGTATAATGTGGTACCAGATTTGCATTGTTAATCATATGCAAAGTGTTTATTCACTCAGGTATGCTTGATCTGGTTATGTTTTGTTGCTACATCCATGTTTTAGAAAATCAATGACTCTTTCACATGAGATTAAAAAAACAAACAACAATGCTAACAGTAAAAACTTTTCTTTTTTTGTCTAAGATTGTTGCTTTTAGAAAACCTGATGAGAAACATTCTGAAGAACCATTAGTTAGAATGAGCACAATGCAGATAAAATCAACTTGCATGCTTTAGTCCCATATTAATCAGGCCCAAGTGCTCCACAGCTGAATCAAAGAACACGTCAATGACATGGCACACTTGTAGCACCAAAAAATGGTGTCTCTTCTGAGTGAGAATAAAGTTTTTTTAATTAATTGTGTTGACATGATTAACATAGTTTGAAAAGCTCTACAGAACACTCACATTTATAATTTAACCGTATTTGTTTTAAAAGCACCACAGGTACAAATCTGAACAGCTGTTCAGCTGCTGTTGAACAGAATAACCTGCAACAACATCTGATGTTTGTTTTTCTGTCCCTCTGCCTCATTTGTCTAACAGGAGATCGTCCTTGTGGTGTTCTTCGGCGTGGAGTATTTTGTCCGTGTTTGGTCCGCAGGCTGCCGCAGTAAATATGTTGGCATCTGGGGCAGACTACGCTTTGCCAGGAAGCCAATATCTATTATAGGTGGAAACACAATCCCCACACACTACTATATCTCTACCCATGCACACAAGCAGACATGTCATTCGCCACCCACTCTTACAATTTTTAAACAATAACCAGCAATGTATCCCCAGCCTCTTCCCAAAATGAGATAGTTGAGACAAATTCAGCATGAAATTAAAACTGTCACATCAGAATTTTCATTCTTTTAGATTTCATTCTTACGATTTGTGCCTCTAGGTGCTCATTCTTAAGTATGCCACTGTGAATATATTTTTTATTATTGCACCTTCTTATCAAATTAAACTAATGTAGCTTATTTTTTAATTAAAAAAAGCAAAAAAAATACAATATTCTTTTGCCCTAAAATAATACTAATGTCCTAATTAAGCAACATTTTTACAGATACTCATTTTTTTTTCATTACCACAGATCTGATAGTGGTTGTTGCTTCAATAGTTGTGTTGTCAGTGGGCTCCAAAGGCCAAGTTTTTGCCACTTCTGCTGTAAGGTAAGATATTTTGTGCTTTCAAGTAGAAAATATATGTAAAGTGAATACTATCAATTCTAGGTCTCACTTTAGACTTGCACCTCAGGACACCCATCTTAAACTCTGTGGAGCATTTCTTTAACCAGTTATTTCATGTGGCATTTATGAATACTTTAGCCATATTGCTTGTCTAGACATAGCTTGCAATACCATTCATGCTCCTTGAATTTTATTTCACATTTTAAAGCTTTTATTTTATGCCACAGATCAACAAGATGTAAGATGTATTTACAGTGTGAAGGGAAAAGGACAAAATTGTTTACATAACGAGATATCTGGATAGCAGTTTTGTGTTCTTTCACATGGTTTGTTGTATCTCCTCCATTTGTTGTTTTAAGTTGCATATAGGGGTTATTTTGTCTTTCTTTCAGCAATTATATAAAAACCCAATTTATCTAAGAATAACAGTTATAAGGCGGCTTGTATGATTAACCCGCGTCTTGCTAAGCCTTTCTGGGAAATTCGATGACTGATATCATGGTAGGTTTGAAATTGTGAAAGGCTCTTTCTATTTCCTTTTGATAAATTGAACATTGCTACATTGTTCTACATATTTCATGACCTAACCCTGCTTTACAAATCTTCAGAACTTGATCTCTGATCTGTCTGCTAACTGAATACATTTAGACTCCACACTTTCTAGACTTGTATGGTTGAAAAAAAAAATAGGTATCAAAGTTCATTTTCTGTGCAGTTTACAATTTAACGCTACTTTGTGTTGGTCTAGGATATATAAAGCTAATAAATTTGATTGGTTTTGCAGTTTGTAACTCTGTGAGAAAAAATTTAAAGAAGTGGATGAATTTACTAAAGTCTCTTTAGACTTACTGGTTAAAGTCACAGATGTCTTCCACACGACTCTAACCTTGAATTTAGGTGATATATTTAATATATAAATATTATTGATCATTATGTCACTCTTTTTGTCTTCAGTGGTAAATCTAGCCTGCATTTGTTATAAATATGTTGTCAGCAGCTAAAAAAAAGTTCAACTTTTCCAGAGGGATTCGCTTCCTGCAGATCCTGCGAATGCTGCATGTTGACAGGCAAGGAGGAACCTGGCGTCTCCTGGGCTCGGTTGTCTTCATTCATCGTCAGGTACAAAATCTCAGCTCTAAATGTGCAGTATATTTCAAGTCCTCAGTCATTGCTGCCATAGGGCTTTTCTAACTGTTATTAATAAGCTGGAGGCCATGTGTCTGGGGAGTAATGGCCTCTCCACACCATGTATTATTTTTCTTGCTAAGCTGTGCAAATGGAGGGTCTTCACATGAATATACATCATACAGTCAAAGGAGTAATCAGAGTGGAAAATAGCACAAGAACAAGGATAATTGTGAAGTTGGGTTGGGTTTTTGATTTTATGGACATAGTAGCTGGAGAGGATTATGTCTTTCTCCAGGGTGTCATTTAACCAAGACACAGAGGTGGCTGTGATTATCCCCAGTGGCCATGGTAGTTGCCTTTAATGTCCATATAAAAGTGATGAGTGATATGCAGGGTGTCAGGAATTTTACTCATCCAGGGCCACCTGCTGTTCTTCCTTGCCTTCATGATAGCTGATGACTATATCACTTACAGCTGCTGAGAGTTATCGACAGCCACTAATGTGAAGACACTTAGTATTGGTGCAGAGAAAATTTCCCAATAGACCTTTTTCCAATCTGAGATAGTAGATGTTGACAGCTCTGTTAGAACTTTTAAAGGTATTAAATGTTTAAGAAAAGTTCCCCTATATCGTTGATAGTGCCAGATGGTGATGTCAGGATAGTTATGATGTATTTTTTTTATAAATCCAGAGGAATAATTATTCATGTCATAATATCTGATGCCTCTTAGTAGGTGCTTTAGTAAGGCAATGTAGAACAGAAAGCAAAAAATGTGTAAATCTGTTTAAACTCAGTATTCCATGTTATACTATGTATACTGTTGATCCTTCCTTATTTATAAGCTTTAGCTATAGCTTTCTACACATTGAATTACTTTTTATATGATCTGTTGCAGGAAGGGTTGCCTGGTCTCAGCTCTTAGTAATAATAGAAGCATTTTTTTAATATTTCACCATATTAAAATTTTGTTGAGACAATATGATCAGAAGGCACACATAGAACAGAATAAAAGAATAAAAAAAACTATGAGCATGCTTAACAGAAACCCCTAAAAATATATAAAATTCCACCTGAAGATAAACTCAAAGTATTTATCATTAAACACCTTTTTAGCTCTTTAAAGAAACATTAGAACCAGTTTTACAAGATAAAAAGACATATTTGTAAAAAAAAAAGAAAAAGAAAACCATGTCCAAAGAAAAAGAAGAGAAGAAATGAAAACAAGTTTAATGTCTAACAGACAAGCAACTCTCGCCATACAGCAGCACAAACAATAGATGGTTTAGATCAATGCATATTCATGTGTAATAATAATCATGTGAGAGAGTGCAGACCTAAATCCAATTCAGATTTTATGGCAGGACTGAAAAAGTGCTGTTTACAAATACTGGGAGCTGATTTCTCCAAAATGTTTGAAGGTGTAAATCCATACAAAGCACACTTTAGGTTTTTAATATAATAATAATAATAATATTAATAATATTATTAATAATAATAATAATAATAATAATAATAATTAGTTTGTTAGTGTCGGCATTGATGAGCACCAGGAGATTAATGCCTTAGTAAAATTCACTGTACATAATTTATGTTAAGGACATTATATTTATTTTTTAGTTTTAATACTCTTTAAATCCACTAAATTTCTCCTCTCTCGTTTGAAAACAGAGGAAAGCTGATGGTCACACAAAAGATGGAAATATAATTCACAACATGTTCTCCACAAACAAAAGCTTTTCACTATCTATCCCATGTTTGCCTTGGATGTAAGACAGTGTGAAAGGAAATATGAGGGTGTCAGCACCAAATTGCTCTCACATATACAAGCTGGATCCATAATAAGCCTCAGCCTTCACACATAAACACCAATGGAGTCTAATAGAGGAGCATGATTACCAGAGTGACTCTCTCAGAGTCCTTGTAAAATTCAGTTTTGATTAAAGGCATCAACGATCCATTTGTGTGTCGTAAAGATGTTGTCTCTGGGTAGATTATACTTCCTGTATCCTTTTCTCAGTGTTTCATTTCAAAATGCCATTTTTGAAATAACATATGCATTTGCTAAGCCCCGAACAACCCACAGAGAGAGAGAGATAAACCTTATCAAAGAAAAACACAAATCTTAGCAACAGATTTCTTATGCCATTATTTTTAATAACTAGCCTTTACAGAATTAGAAAATGTGGCCACACAGCGCATGTTACTAAACTAAACTAATATTTGTGTGATGGTAAGGCTTCTTAATTTTATTTATTTTTTTTTTTTTTATGTTTTTCAAATTGAAACAAAAAATGAATAATGGGAAACAACAGGGTCTTTTTGTATCTCAATTTGTTTAATTAAATAATATAAACTTATGGAGAGTTGTTCGTTTTGTTCAATTGATCTTTTTCCTAACAATTCAGAATTGATGAAGCGTCAGTAAACACATGTTTATCTATTTTATTTCGGGCTCTGAAATAACCAGGAAGTAGTTTTGTTTTTGGTACAAACATGAAACTTTGCTGTTAATTAGTTGGATGGTTTTATTCAAAACATGTTCCGCCGTCTGACATGTTGTCTGTAGCACTCCCCTAACTGAATATTTTATTTAGCATCCTGGTGATAACAGCTGCTGTTCTTAATTCAGTTATTTAACAGTGGTTAGTTTGAAGCAGCTCTAAAATAGACACTCAATAGAATGATTTACAATACTAATCACTGAGGCATTTTCACATGTCACCTCATTTCCACAGTTGAGTGTAATGTGCCAACTCATGCTTCGACTTGGTAAAATCCTCATGTGGGATGGAATATTTTATGCTTTATCTACCTTACATCTTGATTATTTCAATAGGTTAGACTACGGCATGTTTTACAGACCTAAAAAGCTGGATATATTTTAAGGTTGTTTACTTTGGGCCATACCATTTAAAAAAATATTGCTGAGTTATTAAATCTGGATGACAATTAATTGGTGACTAGTGAAAAAGATTTAACTTTGACAGAAAATGCCCTTTAATTGTTTTCCTCAAAGTATAAATCTATTGAGGTCAATGGCATATGGTTAGCACACGTCTCTCAGAGGACCTTGCCAGGTCAAAACTATCAGAATACTATTCAAGGAAACGTTGGTCCATTAATTTTTTACATGTTTTTGTGACAAGCAGATGCAATTAAAATGCAGCAATGCATAGCTGTTGATAAGGGATATAAAAGTGGGTATGGTTGTAAAATTAAAGCCTAACAGATGGAGTTGAATTTTACTCATCAGGAAGTAATTCCAAACAAGTTCAAAATATACTGGGTAGCATGAATTATTAAGCAGAATTTGAACCACACAGTTAGTGATTAATATCTTAAACCTTTTTCATATCTTCCAACTTAACCAGAAAAGGTTGCATTTCCTGCAAAAATGCAAATGTGAATGCTGTATGCAAATCTGTTATCTGAAAATGGCAGAAACAGAGACATTTAAATGTTTGAAATTGTATGTAATTTCTACGGAGCCCCTCTGATGACATGGTCAAAAAAATTTTTAATTGTGGCCACGAAGTAGTATTTCGTACGCACGAAGTAGTATTTCGCGGCTGCGCAATAAGTATAACGTGCGCACGAAATACTACTTCGTGGCCACGCAATAAGTTTATCGTGCGCACAAAATACTACTTCGTGGCCACGCAATAAGTTTAACGTGCGCACGGAATACTTATTAATAATATCAATAAATCCGCCCCTGTTTTCAGGCTTATGTTAACTGTAATGACTTATCTTGGACAGGCTGCTATGTAAACTGGCCTTTAGTCCTTCGTTTAGCTATGCTGTGGTTGTTTACACTATGCCTTTTCCACCTAAAATGGCGTCTTAGCAACCAATGTCA
Source organism: Cyprinodon diabolis (assembly GCA_030533445.1). NCBI lineage: Eukaryota > Metazoa > Chordata > Actinopteri > Cyprinodontiformes > Cyprinodontidae > Cyprinodon > Cyprinodon diabolis. The sequence continues at coordinate 39,417,616 of CM060065.1, read as the reverse complement.
AGTGACTGGCAGAGACAGACTGGGTAAGCAAATCGAGCGCGCCTTAGACCTTAGAGAAGGCGCGCTTGATTTGCTTACCCAGTTGTCCAGGAATGATATTAATATTATTAATAAGTATTTCGTGCGCACGTTAAACTTATTGCGTGGCCACGAAGTAGTATTTCGTGCGCATGTTATACTTATTGCGTGGCCACGAAATACTACTTCGTGCGCACGAAATACTACTTCGTGGCCACAATTAAAAGTTTTTTTTGACCATGTCATCAGAGGGGCTCCGTAAATTGCAGACAATTTAAATGCTTAATTTCTTTCCTGAAAAGTAGCAGAAGCTGAAATTACCAAAAGAAACATGGCTGAAATGTCATTAATGAGTAAGAAAAAGAAAACTCTTAATGCCTGTCCTGACAGATGGAAGAATCTACCCAAAGTTGACAACAAAAACCCTGCTGAGATCTAATAAATTAGCAAAATCAGCAGAAAAAAATTGTATGGAGAAACTGGAATCTTATTTGGTTAATCTACTAGGATAGGAACTGATATGTTAAAAAATAAGGTATTGAATGAGGAGCTATGTGTAAAGTCACTGGTTGAAATGTTAAGAATTGGCATAGCTGTAGGAAATAAATGCAAAACTTTCAGTTGACCAAAATATAGAAAAGAGTTTATGATAGGCCGTAGTCGAGTTGTAAAAAAAAAAAAAAAAAAGAAGGAGGGTGGTGGATTTTTTTTTTTTTTTTTGGAAGTATACATAGCCTAATTAATATAGTCTATTAACCTAAAGCAATATGCATGGTATGGTTGTTAAATGCCAGGTACGCTGGTCATTGACTTTGACCAAGGCACCTTTCAGTAGAACTGCAGTCAGTCTCTGGACTGGCATGGCTATCACTGCCCCTACATAGTTAGGGACAAATGCAGAGGAAAAATTTCCCACTGGGATCAGCTTTATAGTCATGGTAGGCCACTTCTTTGATTTTACTTTGGAACATTTTTTGGCAATGAACAAAATGTCACAAAACATTGCAAATTAATATCTGAATCCTTTCAAGTCAAGCATTTTTTTTATTTAAATTTTGTCAATTTGAATAAAAATTTCTATATGATAGAAATTTACAAATTCAGTGATGAAATGTTACAGGGGATGTCATGGGGGGAAGGTCATTTAAGAAGGAGGATGATTTTTAAGATTTTTTTAAGAAGGGGGATGCCATCCCCCTCAACTTGAGTACTGGCAATAGGTATTTAGAGTTAAAGAGTATACTTGTTGCAGTTTTTTTAGCACAACCAGCCTGAATGTGATCAAAAAACAAACATTTCAGTAAAATAGTTCTTTAGTGACCTTTAAAAAATTATATACATGACACATCACACATAAAAAACAGGGGTCAAATCCTGTCCAAAAATTAAACTGCTGCACGGGGAGGGATTAGCCTCACTAAGGAAGTGAAGGTGCAGCATGCCCCCCCGACACTATGAAGTGATGTGTGTGTGTGTAGTCTGAGAGGACAGGACAGAAGATGAAAACAGGCATAAAATACCTGCATTTTATGTATCCCATTAAGAATACGAGAGAGCAGAGGCCATCTCTTTGCAGCCTGCGATTCTATACAAATATGGCCTATTACAGTGACTTTGTTTACATACAGCTGCGGCTAAAAAGTCTGCCCTCTCGGCCAGGCTTTAATACATGGATGATTTTATGCCGAACAAATGCTCAAAACTCTGGCATAAAAAGTCATTTCGAAGTCCTTCTTAAACTGATCTGTTTTTGGTCAAAAATATTTTTTTAAAAAGACCCAACACTGTTAAAAGAGAGGAAAATTTGCAAAATTTGCAAAAATGGCAAAACATTGTGTTGAACAATGATAAATAAATCAATAAGTATAAAAGATACAGATAAGAGTGTTTGATCGTAACAATTAGCAAGCTTTGCAAAACAATTATACCAGTGTTTTAGTTTCTACACAAAATTTTGTGCTATTGTGACGAGTTAAAAAAGGTTTAAAAAAAGATGTTTGCTTTGAATTGTTCATTTTTCAGCTGTGCAGCCAAACCATTGCTGATATAGATAAAGTTCCTTTAATTGGAGTGCTAGAACGGTCTGAAGATTATGTGAGCCAATTCAGACTTATTGTATTCATGTTTTCACATCAAATAGTTTAGGAGAGATGGTGATTAAAAATGTTGTATAGGGTTTCAAAGCCTCCATTCTTTACTAAGATGGCCTACAGCTGTTACATCTTAATGTCTCCCGTTACTGTTACCGGTTTATCGCATAGCGGATCTTGTCCCGAACAAATGCTCTTAAATCTGGCTTAATAAGGCATATCAATGTTATTCTTCCTCCGTTCAAGACAGATAGGAGAAGGAAGTGTTGGGGCTGTTTTTCTGTATGGTTTCTGTATGGTTTCTGTATGGCTAATGCGACCTGAACTTAGACTTTGTTTTTTAGGACTTAGACAAATGTTGTCATTTTGTATGCACAGACTGAATACAAAACAAAATTTTGTTGCATACTGCTTACAACAGTGTAATGATATTGCAGTTGCAGTAAGACAAACATTACCAATATAAAGTGCAGCAGTGATCAGAATTTAACAATGTAAGGAGAAAAGAAACCAGTTTAAATTCATGGTGCAAACGGGGATGACTATGGAAACGTTCAATGCGATGCAAAATGCAGTAGAACATTCAGTTGTTTCCTATTTTTAGATTAAGGATTATAAAAGTTTTGCAACTTTGGTAGTGTGAAATAATCCAGTTATTAATTAAAATAACCCAGATTGGTGTTCAAGTGTTAGGTTCTATGACTATTCTGGCCACTAGGGACCGCTGTTGGACACCTGTCTATCTTGCTTTTATTTTGGTTGTAGGTTTGTGTTTCCCTCCTCTGCCACCTGTTGTCAATTGTGCAATTAGTCTGTGTATTTATGCTCTGGTTTTTGTTTGTTAGGCACTGAGTCTTTGTCTAGTGTCTATGTCCCCGGTGAGCTACTCTGAATTCTTTTTGTGCTTATGATACTTTGGGTTCTGGCGCTTTAATGCTTTTGGATAACTTATGTGTAGGAGAACTTTTGGTATTACCAAACATATTTTTGTTCTATTCTGGATCCTTTGTACTACTTATTTCTGAAATGCCCCAGGACTTCTATTGTGGCCCTTCTGAGTTTTTTTGGTCAATCAACTGAGTAATGGGGAAAAATAAAAGGAAATCTCTTGACTTGTATCTGTGCACTTGGGTCTTTTCCCTCTACCTGGACTGTAGCTCAGTGGTTACCACCTCCACCTGCCAAGCTGACAACCTAAGTTAAATTCCTGAGTCGGTCCTAACATCAGCAAGTTCAACTGTCTGATGGCAGTGGCAAAAAATCTGTGTCAGAACCTGCTTTGACGCCTCTTCCCAAAAAGCAGCAGTGAGAACAGTCCATCTTTGTGAGGGGACACTGATGATCATAGGGCACTGGTGTCTATGCCTCAGAGCTTCCCTTCCAGTTCTTGGTTTCCTGGGAACATTCTGCTTAGTTTAACCACTTAAATACTACATAAAAAACACTAATAACAGTGGTAAAAGTTTAACAGAATTTATTCCAGATCAGATCGACTCAGAACAGACAAATTGCGGTGTGTGGGTAAGCTGTGGGCTCAAGTGGCCACCATGCAATGGCATCCAAAGATATAAAGTACTTTTTAAAACACACAGCACTCTGTGAAAAATGAGGGAATTTTGCAAAATATGAAAAATGTAACTATGATTAATGAATCCTAAAGTGTAATTGATACATATATGAGTGTTAGACTGTGGAACCCATCGCCTTTATAAACAACTTTCATGTTTCTTCAAATAATGATGTGGCCATTGTGATTATGTAATAAAGTGAATCGTTTTGAAAGCTCTTAGTCTGAGGCTTTTTCAGTGAAATAGCGTATTACTGCCATTAAATTACCCAGCTGAAAGGAAAAACCATAATAAATATCGAAATCCTGACATAATCCTTACGCTTTGATTTATGATTTGATTGTGTAAAAGTTGAGTGAGTGAGCAGATTTAGTTTGCCATGAGTAAAATGCTTGTGCATCATAAAGTGACACACTAGCAGGACAAACATTCTGTCATTGACTTCAATTGTAAAATCAACAAAATCTGTTAAATAAAATTGTTAAAAAGTTTGAGGCGTCACTGAATCAAAACTGTAAAAGATTTTTAAAAAGCTGAGATAAACAGTAATAGAAAAAGGTTTCAGAAATGTTTTAAAAGTTGAATGGTTGTTTGTTGCTGAAAATATAAAGACCATTCATGTCAGTAGCAGTGAAATTTTGCTATAAAGGGCTAAATATTTCGAAAATATATCACTACTAAAAGGTATAGCTGAACGTTTTAGAGGTTAGATGGTGAAAATAGCAAAATAATTTGTAGGAGTAGATGTGAATCAAATGTTGAAACTAAGAAGAATAATAACAAAGAAAAAAGAAATAAACAGAGAAACAGCTTCTACAAACTCACAGCATAATTTTAGGTAGTTATTTATTGAGGCTGAAATATTATGGATAAAGTACTTTTTTTAAATGCAGCATAAAGAGAGAGAAAAGCACGCTGACTTTCAGTCTAATTGAGGCCAGAAAAACAAAGCTGCAGGGGTACAGATTGTGTTTGTACCATTTTCTCATTTTCATTTGCTTCCTATTTTTTGCTGTTGCAGTCAGTGGCAGTACTTATTCGCTCCATGGGCAATATTGGTTTCACCACCCACTTTTTTTTTTTTTTTTTTTAAGCTGCAATACATTGCGTTTGATATGTTACCAACAAAAAAAACAAACAAAAAAAAACTGCCTTGAATACTTTTTACATATCTTTTTTATGGATCAGTTATTCATGTTATTGATGGAATCAAGGACAGTGCAAACACATCCACTCTCAACTCTGTCTTCAATGTAACTATATGGGAGCAATCAGTGCAACCTGATCATATTCTACAATTTTCTTTTACTTTACATTTCCTGTTTTCCAATACACCTTGTAACATAACTCATGTGCAAATAGTCATATAAAGGGGATACTGTTTTGTTAAAAATAGTGTTGGATCTTGATTAAAACAATAAAGAAAATGTCTGAATTATTTTAATTTGCTTCATATTGCTTTTAGCACAAACGGTAAAAATAAAAGACTGCCATGCTGCCCATTATCTGACCCAGCAAATTTATACACATAACTTTTAAGTCACTTAAATGAAGTCATAGTGACATTAAGAGGTCACTTTTATAAATTCTAGTTAGAATCTAGCTTGGAAACTATACAGTTAAGTTCACTTTATGAATAAGTTGGTAACAGTTTTTTTTTTCTTAAAAAACCTCATCAGATCTATCGAGTGAGCGACTTTGCAGAAATAACTCTGCCTAGATGAGAATTTAGCCTTTAACCTTGCACCATTACTTGCATTGTGTTGTTGTCTTTGCAGCAGTCTTTAGAAATAGTATTCAAATAGAAGTAAACAGGAGAGGCTCCCTTTAAAAAGAAGTATCCTTGAGAACAATTGTTTTATGATAATGGCCATTTGTCACAACTGACCAGTGATTTTCTAAGGAAAGCAGAACTGCCTTGATATCTTCGGAGAGGCTTCATCTTGAAAGAGCTCAGCATTTGGTATGAAATTGGAGCCAGTTATAAAATCTAAAGAATAACATTGTATACAGTTAGAGGCAACACTATCTCTAGTTTTTGTTGGAGTAATTATTTCTCTAACAACTGATAGAGTTTGATAATGAATTTATTTTTTATGGATTTTAAAGACAGCTAAAAACAGGCTCTAAATCAGATAAAATATACTTACATTTTTATCAGATCCCCAACTACAGCATTAGGGAGCACAAGGTTTTTTTGGGCGTTATAATTTAGAAATACTTTAGAAGTGAAAGCAGGTCATGTATAAAACCTTCTAAAATTAGATCTAAATAACATGACTAGGTCTCATATATACCTTTGTTGACATTTCTACTGTGTATTACGTATAGATCTTTTATATAAGCAAACTGACACTATAGGCATTCAAATACAAGTATAAGTGCGTTATACATTTAGAGGTTACCTAAAAATAATGAGTGGTTGATATAAGTTGAAAATAATTTTTATGATACTTTGTGTGTATTTCAGGAGCTGATCACCACTCTGTATATTGGGTTTCTGAGCCTGATCTTCTCCTCATACTTCGTCTACCTGGCAGAGAAAGATGCAGTAGATCCCACAGGTTCAACTGGCTTTGGGAACTATGCAGATGCTTTGTGGTGGGGAGTGGTAAGTCTACCCATGTTGGTTTTAGCTGATTGTATATATATTTTTACAGTTATTTAAAAAAATTAAGCATACAAGTGTTCCATCTGTAGTACTTAAGAAGGAAAGTAGCCTAGCTGATGCAGTGAATTGTTAGCAAGTATGACTCACTCTATTAAAGCAGAAAAAGATGGCAGTTTGCTGATCTTGAGTGTAGTGTGTTTCAACAGCCTACTAAAGAGTAAAACAGGCCCTGAGATTTTTTTATGTGTTCCCTTCATCTTTACACCATCTTGAATCTGTTAAGAAGCTGCTGAAAACCCATTTATTTAGTTTAGATTTTATCTAGTTTTAGGCTATATGATGTGGCCTATACAGTATGCTGTTTTTATTTTGTTTTGTTTTTATGGTCATATCATTGTGAAACTCTTTGTTGTTTTTTATCCTTTGAAAGATGCTATTTTAATAAAGTGCACTTAGTAAAAGGCATCAGCAATGACAGTGATTGATAGGCAGTGGAAAAAAGCAATCTCTATTGCCTAGAAATCTGGAAAGGGTTAGAAGACAATTTCTGAATAATTTTAACTTAATCTTTTTAGAGATGAGGAAGAAAATATTCATAAATTAACATTTATGATAGTTGCCAGTCTTCCGAGGAGTAGATGTCTCTGCAAATTTACCCCTGAGTCAGACTGTGCCACTAACAAAAATTGTAGTATATCAGATGCCACTGCAGATCTTAATGACATACTGAATCAGTCATTTAGCAAAATGTCAATTCTTCTGAAAGAAGGACACAACTACAAAATACAAAACAACTCATGACAAATGTGAAATCTTACAATTATGTGAGTTATAGAATTGTGCATCTTTTTTTTAAGTACTGCATTCATGCATAAACATGTCATTCATCCATATGAAATTTCTACTTGGTTTTATTTATACACTTTGGTAGTTCAACAACTGTGTTAATGATCGTGCTTAAATAATCCAACAGCAAGGGAGATATTTAAACTTAACTTTTACAAATGTTCTAAATTTGAGTTTACATTCATATTTTTTAGACCAATATAGATTTGTTGTCATTTAATACTAAACTACACCTTCCCATCATGCTGACTCCAGAGTAAGACTCTAACCTTTATTCAGTATACAAAGTATTCAATATAACACAAATCATTAAATTTAAAAAAAATGTAAATCTGAAATAACATCTGGTAAATAGTGCAGGACTTTTTTGTGATTTATATTTACTGATAATTAAACCGACTTTCCAAAATTATCTGAAGTAGGTCATTTTAATTGATGCCTTTTCTTATTATGACCCATAGCAAAATGGCTGATTGAAATGAAAATCAGTGTAGAAAAGATGCATTTCCATACTTACGGCTCCTTTACAATATGGAACTCATCTGCATCTACTCATGAAAGAGGCAGACATTAACCAGCTGAAGAAGATAAAATCTGAATCCTTACAGCATGTTCTGTCTGAATAATGAGTTATTGCTTCGTGCAGAGCATTTTAGTTTCTGGTAATGTGCATGATTCACAGTGCAGAGAAAGCAAATAAAATGCTGGGTTGCTAAAGAGGATTGTTAGTTTTCCGCAGAGAGGCATAGTACTTTTTGATAATTTCCTGCTAAAACCATTTTTTTTTTTTTTTTTTGTTCTCAATGAATAGTTGTTTTCTTATTTTCTTCTCTGTTTAGAAGGAGCTGGTTAAATGTTTTATAAGTTTTTGCTGCATCACTGCATGTTCTGTATATGGGCTTGGCAATAGTTGGAGACTATAAAGATGTAGTGATTTTTTTTTTAAAAGAGACAGACTGTTTTGTTTATATTGAAATGGTCAATATATACCATTTCAATAAATACAGGGGGAGTGTTGGCCTAGTGGGTAAGAGCTCTGAGAATGTTGCATGTACCCGGTTCGATACCCACAGCCTCCACTCTGGGTTCCCGAGCAAAACCCTTTACCCCTGATTGCTCCCCAAGGGAATGGTCAAAATGCAGAGAATGAATTTCCCTATTGTGGGACAACAAAGGGATTTACATTACAATATTGTGTTAGTATAACAATACTTTTAATAATGCCAATAGGTAGGTTTTCAGTTAGTCCTCCTGTTTATTTAAAGCTTGTTAAGAGTATTGTATGTTTGACATTTGGGCGAAAGATTTGATTAAGAGTTACCTTATATAATTATTTTATGAAAAGAAAACAATATTAAGATAATTATTGTATATCGCCATACAGCTCAATATATTCCGTAAAAATTCCAAAAATATCCACTGGACTTGGTTGTTCAGAAAAGTATTTTTGACCATACAGTAATTTTCAATGTCTCTGTTGCCTTTGCACCTTTTATTTTATATACACTGAACAAAAATATAAACGCAACACTTTTGGTTTTGCTTCCCCTTTTTATGAGATAAACTCAAAGATCTAAAACTTTTTCTACATACACAATAGAACCAATTTCTTTTGTTGAGATAATTCATCCCACATCACAGGTGTGCCATATGAAGATGCTGATTAGACACCATGATTAGTGCACAGGGGTGCCTTAGACTTCCCACAATAAAAGGCCACTCTAAAAGGTACAGTTTTATCACACAACACAATGTCACTGATTTTCGCAAGATTTGAGGGAGCGTGCAACTGACATGCTGACAGAGGAATGTCAGCCAGAGTGTCTTGAATGTTAATTTCTCTACCATAAGTCGTCTCCAAAGGTGTTCTACAAAATTTGCAGTATATCCAACCAGCCTCACAATGGTAGACTGCGTCTATCCACACCTGCCTAGGACCTCCATATCCAGCATGTTAACCTCCAACATTGTCTGAGACCAGACACTCAGACAACTGCTGAAACAATCAGTTTACGTAACCAAAGAATTTCAGCAAAAACTCTCAGAAACCATCTCAAGGATAGCTCATGTAGTCTAGTATCTTGTTTGCAATTAAGGATAAAACTTAGTACCCGTGGTAATGTGTCCTGAAGCACATTCCGTAGCAATCTGTATCTGTTTGTAGTTGCACATACACAAATGAGGTGTTTGTATGGATTGTGCTTCTCATATAGATTGGGCAGTGACATGGCATCTGGCCAAAGTTTTCTTATCAAATCATTCCATTGGCTAATCTGAGTGTACACACTGATTTATGATCTGGGTTCCTTGTTGCACTCTCAACACATCCGCACAGTAATCAGTGTGAGCCATGAATTATTGTCCCACATTGGGAAATAATTATTCTTGGTGCACCAAGGGCAGGGCAGTCTTTCACAAGAGGGGGTTCAAAGCTTAACCAGGCCATGATGCACCGGATGGGAAACATTGTCCAATAAGCTGTTATTTTTAATGGAATCCTGTCTATTACCACCTAACTTGTATTTAGGGGGTATCCTATGACAGACTTTACCTCCCAGATGTGCTTACACTATACAAGAGCCTCTTCCTCTCAGCAGTGCAGAAGCTTTTGCTCTTTTTCCGAATACCATGGACGATGACTGATTCCATATGAATCCAAAAGGCCTAAAGGAGAGCACACTGCACTCCAAAAAAAAACTCAAGCTCCTGAACAGGTAGATACTGCTCCGATTGTTTCTGTAAGCAATGTTGTATTGTGACACCAGTGTAGTTTGCTGTTCAGGTGAACACCTTAACCCCGAAAATTCCACAACCCAGCAACTACACTTACCTGCTGAGAGCCTGACGGATCAACTGCTTAGTTATGTAAATTAATGAGACTCTAGTCCCTTGACTCCACCCAAACCTTTTGGAGTTTAAAGAACTTGGGGAAGAGCTTCACACCATTACCACGGATGCAGTTGGTTTCACTTTTCAAAGACATGCGAAATGCGGTCTGCAACTGACCTGAGAAGTACACCAGCAGAGGATATAGAATCTGGGCTTGATACTTGCTGTATTAAAGTCTACTTTTTCAATTTCAGTTCCCTGGATAAGCACTTCTGTTGGTGTGAAGGGTCTGTGACTGGAAGTCCACTAGCAGTTCCTAGGTTTTCCTCAAATTGATCAAGAGGTCGCTCTGCTAACACCATTCCACACAAATTTAAGTTAGATGGTACTTTCTTATGATGAGGTAAACTATGGCAGAGTTGTCCAAGAACTGGGGAGTTGCTGGAGAAGTCTAAAGTGTGGAGGTTAAACAGGAAAGGTGCCAGGACAGTTTCCTGCATGGTTGCTGTACTGCAAACCAGCCTCTCAGTAATACAGCCCTGTGTCCTCTCATATTGTAGCAGCCAGTGTGTTATAGTCCCAATCAAGGGGACAGACAGTAGTTAACCACTGACAGCTCCAGCCTGTCCCTCAGAATTCAGTAAATTACTGCTTTATAGCTGGGGAATAGTTAGTTTGGATATTGTTGAATACTATCATCAATACCAGATTTGCTACTGATCTTTATTTATGAACAGATTTTTAAAGTATTGTTCTTTTAAAGTACCTTTACTACCCTAAGGCAGTATTTCTTGAACTATAAGAGGTCAAACACAGTCTGTGTTTTATCCGAGTTTTTGTTCTTGAAGTAGGAGTGGGTAAACTCGTGGGTAAATCCAGTGGGCTGCTAATGCAGGCACTAACACGAATATCGAAGAGAACATGGGATGAACTTCAGCTTTCTAAAAACTCCAGGGTCTGTTAAAAGCACACACATGTTCAATTGCATCGATAATCTTTCTTACATAAATGAAAGTTTCTGTTATCTGATATTTATCCATTTTTACACACAGTGATTTTGTGCTCTTCTACAGCAGGAACATGGGAGAGAGAGCCAAAGAAGATAAAAGTTCAATAATAATGTGGTCAGAAAGACGGAGAATTTATTTGACACAGCAGGTGTTGTCTTGAGCATTTCCCTCTTGCTTGAGATAGGTTACATTTCTTCTTAAGGACATGATGATTTTCCAGGAATCACAACTTATACAATATATATATATATATATATCTATATATATATATATATATATAGATATATATATATATATATATAGATATAGATATAGATATATATCTATATATATATAGATATATATACAATCTGCTTAATTTATTTTTTATCTGTGTAGTAAGGCAAGGCAAGTTTACTGAGATACAGTAGCACATAAACAATTTAAATAGCCGTATATTAATAAAAACATGAAGAGGATAGAAGTGATGCATTAATTACAGAATGTTATATGAAAAAGTTATGACTGAGAAAAATTGAAAAAATATATGATTATTCAAAATGAAACAGACTAGAAACTTATAGTATCTGGATAACACACTCAAAGGCTCCTCTATAACTATGTGTTTTATATACATTTATTTAAAGTAAACTGAGGGTTTAATAATTTTTACAGCTTTCTGGGAGTTTATTCCAGATTACTGGCGCATAAGCATTAAAATGTGTTTCTCCATGTTTGGTTTTGTTTCTGGGTATGCAGAGTAGAATAAACCTGAAGGCCTGAGAAGTCTTAGTGGTTCCACTGACAGCAAGTCTATAATGTATTTTGTAGCTAAGCCATTAAATGATTTACACACCATCTGAAGTATTTTAAGTCTGTTTGCTGACATGTGGGAAGCCAATGTAATGATTTTAGAACTAGGGTAATTTGCTTCACTTTGTTTGTTTTTGTGAGGATGCAGGCAGCAGTATTCTGAATCAGCTACAACTCTGAAGACCTCTGAAGACACCTTTGCAGTAATCAATTTTCTTAAGGATGAACACATAAATTATATTTATTTTTTTATTTTTATTTTTTTTTATTTGTCTGACTAAGACATGTGTCCTTTATTCCTGGAGAGGTTTTTTAGACGATAGAATATCAACTTTATTACTGACTATATCTGCGTTTGAAGATTCAGGTCTTAGTCCATCTGTACACCCAGATGTAGCCTGATCTTTGATTTCTGGCTGTATCAGTGAAAGCTGTGAACTTACTTTTGAAAGATCTTTTTTGGTCCAAAGACTATTATTTTATCTTGATTTAGCTGAAGAACGTTCTTGCAGATCCATGCATTAATCCAATGATTAAAGAGGTTTAAAGTCACCTATAATGTACAGCTGTCTGTACAATATGGTTATGGTTGCTTATTGTTTTTACAATTATCTAAGTTAGGGGAAGCATGTAGAGATTGAATAAAAGGCCCCTAAAAAGGATCCTTAGGAAACACCATATGTGATTTTTGGGGTCTCTGATATAAAGTTACCTATTTACACATTAAAGGTCCTGTTTTACAGGTAGGATTTAAATCAGTATGCTAAGTAGAATGGTCAACAGTGTTGAATGCTTCACTAAGGTATCTTGTGTAATTATATGAAACATTATGTGATTTCTTTTTTATAGCACAAATTATATAAAACATTCAAATATAATTTTTTTAGGCATAGGTTGAAACTAGGTGAAGATATTGTTAAAAGACAGCTAGACGGGTTTCAAGATTCAAGTTTCTACACCTATTCAGGAGGCTTTGTATATTTGCGTATATTTGGATACTCAGGCATATACCACTTCAAGCCATTATTTGAAACATACACTCACCGGCCACTTTATTAGGTACACCTGTCCAACTGCTCGTTAACACTTAATTTCTAAGCAGCCAATCACATGGCGGCAACTCAGTGCATTTAGGCATGTAGACATGGTCAAGACAATCTCCTGCAGCTCAAACCGAGCACCAGTATGGGGAAGAAAGGTGATTTGAGTGACTTTGAACGTGGCATGATTGTTGCTGCCAGAAGGGCTGGTCTGAGTATTTCAGAAACTGCTGATCTACTGGGATTTTCACGCACAACCATCTCTAGGGTTTACAGAGAATGGTCTGAAAAAGAAAAAACATCCAGTGAGCGGCAGTTCTGTGGGCGGAAATGCCTTGTTGATGCCAGAGGTCAGAGGAGAATGGCAAGACTGGTTCGAGCTGATAGAAGGGCAACAGTGACTCAAATAACCACCCATTACAACCAAGGTGGGCAGAAGAGCATCTCTGAATGCACAGTACGTCAAACTTTGAGGCAGATGGGCTACAGCAGCAGAAGACCACACCGGGTGCCACTCCTTTAAGCTAAGAACAGGAAACTTAGGCTACAATTTGCACAAGCTCATCGAAATTGGACAATAGAAGATTGGAAAAACGTTGCCTGGTCTGATGAGTCTCGATTTCTGCTGCGACATTCGGAGTGTAGGGTCAGAATTTGGCGTCTACAACATGAAAGCATCCATCCTGCCTTGTATCAACGGTTCAGGCTGGTGGTGGTGGTGTCATGGTGTGGGGAATATTTTCTTGGCACTCTTTGGGCCCCTTGGTACCAATTGAGCATCGTTGCAACGCCACAGCCTACCTGAGTATTGTTGCTGACCATGTCAATCCCTTTATGACCACAATGTACCCAACTTCTGATGGCTACTTTCAGCAGGATAATGCGCCATGTCATAAAGCTGGAATCATCTCAGACTGGTTTCTTGAACATGACAATGAGTTCACTGTACTCAAATGGCCTCCACAGTCACCAGATCTCAATCCAATAGAGCATCTTTGGGATGTGGTGGAACGGGAGATTCGCACCATGGATTTGCAGCCGACAAATCTGCGGCAACTGTGTGATGCCATCATGTCAATAAGGACCAAACTCCCTGAGGAATGCTTCCAGCACCTTGTTGAATCTATGCCACGAAGAATTGAGGCAGTTCTGAAGGCAAAAGGGGGTCCAACCTGTTACTAGCATGGGGTACCTAATAAAGTGGCCAGTGAGTGTATATGATTGTTCTTATTTGCTGTGAGGTGATGTTGTGAAGGAAAGTTGTGTTGATCAAGGTACAGAAAAAAGTTTGTAATTAGTATAATAATCTGGAAGTTAATGATAGACTTACAGAACAGTGCCCGAACACAAAGACAAAGAAAAGCTTAAAATAGGCAATTATGCACTATTTTGTGGTAGTGAATTACAATCCAAATATAATTAAGTCCTGGTTGTTGTTTTTTTATCATGCTTTGGGAAAAAATTACCAAAAAAATTCAAGTAAATTATAGTTCTGCAAGGTATTGTAGACTGACCATAAAATTTTAACAACTGCAAAGTATAATGCTTGATGTGGTAAACTTTTGTACCAGAAAATCCTTCACGTTTCTTTTTTTATTCAACTTAAAACTGCAAAGAATTTTCATATGAGGTTGTTTAAATTTATTAGTATGCTTGTAGGTGTTATCTTCAAAATCAAGCAGTGATGAGATTTTCTATTCCTGCTTTTATTTTTAAGGTGACTGTGACTACGATTGGCTATGGAGACAAAGTACCACAAACCTGGATTGGAAAGACCATTGCATCCTGCTTCTCAGTGTTTGCGATCTCTTTTTTTGCCCTGCCTGCAGTAAGTGGAAACATTGAAAGTGTTTTCTTTGTTTTGTGAAAATGCAAATGATTCGTTTTGAAGGTCTTGTAGTAGAATTATAATACTGTAAGCTATAATGCATAATTATCTTGAAACGAATAATAGATATAACAGGCACAGCTAACAAAACTAAATGCATGACTGTCTGTCAGAGATGGATTACATATTCAATGAACAGATGACACATGAAAAAATAAAAGCCATGAGTTAAATTAATTGATATTTGAATTAAATCCACAGGTGTGCACCATAAGCTACTAAATTATAGACTCCCAGGCATATCAACCAAGCGAACAAACATTTGGTTTGTTGTTTTGCTCCCCCTAAATCTGACAGGAAGAAATTTTCCCGTGTAAAGAGGTTAAAACTAAATTTGGTATATTGGATGTAAATACACACTGTCTTTCTATTTTGCTTAAACAAAAAAGGGTCATTTAAAATAAGAGAAAAGGAAGCAGGAAAACTATGTGAACTGTAAGACATCAATAACTTACTGGATTGTTGCCAAAGAGGGACAAAAACTAGTTCCAAAGCTAAAGCCATGCTTCTTAACCCTATAAATTTTTATCCAGGACAATTTTTACACATAGTTACAGTGTAGGGCTGGGCGATAATTCAATAACGATATATATCGATCGATAGACGTGTGGCGCAATAGAAAAAAATAGGCTCGATAAAAGTTCGATAAAGAAACGCAGTTTTCCTTCCTTCTCATTGTAGCCTAGCATGTAGGTTTATGCTAGTCACTACTTCCTCCCAACCAATCACAATCGCGGACCCAGGCATGGTGTCACAAAGCGCCGCCCTCTCAAACCACAACACAGAGCACATGAAGATGTCGCAGCAGGAGAGTCGGAGGAAATTGTTCCAAAGAAGGGTTTTTGTAGTTCGCCAGATTGGCAGTATTTCGGTCATGGCAAGTCGGACAAAAACAAACCACAGTCATCTGTAAAATGTGTTGGGAACCAGTGAAAACGAAGTCTGATAACACAACCAACTTTTTTTTATTTTTATCATCTCAGCCGCTCACACCCGCAGGAGTACGAGCTGTGTAGGCCCCGCCGCGACTCTCCTCCGAGGAATCTTCGGGAATTTCGGGAAAAAACAAACAAAAAAATATATATATATATATATATTCAGTTCTGGGCAGTTTCCCACGTAGTTCTAACAATTGAGAGAAAAATGCTGAGGGGCCAGAAACTTCAAAGTAATAACTCAGGTTAAAGCAGGAAACTAAGCTGAACCAGGTTTATTTGTTATATTTATTTTGGTCACTTTAGTTTATTCTTTGTCAGTATTTAATAACATAACTCAGGTCTTTTAAGTTATTATTCTTTAAAACAATTCTGTTATGGTTAAAAAAGTTGGTTAAATAAATATTTAATTGGAAGTCTGTGTTTGTGTTCTTTATTAAAATTAAATCATTTAGCAATATCATAAAAAAGTCCAGGCAGAGCTGCACATAAAATATGGTTTCAAATCTTTTCAATAATTATCGATATCGATCAATATGCATTTTTTTTTATTGATAAGCTTTTTTTCTATATCGCCCAGCCCTATTACAGTGGCACATTATGTTGAACACATTAGGTTATATACAACTATAAAGTGATCAAGAAAATCTGTACACTACCTAAAATATGAATGAGTATTAGATCATAGAGGGAATAAGTGTCAAGCACCTAAGGATTTCTGGAAAGATTATCTTGGATTTTATCTTTATTTCAGACTCAATTGACCAGACTGGCTTGTTTAGATCTACAGCAGCCTCATTTAATACAGTGATTTTTTTTTTCTAAGCAGTTGAGGCTTATGCTTAGAAACCACTCTGACAAAGAGTCTTTCTTACAGATTTCTAGAGAAAATGCTTGCATTAACAATGTATCTACATATTTAATACTTATGTAAGCAGCAGCATCTTAATTCAGTCTTTGTAAATTTGTGTGCCTTAAATTCTGTATAGATTTTCATACTTTTTGGTTGTTCTTCAGTAAAATAAAATGTTTTTATCTTAATCTTTAGCTTTTTTTTCAGCTCAAGTCTAAAGGATTAATGCCAACATTAAATGTTTGGAATTATATATCAGTGCACATTGAATTGCTTAAGCCCCTGTCACATCTTAACAATTTAGCCAGCGTATGCCTGATGTATCAGAATCTTATAAAACGCTGGCATATGCTGAACTTTCTATGTGTTTTTTCAAGTTTGGGTGTATGCATAATGGGTTCAGAGTGTATGTGTAACGACAGCCTAACTTATGCATAACGCACGGCGGCATAATGCCCATGAAATGTCACACGCCAGTGTCCTGAGGGGGGCAGAAAAATATTTCTTTGGTCACAGTATTGAACTAGCTGCTGTCTACTGCCAACCTAAAAAAAAAAAAAAAGCATAAATAAAAAGAAAATAAAAGAAATAGAGTGTGTAGTCGAAGCAGATTCAGCGTCATGTCTGCTGTGAAATTTGTTGGTCGTGGCCATGGGCGTGAACACAGAGAGGATCCCTCACCCTCATGCTCACCCTATGATGTTGATGAAGTCTGGAAGAGTACAGATGTTTTCCTCCTGTGAACCCCCTTTATACCAAAATGCTGCCAATATGCCATTATACAGAAGCTGGAAGTTAGAAACACATTAAGTGGTCGTCTGGAACACGTCAGATGCGTTGATATGCGTTTGAGATAAGTTTTTGATAAGTTACGCATAATTTATGTAGAAGTTACTCAGGTTTTTGATAAGCTAGACACCATGACTTATGAGTAACTTACACTTAAAGTATGTCAATGATCAGATAAACTACCTGTAACTTATGGCCCAGGTATGAGAATACGCTGGTATACATCCGGATATATTTGCCATATGTCGACCTGTGCCTGTGTGTTTCAGCGTATTGCAGCATGCTTCAGCATCGTCATAACTTATACAAAGCGTACCCATAACTTATCCAACAGTGTGTTTGCCAGATTTTTCATACATCAGGCATACACTGGCTGAATCGTCACAGTGTGACAGGGGATTTACTTCCAGCTGAAGAGATAAAGCCCTAAAACATGATGCATTGTGTTGTTGTTTTATATTTCTGCTATGATCTCTGTTCAACGTGTTTTGTTCTCACTGTTGTTTGTTATAACTTTTATATAATGGTTTATATCATGGTTTTAAAGGCTTGATGTAAACATAAAGAAGCATGTTATAAGAAGTCTGACATGGATTAAATGTGGTCTCATGTGGAAAGGATGCTCTGCAAAGTTGCCTTTATATACAGAATCTGTAGTAATAGAGGTGAGAAACATCTATCCATCCATTTTCTCCCGTGTAGTCCTTACCAGGCTCAACATCATTTTAATATTTTTAGTGACAAG
The DNA here is from genome assembly GCA_030533445.1 of Cyprinodon diabolis. NCBI lineage: Eukaryota > Metazoa > Chordata > Actinopteri > Cyprinodontiformes > Cyprinodontidae > Cyprinodon > Cyprinodon diabolis. Next base: position 39,399,602 of record CM060065.1, on the reverse strand, counting down.
TATAAACTATCTACTCCTCTTGTTCTTATAATATATTTTTTTCTTTAAAATATGTGAATATGTTGAAAGTGTGCTCAAATTAATTTAACCAGCATTTAATGTTGACTCTGCCAAGTCTCTAAAATGTAAAGAGAAAAAGAATTTTACAAAAATAAAGTTGACTTCAAGAATCAAGATCGTACATGGTATTTAACATAATATTTGTTTAAAAATAAATCTAAGATTTGGAGACTGAAATGTTTTTCCAATTAAGCATCTTATCTATACGCTTTCTTGCTAACATTCATGGCCACGTCTGTGGGATAAAAATGAAATAAACAAGAAAAAAATCTCCTCTTTGTTGTTGCTGTTGTTCACAGGGAATTTTAGGCTCTGGCTTTGCCCTGAAGGTGCAGCAAAAGCAAAGACAGAAACACTTCAACAGACAGATCCCTGCAGCTGCCTGTCTCATACAGGTAAAAAACACAAAAAAACAACAAAATTCAAAGGAAACCTCAGAAAGCTTGGGGCTGGGTCCTAACTCTTATTATTTAGACCAAACTGTCATGCATCTTTTTCTGTCTCTTTAAAAATGTGGTCAGGGCTGAAGTATATCCTGTCTTTGCAATGAATTTCTTTTTCCATGCCTCTACAGACATCATGGAGATGTTTCGCAGTGGAGAACTTTAATTCAGCTACATTCAAGCTGTTTTTGAGAAAGAAATCCAACATCCCTGCCTCCTCTCTATCCACCCCCAAGCAGAAAAAATTGGTAATAGTTTTAAAGATTTCATTCCTCTTCTTTTTATCCTATTTTCAGATAAACTCACTCAAATAATATAGTTTGAAGGGAATAGACATGTAACTCTGTGAATTTTGAATCAGGACCAGTTAAAGTCTGAAAGTTTATTTCCTTTTTTGCAAATGTTTTTCTTTTTTTAATCCGTTTTATAACATTTTTCTCATGTGAAGAAAGAGGAAAATATAGGACAGAAAGTGCAGCACCATTTGCAACTATATTGGAGAGACTTAAGGAGCTCGCATAAGAATACTGCGTAACTCAAATCCCTTGATACTCTTCAAACTATGTCACACATTGCATTTCTTGTGCCTTGGATTTAAAAAAATCATACTGGATTATGCTGATGACTTGTGACATTTAATTATCTTCTTGAGGTAGGTGCATTTAACAGAGAGCAATTTTTGAATAGGTTTCAAAGAAAGACAGAGAAAAGACATCTATGTAAAGATTTGTGCTGGTTTTGCTTTTTTTGTTTTGTTTTAATCATATGTTTCAGATCATCCAGCTAATTCCATTATCAGATGAAAACAGAATTGGTAAACAAGAAATGAGGTTGTGTCATTGAAGTGTGTGTGTGTGTGTGGGGGGGGGGTTGGGTTGTTGAAACCAACCTAGCTTAATGTGAGTATCTTAACTGGATTTAAGTTTGAATTTACACACTTTGAGCGAGTTTTGCTGGGGCGGCTTAGAGCACAGCTCTGCTCCTTAAGAAAATTTAGCAAATTAATTAATTAATTAATTTCACAAATTAATAGCCACACATAAAAAACATGCATTTTCTTGAATATAGCAGAATTTGTGTTTTCATTAATTACACAAGGTGTCTTGATCCTGAAGCAGGAAGGCAATCTAAGAACATCACAGTCTAATTACCATATTTGGTAAGATTTTGCTCTTCTGAAATGCTAGTTGTATGCAGGATTGTAGGTAATGCACACCCTTTAGAAAAATCCTACATCTGTGTCATAACAGTTTATTTTCTATGGGAATATTAATGATGTTATTATCTTTTTGGTCAGCATTATATTTTAGCTCGGAACTCTTGTATGGATATAATATTTGTCTAGTCTCTTTCTTATTGTTTAACTATAAACTCAGAACGTTTTTTTAGCTTTTATCCTTATTGCTTGAATGAAATCGGGATTCAATCTACCTTTAAAGTAGACAGGTTGTAATTGTATAGGAAAGACCTGTATTTTTGTGACCTTTAACCTTATTGATGATTTTTGATGATTTGATTTTAAATACTGTTGGCTTCTTGTGTCAAAGCACATAATGAAAGTCAGGTGTAGATCACCTTACACATTTAAATCACTGTAACTGATATGAGGCTAGAATGATTCATAAAAAAAAATTGTAAATGTGAAAATGCTAGTGTAACATCAGACCTATTTATCACATTTCTTAAAAAAGCACTATAATATATGAATATATTCTTTTATTTAAATCATTAGTAATCAATTTAAATATAAGAATTTAAGGACAGAACCATTTTTACTGCTTTGATAAATGCATCTCAAATTACGTTAAAATTTTCACATTGTTAATATTGCCACTTTTTAATGTATGGAATTTTTAGCACTCTTTGCTTTAAACACCTCCTGAGGTTGCAGTTGTTCCTATTTATCTATGGGTTTCTGTTTTTGTGACCTTTTTAGATATGAGACACAAAGGTTGCTAATGTCTTTAGCAATTAAGGTTCTACAGCAGGACCTTGTTTTTATTCATAGCCACTCACGTCCAGCCTGATCCTGCAGGTGTAGTGATGGCCACGCCTGGTACTAATCTCAGTCTAAAGTAAATTAGAAACAGCTAAGCCTTTAACTGTTACCCCTTGGACCAGCCGTGGTGGCAGCAGAGACTCCAGGACTTCCCCCTCCGCAGACACCTCCTCCAGCTCTGCTGGGGGAAGCCCCCAGGCCAACCAAGTGATGTAGTCCCTGTCCTGGGCCTCCTCCCAGTAGGACATGCCTGGAACATCTCTCAAGCAGTCATCCAGGTGGCAATACGAAAACAATGTTGGAGGTGGGCGTGCAGGTGGTGCAGTGGTTAGTGCGCATGTACCCATGTGCGGAGGCCTTAGTCCTCAATACAGCTGACCTATGTTCGAATCCGACCTGTGGTCCTTTGCAGCATGTATCTCCCCCCTCTCAAACCCCCTTTCCTGTCAGCCTACTGCAGAGGTGTCAAGTAACGAAGTACAAATACTTTGTTACTGTACTTAAGTACACTTTTTAGTTACAGTGGGGCAAAAAAGTATTTAGTCAGCCACCAATAGTGCAAGTTCTCCCACTTAAAAAGATGAGAGAGGCCGGTAATTTTCATCATAGATATACCTCAACTATGAGAGACAAAATGAGAAAAAAAATCCAGAAAATCACATTGTCTGATTTTTAAGGAATTTATTTGCAAAATATGGTGGAAAATAAGTATTTGGTCAATAACAAAAGTTCATCTCAATACTTTGTTATATACCCTTTGTTGGCAATGACAGAGATCAAACGTTTTCTGTAAGTCTTCACAAGGTTTTCACACACTGTTGCTGGTATTTTGGCCCATTCCTCCATGCAGATCTCCTCTAGAGCAGTGATGTTCTGGGGCTGTCGCTGGGCAACACGGACTTTCAACTCCCTCCAAAGATTTTCTATGGGGTTGAGATCTGGAGACTGGCTAGGCCACTCCAGGACCTTGAAATGCTTCTTAGGAAGCCACTCCTTCGTTACCCGGGCGGTGTGTTTGGGATCATTGTCATGCTGAAAGACCCAGCCACGTTTCATCTTCAATGCCCTTGCTGATGGAAGGAGGTTTTCACTCAAAATTTGACAATACATGGCCCCATTCATTCTTTCCTTCACACGGATCAGTCGTCCTGGTCCCTTAGCAGAAAAACAGCCCCAAAGCATGATGTTTCCACCCCCATGCTTCACTGTAGGTATGGTGTTCTTTGGATGCAACTCAGCATTCTCTCTGTTCCAAACACGACGAGTAGAGTTTTTACCAAAAAGTTCTATTTTGGTTTCATCTGACCATATGATATTCTCCCAGTCATCGTCTGGATCATCCAAATGCTCTCTAGCTTTAGCAGGGGGACACGTCTGGCACTGCAGGATTTGAGTCCCTGGCGGCGTAGTGTGTTACTGATGGTAGCCTTTGTTACTTTGGTCCCAGCTCTCTGCAGGTCATTCACTAGGTCCCCCCGTGTGGTTCTGGGATTTTTACTCACCGTTCTTGTGATCATTTTGACCCCACGGGGTGAGATCTTGCGTGGAGCCCCAGATCGAGGAAGATTATCAGTGGTCTTGTATGTTTTCCATTTTCTAATAATTGATCCCACAGTTGATTTCTTCACACCAAGCTGTTTACCTATTGCAGATTCAGACTTCCCAGCCTGGTGCAGGTCTATAATTTTGTTTCGGGTGTCCTTTGACAGCTCTCTAGTTTTGGCCATGGTGGAGTTTAGAGTGTGACTGTTTGAGGTTGTGGACAGGTGTCTTTTATACTGATAACGGGTTCAAACAGGTGCCATTAATGAAGGTAACGAGTGGAGGACAGAGGAGCCTCTTACAGAAGAAGTTACAGGTCTGTGAGAGCCAGAAATCTTGCTTGTTTGTAACTGACCAAATACTTATTTTCCACCATATTTTGCAAATAAATTCTTTAAAAATCAGACAATGTGATTTTCTGGATTTTTTTTCTCATTTTGTCTCTCATAGTTGAGGTATATCTATGATGAAAATTACCGGCCTCTCTCATCTTTTTAAGTGGGAGAACTTGCACTATTGGTGGCTGACTAAATACTTTTTTGCCCCACTGTATCTATACTTTACTCCATTACTTATTTTTCTTACTACTTCTGACTTCTACTCATTACATTTTCACACAAGTATCTTTACTTTCTATTCCTTACATTTTTAAAACAAACGTTACCATTACTTTTGGCTTCGGATTAATGTTTATAAATGTTTATTTCACGTCATGTGCTCCATCCAATGCAGATCATTGGCGCCATCCACATCTAGTGAAAACTAGTGTAATTGGATGAGTCATATAACGCAAACACTCATTGGTTAGTTAAAGGAAATCATCAGAAGCAAGCAGGTGTTCTTCAAACTGCAAACGCATATTGTCGATGTCATGCTACAATGTCGGATTCAGAAAAAGATGTTGAAATTTCTGAAAGGTCGGACACAGGCAAGAGCGTATTGGGAGATGGAGACGGAGACCAACAAGACCTCCCTCATCCTTGGCCCTATCTCAAAGAATTTAAAATTCATAGGGTGGCATCTGGCTGTTTTTTTTTAAGTTTACTTTATACTTTTATACTTTAAGTAGTTTTTGGAGCACATACATTTTCACTTTTACTTGAGTAAAGAGGTCAAGTTAATACTTCAACTTTTTCCAGAGTGTTTTTAATCTGCAGTATTTATACTTCTACTTAAGTAACAAATGTGTGTACTTCTGACACCACTTTTGCCGTAAAAACTCAAAAAAAAAAAAAAAAGTTGTTGAAGTGCACAGCCCCCTTGCTGAAGAAAACTATATTCAGCCGCTTGTATCCAGGACTTTGTTCTTTCAGTCATGATCAAGATTTTATGACCATATATAGGTGAGTGTAGGAATGTAGACCGACCAGTAAATTGAGAGCTTTATCTTTTTGCTTAGCTCTCTCTGCATGCGTCTATCAATCTTCCACTCCATTCTCCCCTACCTTGTGAAAAGGACCCATAGATATTGAACTCTTCCACTTGAGGCTGAAACTCTTCTCCAAGCTGAAGGGGTCATGTCACCTTTTTTCAGTGGGTAAACATGGCCTCAGACTTGGAGGAGCTGATTCTCATCCCACCCTCTAAATGATACTGCTTGTACTATTCCTAATTAATATCCTCTTCTGATATTATATATTTGTGCAGTCTGAAGCATGCAAGTGTGATAATAAAGCAAAAGTGGAATATATCTAAGGCCCAATGTTGGGATCCAGAGTTTTGCCCTCCAGAGGGCGACGTGGATACCTTTCTGTGGGCTTCTGTTACTGTTGGGATCCAAGGGTTTCCCCTCCAGAGGGCTATGTGGATCCCTTTTTCTGTGTTTCCTGTGTTTTCTGTTATCTGTTAGGATCCAGAGGCTTGCCCACCAGAGGGCGCCGTGGATCCATGCCTGGGGAGCTTGGGTTCAGCATGGACAGCTGTTTCCCATCAGCTCATTAAGAGCTCTCCCTATTTAAGCTGGAGTAGAGCTCCACTCTGAGCCGGATTGTTGTCCTTGCCATGGAAGCAAACCTGAGCCACCCTGCCTGTTTGACCCTGCCTGTCTGAACCTGCAAACCTGTGAGTTTGTTCCTGTAAACCTGTAACAGAACCTAACCTGCTCTGTTCTCTCTGCCTCCCAGGGCAGAACCCTGTGTGTGAGTCAATAAATATTGGACTTTTAACCCTGCTTCTTTGTCTGTGAGTTCTGCACCTGGGCTAGTAAACCTGCCACATCATGACAGAACAATCCGGCCAACAGACTAGCCCAGCAGACTCAATGGAGACATACCTGACGATGTTTGAGGAGGGACCGACTAACTCCACGGAACCTCACTGGACGGTTTAGTTCCGTCGATGGCAGGAGATTCTGAGCTGCGTGAGACCCCTGAGCCCGCTCTGAGCCGTCTGGAGACCCCTGAGCCCGATCTGAGCCGTCGAGAGACCCTTCGGTCCGCTCTGAGCCCTCTGGAGACCCCTGAGCCCGCTCTGAGCCGTCGAGAGACCCTTCGTCCGCTCTGAGCCGTCTGGAGACCCCTGAGCCTGCTCAGCGCCGTCCATGGACCTTTAAGCCCTCTTCATTCCGGTATGTGGTGCCACGGTCGGTGGCCTCCTCTGTTCCTGATCCGGAGCCGCAATCAGCGGCCTTCTGTGTTCCTGTGGAGCCACAATCGGTGGTCTCCTCTGCTCCTGGTGTGGAGCCACAGTCGGTGGTTTCCTCTGTTCCTGATGTGGAGCCACAGTCGGTGGGCTCCTCTGCTCCTGATGTGGAGCCACAATCGGTGGCCTCCTCTGCTCCTGATGTGGAGCCACAATCGGTGGCCTCCTCTGCTCCTGATGCGGAGCCACAGTCGGTGGCTTCCGGTGTTCCTGATTCGGAGCCGCAGTCGGCGGCCTCCGGTGTTCCTGTTGTGGAGCCGCAATCGGCGGCCTCCTCGGTTCCTGAAGCGGAGCCGCAATCGGCGGCCTCCTCGGTTCCTGATGCGGAGCCGCAATCGGCGGCCTCCTCGGTTCCTGATGCGGAGCCGCAATCGGCGGCCTTCTCAGCTCCTGATTCAGAGCCACAGTCAGTGGCTTCCGGTGTTCCTGATTCGGAACCGCAATCGGCGGCCTCCTCAGTTCCTGATTTGGAGCCACAGTGGGTGGCCCTGTCTGAGCCTGTTACTGAGCTGCAGAAGCGGAGGCGGCGTCCTCATCGGAGCCTCCTGCAGAAGCAGAGTCGGCGTCCTCCTCGGAGCTTCCTGCAGAAGCAGAGATGGCGTCCTCCTCGGAGCTTCCTGCAGAAGCAGAGACGGTGTCCTCCTCGGAGCTTCCTGCAGAAGCAGAGATGGCGTCCTCCTCGGAGCTTCCTGCAGAAGCAGAGACGGCGTCCTCCTCGGAGCTTCCTGCAGAAGCTGGGATGGCGTTCTCCTCCGGGGCCTCTGCAGCTTCTGATAATCCAATCCCGCGGCCGGCCTCCGGAGCGTCTGCTTCAGCTTCGTTTCCACGGCCGGCCATCTGAGACTCTGCCCTGCTGCCGGTCCCACGGCCGGCCACCTGGAACTCTGTCTTGCCTCCGGCCCCACGGCCTCCCCTGAGATTTTCCCTGTCCTCGCCCACCCTGGGTGGGTTGTTTTGATTTCTGGACCCTGCTTCTGTTTCTGTGCCTGGCCCTCCTTGCCTGTTTCCCCCTCCGCCCGCCCTGGGTGGGTTGTTTTTGTTTCTGGTTTTTTGTTTTTGGGCGTCTGGTATCCGCCCTCCAGAGGGCGACGTGGATCCCTTTCTGTGGGCTTCTGTGACTGTTGGGATCCAAGGGTTCCTATCTGTTAGGATCCAGAGGCTTGCCCACCAGAGGGCGCTGTGGATCCATGCCTGGGGAGCTTGGGTTCAGCATGGACAGCTGTTTCCCATCAGCTCATTAAGAGCTCTCCCTATTTAAGCTGGAGTAGAGCTCCACTCTGAGCCGGATTGTTGTCCTTGCCATGGAAGCAAACCTTAGCCACCCTGCCTGTTTGACCCTGCCTGTCTGAACCTGCAAACCTGTGAGTTTGTTCCTGTAAACCTGTACCAGAACCTAACCTGCTCTGTTCTCTCTGCCTCCCAGGGCAGAACCCTGTGTGTGAGTCAATAAATATTGGACTTTTAACCCTGCTTCTCTGTCTGTGAGTTCTGCACCTGGGCTAGTAAACCTGCCACATCATGACACCCAATACAACTTTCAAACCACTATATATAGCCTAATTTTAGGGCTTTGTGTGATTAAAAACATGAGAACATTACACAAATAATATGAATCTTTAATTTTCACTTTTTGTAAAACTATATTTGTACATGCTAATTAAATAGAATACATGATGTCTCCACTTCTTCAGTGGGCCATAATTTATCTGCCAAGCGTTGCTTTTGAAAAGAAATGGATCTTTTGTTTGATGTTATAGACCACTTTGGCCTTGGGGTTGTTGGGTGAATTGCTTTTTTCGTACATGTATCATTAGATCCCATCAGACTAAGCCATTAAGCAGTTTTTCATGGCCCATTGATATGCTACTGAGAGGGACAGGTAGGGGGCTACCATTGCTTAGGGCCAGTACAGTAAACGTAAGAGGAGTCGACTTCATAAAAAAAAAAAAAAAATGAGTAAGAAACAAGAGTTGATGAAACATTTACTGAATAAAAAAGAATATTGCTGTTAAACAACATGTGTCTGGCTGGTAACTTTATATCAGTTTTCAAAATGTTACGGCTGATGTACTTCCCTTTGAGCATTTCCTTATTGTCACTTTGTGGGGTTTTGTTTCAAGGGTCAACAATGTCACCATTACAAGAGCAAAATGACAAGAATCCACATTTTTGACATGTTGTATCATTTGAACATTTTAAACATTTTTTTATTTGTGCAGGTGAAGATGAGGAGGAAGATGAAGAGTACTGACAAAGACAATGGTCCAGCTTCTCCCACAGTTCCAAGTATTACCTGTGACTCTGTGTTTGACAGCGGAAGGGAGCTAAGTTCAGATGTTTACAGCACTGTTGGGACAGGTACTACAACAGAACAAAGACAATATAAAGGTTTTGCTTCATCATTATTTAGTACAGGCAATTAATTGATTAAACACTCTGATAACCCAAATTAAATAAATTTTACTGTAACAACTTATATTTCAATCTGAAAAACTCACACGGAAAGAAAAAAAACAATTATTTTAAGATTTTGGCACTCAGACCTCGGCAGGAAACATTAGCGCTGAATTTAACTTTAATATGCATAAGCAGTCGTATGTGAACAGGGATGTTTCCCCCTAGCCCTGAAACTGTTGGTGGAATGGAGATGGATGAAGTTTGATCAGTGTTTGAGCAGTGTGGTAAACAAAGAAGCTGGTGGCTATTTGGTCATAATTTGGGGATTCTTACTGGCACCACAGTCCTTGTGTGTCCTCGGGCAAAATGCGTGAGTCAGTGAGTCCCAGGGAAACTTTGGCTAAAATGTAGCTTTTAATAACCATCAATGTGTGCGTGAATGACTGAATGTAAGTGCTTTGGTCAGTCTCCTGACTAGAAAAAGTACTATATAAGTACAGGCAATTCTCAACCTAAACCTGGGCCGTGGGATACAGGAGTTATGTCCTCCAACCCAAGGGTTACCAGTTTGACCCCCTGCTCTGCCTGTTAAAAGTTGCTGTGTCCTTATATTGCCTACTTCTGGTCAAAGGGCCTGGTGGCAACCTTGCTTCTGTCAGTTTGCCCCAGGGCAGCTGTGCTGTGTCATCGTCAGTGAGTGAATGTTTGCATGTGAATGACTAATTGTAGTGTAAACTGTCCCCTGACTTGAAGAGGCACAATAGGGCCGTTTGCCTCATTTAAAAAAATGAATGGATCTGAAAACAACTTCAGTGGCATATTAGTGTTTAAATTTGTATTAAAATTACATTTGTCCTTAAACAATTTTACCGATTAACTTTTGACCATTCCGATGTCTAGGTTTTACCAGTTGTCAAAAAAAAAAAAATTTGCAGTTTGCAGAGTTGTTGAGAGGGCTGTGTGCTGTAATCTGTCAGGGAAAAACCCTCCAGCATTCGAGGTACTACTGTATCCCTAATGCTGAACAAGATGAGATGGAACCCCTGCCCCTTAAGGTTTTTCCCCATTAGAAACCCTTCCTTTTTTTCCACATGCACGTGTGTAAACACTCTCCTCAAGTTCATGCACAATTAAGATCTATATTCCCACTGCAGATCTCAATACTCAAATCAGATTTTTTTTCTCTGGAATCAATTTTTTTTGCATATGTTTGGTCTTTCCCATAAGATGTTGTCAATATCTGACTTCAGTGTGAACTGTTTGCAGCTCCAAAATGACCTGCGTGCGCTCAAGAATAATAAGAGTGTTATGAAATGCAGCTCAACAGTAAACATGCACAAATAGGTGTCATACAGCAAAAGCTATTTAATGTGTCATTGGGGACCACTATGTGGTAAGAGGAGTAAAACTCCTTGTTGTAGCTTTATAGGGTAAGCTGACTGCCATTTCAGCACAATAGACTGTCTTGATGGTAAGACAAAGCCAGCTTGGGGGGCAGGGTTATTACCAACCTCACATAGGTTGAGTTTATTGAGAACTATATAGCATCAAAACGACTTTTAATCAAATATGTCAACATTTACCTCTTTAGCATTCCTTCGTCCTATGTGTCTTAGGTTGTATGTTAAATTGTATTTACAATACAAATTATGTCCAACATTCAACCGGTTCCTAAAAGCCTTTTTTTTTGTCTTAAATAAAGTTTTATTCCTGTTCACTGATTAGGTCTAAGATCCCACTGTCTCTTCACTCTACCATTTCCTGCTGGGCAAATTCTAAGTTGTGACGAATGCTATTGGAATGTGATGTCCAAAAGTCACATCTAATCCACCTTAGACCTTCCCAATCAAGTCACCTTCTACAAGATCAGATATATAGTCACAATCCAGACCACACATGAATGTAGCTTAATTGTCACTTGAAAAGTTAAATATGGGCCAGATCTTAGCATTCTCATTTGCTTGAAACAGCATGGCCAGAAAACTGGTCCCCCCCAAAAATCTAACCCCACATTTTACTGCCATGGGAACGGGGCCTGGAATATATAGATAAAGCCGAAAGTAACAAGCTATGAACTGCTAAAAAATTCAAAAGTAACCTGTCTAGCAGAGCTACAGACAGTTTTAAGCCCAAATATAGTCCAAGAGGTTATTGGAATTATATGTGCCAAGATTTACATGCAATCTTTTCTTCTATGTTCAGTGTTACGTTTCAGCTCCCTCTTCTCTTCATCTGTTTTTCTCCTCTTAAGCTCTTTAACTGTGTATGCAATGGCAGACAATGTCTGTTCCCTCCCTGATGCTTTGGTAGCTATGCTGTATACTGGGTTGTGCATGGAGGAGCAGGAGGAGCTGCCACTTAGAAGAGGCTTCGCCCCTCATTGTATAAATGTCAGAGAAAAGCTGTTGTGGCTTATTCACGCTAAAAAAGCTGGAATTTGCTTGACCTCTGAATCAAAAAGATATTTGAGGTTTTTTTTTATTATCTATTTACAGTACTTCTTTTAACTAACAATATATTGTAAAAAGGATTTTCTTAACCAGATAAAAAAAAGAATCGGGTATAGTTTGTTGAAGTGCATACTTGACTGTCCTTAGCTCTGTCATCTTTATGGAAAGAGAAGGCTGATTTAATTTCACCTGAAGTCTGTGCTGGGTCTCTCATTCTAGTCTTTCCTGCAAACTTCCAGAAAACAAAGATGTACAGTTTGTTTCTGTGCAATCTGTGGTTATTTCTTGTGAATACAGAACTTTTAATCAAACTATGAAAAATTTACCTTGCAAACTTATCAAACTTTAAGTCATTTCTCCCCTGCGTGGTCCTGGCAGTTGGCTGTGGGAAAACAAGGGTTTGTCTTTTAGGATAATTGGTTTTATGTAGCCTCATGATGCTTTTCCCATTAATGTTTTATTAAAACACTCATACATAAGATAGAGATGATTTAGAGAGACCAAATAACCTAACTTCTCTGAGGAAGACAAAAGTATCTTGAGAAAACCGAGAAAGCATTGAGAGAAAATGATAACTCCAAGCAGTGAGACCCAATTCCAGAGGTTTTTAGTGTACCGTATATGGATATACGCCTCCAAACACCATTCCATATTGTTACAAAACAAAGCTTTTGCTAGAAACCTGAAGATGAGGAGGAACTTCATCGTTTGGCTGAAAAATGATCCCAACATTCAATGTATTTATTTACTTTTTGTTCAACAGAGAAGCGTCAAAATAATTACTAAGTCATATTGTGTCATGCCGATGGATTTCCAAATAAATATACCTTTCAACACCACAACAACACTAATCAAAACGTAATTCAAACAAAAAGGTGGGTTACTCATATGCAGCACCACAACTGCACATTTATGTACACAGGCCTAAGCAGACTTGCAGCCCAGTGTTGTCAGCCTGTTGTGTTCATTACTCAAACCGGGCTAAAACTGGGGATATAGCTCATTTCAGAGCAGCTGCAGAGCCAACCAGATAGCGAAGCTGGTGTGAGTGTGTGCAAAGTACCAGGTATCAACAGCATAACTCAAATTTAGTAGTTAAATCTAAAGGATGACCCAAAATGGGCTGATTATGAATTACTGCTAAGTAGGTTTATTGATCTAGTTAAAGATTGGTAGAGGTTTACTAAAAAAAAAAAAAAGCATCACCAGATTAATTATGAGGAATGTTCAGCTGAGCCTACCTGGAATCAGTGAATCCTTCATATTCATACCTCTATTACTTACTACATCAAATTTAATTGAACCCCCCTATAAAAGCTCGGAAAAAAAACCCTCCCTCTCATTCTCTGTGTAGCTACTGTCCATTTCAAAATATCTCTTTTATCCACAAATACTTCTTTTTTTGTTTGCTGTCACTCTTCTTGGTAATATCACTCAAAGACATGTTTACCAGCGAGTTGTATCATCTCCTTTTTTTTTTACTTTAAGCACTTCAAACTAACCGAATACCATTTGCCTTAGCTTTTAAAAGTGAGTTTTCTCTGTTCCTGTTTGACATACAGTTCAGGATTACTTCATATTTTTAACTCCCTTACTTTTTACAGTGTTAAAAAGTTCAACAGAGACTTTGCATGACTGTCCAACCTGAAGGACATTTTAAGTAAAATTTCTATCCAAATCTTATTTACATTTTAAGAGATGGATGGATGGACATTCTTATCATGTGTTTAAGAAGGTTCCTCGTTTTTAAAAAGATCCTAGCAGAAAGATGAAACATCACTGTTCTTATTTACTAATCCACATACAGGGAAATAATAGATGGGTCTCTTCACAGTGTAGAGAAATAAGATATTAAAGGGGACTGTCTGTTTCAAAAGCAGATAAACACGGATACTTTTAGGACATCAATAGTATGTAACAGCTAATTGGATAGTGCTCTTTGTGGTGCCTAGTTAGACGACCTTTTTCTTTTAAACGAGGCGCTTACATGAAAAGCTGCTTAGATTAGATTAGACTGCAGCACCGACATAGGCGTGAAACTCTGCAAATGGTTTTTGCTTTGCACTCAGTTTTCTGTGAAACTGTAGAAGTTAATATTCCCTGTTGTATGGAAGTATATGCATGTCTGCTTGCTGTATGTCAGCAGTGAATCAGTGTCTTTGATTAGAAGCTAAACAGATGCAAGCAGTCAGACTGAATGTCTAACAGAGTATAGCATGCTGCTTCTAACTTTAATGCATTTTCTAAATGACCACCTCTGTGTGTGGATGGATGGCGACTGGATGAACATACCATATGTGCATCATACTCCCTAAGCTCTTAACATTATAGTTTCTGTAAAATGTATTATACTTATTTGTCTTATATACATATTTGTTTACAAATTTTCCATTTCTCTTCAGTTGTCAAGATACCAAAATGGTTGTTATGTTTTATCTAAAACAGCATATAAATAACTAATGGTCTATTGATGAGAGATCAATAGTTTTATCACACATTCTTCTTTTATTACTGCAACTGTGAAGGGAGCTGATAATGCAGATATTTGTTATTATAAGTTTTTTTTTTAATATATATATATATATGTCACCCTGTAACTTGCTCTTTGTTAAATGTAGTACTGACTGCTCTCACAGTTTATTTCCAGTTTTCCTACTTTTGTATTTCTTTACTCTTTTACTGTTTTGTCTGTGCATCTCTGTTGGCAGAAAACCATATACTTGGATGATTTGGTGAGCTGCTGTTAGTGTCCAGGTTCTGCACATGTCCTCTGTACAAGCATTTTTCCCTTCTGTCTGTTTTAACTGCCTTCCCTTTTCTTAATTATATTACTAATAGATGAGAAAAAATTAAAAGAAAAACTGTGTTTCAAAAAACACTACAGCTGTAGTCATATTCATGTTTGTTTGTGCCTTAGATCGGCAGCAGTCATGGACATCTCTGTCTTCTCTGCAGTTCAGCTCTTCGCCCCAAGGTAACTGTGCATTTCTGAACATTTTCTTTCTTTCTTTCTTTCTTTCTTTCTTTCTTTCTTTCTTTCTTTCTTTCTTTCTTTCTTTCTTTCTTTCTTTCTTTCTTTCTTTCTTTCTTTCTTTCTTTCTTTCTTTCTTTCTTTCTTTCTTTCTTTCCTCTTTCTTTCTTTCTTTCTTTCTGTCATCATAATCACTGTCACTTATATGCCTTGAGTATTATTTTGGAAACATGGGTTAGTGCATTAACTTGACCTATGAATACATGTCTTTATTTCTCAGAATATTGAACAAGCTCAGCATTTGAAGGACTCTTACACAAACCATTGACAACCAGCTTACTCAGTTTTCTCTCTCTAAATGAGAATATAAATCTGCTTGTCAAACCAGGTCAAGTTACATTTGTTTTAGTAACCAGCACAAAATAGGACCGTTCCATTTCAATTCAGACATTCCACAGGATTTTTTTTCTTCACACATCAAAATCATGAACCTGTTGTATCACACGTCTCTTACTGTGTGTGGTGTAGTTGCTCTTAGCTGAATAATCAGTGTTTCTTTGCAGTCTTCTTTAGTCGCAGTCAGAGCCCTGCTTAAAATAATAGTTCTCTGATTATTCATACGAAAAAATGTTTTTTGGTAATTGACGTTACCAATTATTATGATGTGCAGGTGTCACATGTAAAGTTTCATTAAAGAGAAAGAGATGTTCTTTACTCACAGTAGGGTTTCTAAAAAGTACTGCACCCTTAAGACATGCTGACAGGCTTAGTTTTTAGGAGAGAAATAAACTGGGGGGAAAAAGCAGGTGCTGTTTATTATTTGACTCAAACATTCCTTGATTTCATCCTTTAAATTATGTTAAATTACTGACAAAAACAAAAAGAACATGTCATTACATTAATGTTTTTTGCTCTACTCATTTCCGCAATGACTGTTTGTAGATAAGCTTGACTTTCTGTAAGGTGTGTGATTGTGTGATTTTGGGTTAATCTCTGTGAGCAAACAGCAAATTTAAAACTGGCTGAATTTTGTCCACCTACTCCAAAATGGTGGTGGCCATGAAACATGCAGAAAAAGAAAATCTGAAAGGACTACTTAAGAGTCAGTGTTTGTGTGTGTGTTTTTTTTTCTTCTGAGCTACTGCAGTGATGTGGTGCATCATGGCAAAAGGCCAAGGAGAATGGAGAAATCATAAAAAAAACATGTTCATTTTTCCACTGTTTGAAAAAGACTGTTAAAATGCATAATCAAATAATACATTTACTTAATTCTTACACAATTATTTACTAGAATTTAGATTTATATATGTGTAGCTATTTGTATAGCTCTTTAAGTAATGCCCTATAACTTCTTTCACCTAAGAACTATTTCTTATAAAAAGATTCACTTCTGAGATTTGTTGATGGTAATTAGCAGATAGAATGTATGAAATAAATTTTTTTAGCTTCATACAGTATCATGCCTATCATCAAAAGCACGATCAAGCTGTGAAAAGGTGCCTCTGACTCAGTGCGAAGTACATTTATTAAGTGAAGATAGGGGAAGATTTAGATTAACGTAATTTATCTATCTGAATGGTAAACATTATACTATGGATGACAGATTAGTTGATACGTAAAAACATTCATAAAAAGATTCTGAAGGAACACTGAAGAAAGTCCAGAGCAATTTAAGTATCCCAGATGTCAGGACATCTTAGAAGAGCATAATCAAGACGTTCTCTAAACTCACAATTCTTTAAAGAGACAGTACTATATTATTGTAAACACTCTATTTTTGTTTGAGATTTTGTTATAACCTGGATGTCTAAATGTGTGTATATGTGCTCTCCAAACCTTAGTTATCCTCTCTGATCCGCTGTTTTTCAAGGCAGAAAGGAAATCCAATAAACATACCACCAAAAAAAGGAAGAAAAGCAAAGGAAAGAACAAACATACAAACACTGTGTTGCTCAAACATCTGAGAAACTTGAAGTAGTTCTCCAAAGACAACATCCCAGTGTATTTTGGTATCGTGGGACACAGGTGTGGAGTGTGCAACCCATGTATGGAGACCTTAGTCTTCAACCAGCAATCCCAGTGTTCCAACCTAGAAACCTTCTCTTACCCCTTTTACTCCCCTCCATTTCCTTTAAGTCCTACTTCAAATTAAGGAAATTACAGCCAAAAAAAAAAATCCAACAAGAGCAAAATATACCCTGGTGCATTTCAGACCTAAATGACACAATTCCCAAACACACTGCTTTGCATGTTGTATGCAGATTAGGGTAGCAAGAAATGACTTCTATATTTGAGAACTGAACACATTGTCATGATTGGCTAATAGGAATTAACCGACATGCAGAACAACTCTGGAGACGGAGTAAAAGTTTAACAATGTTTATTATAGAAGGAAATACACAGAGTAATATGGACTGGTTCTGGTACAGGTCCAGGACTGGTTTCGCAGATATCTGAAGGGATGAGAGTTTGATTAGCCAGGCAGTTAGATGGTTTGACAAGTGAGTAATTTCTGAATGTACCTTGAAGAGGTTCTGACAGATCCTTGAGATGGGGAACCGGTTGGGTCCAGAGAATGTGGAAGTAGCAGAGAACTCGGCAGCAGCAGCGTCTAGCTTCTGACTAGTGAGTCTCAGACTTGGGCTTAGTTTCCTAGCTCTTCCCTGAGAGCTGAAAGAGGAATCCAGACTGAGATCTTCAGGTTTAGCTTCCTAGCTCTTCCCTGAGAGCTTGTAGGAGGAATCCAGACTGAGATCTTCAGGTTTAGCTTCCTAGCTCTTCCCTGAGAGCTGAAGGAGGAATCCAGACTGAGATCTTCACGTTTGGCTTCCTTGGGCAGGCAGGCAGGTTTCCTGGTGAAGCTCATCCAGAGCTTCAAACTTCAGTCAGGCTTTCTGTGAGCAAAGAAGAAAACAGAGGCAGGTTAGAATCCAGTTCCTCTCTAGAGTCTACTGTGATTCACAAGATTTACAGAGGCTTAGGTTTGCTAACCAAACTTGGTCAACACTCCGGCGTCGAAGGAAGGTCTGACTGCTGCTTATGTAGGAAGGTCTCCTGATGGGCTGATGAGCTTCAGGTGTGCTGGAGGCTCCAGCCCAGGAGACCCACAGCGCTCTCTGCTGGAGACAGATGGTAGATCTTCAGATCCCAACAGTAACCCCAGTCCCTAACAGAAAACATAAAACAGAAGAGGATCCTCGGCGCCCTCTGGTGGGCAAAGCCTCAGGATCCCAACAGAGCCCCCCCCTCAAGGGCGGATTCCAGACGCCCTCAGAACAGTCCATGAAAAAAGAAGCAAACAAAAAACAACCCACCCAGGGTGGGCGGAGGGGGAAACAGGCCAGGAGCGCAAAAAAACAAAAACAGAATCCAGAACAAAGAACGATCCGTTTAAGGTGGACGAAAATAAAAAACGTTTCTGAAAGTTTATAATGTAGAGTCTCAGGTGGCCGGCCGTGGGACCGGCAGCGAGGCAGAGTCTCAGGTGGCCGACCGTGGGGTCGACGGCGAGGCAGAGTCTCAGGTGGCCGACCGTGGGGTCGGCGGCGAGGCAGAAGTTCAGGTGGCCGACCGAGGGGCCAGCAGCGGAGCAGAGTCTTAGGTGGCCGGCTGAGGGGCCGAAGACGTGGCAGAGGTTCTGGAGGCTCGGGAACAGGCTCTGTGGTGGCCGCCGACTGCGGCTCGGGAACAGGCTCTGAGGTGGCCGCCGACTGCGGCTCAAGAACAGGCTCTGAGGAGCCCGCCGATTGCGGCTCAGGAACAGGCTCTGTGGTGGCCGCCGACTGCGGCTCAGGAACTGGCTCTGTGGTGGCCGCCGACTGCGGCTCGGGAACAGGCTCTGTGGTGGCCGCCGACTGCGGCTCGGGAACAGGCTCTGAGGAGCCCGCCGATTGCGGCTCCGGGTCAGGAACAGAGGAGCCCGCCGATTGCGGCTCCGGGTCAGGAACAGAGGAGCCCGCCGATTGCGGTTCCGGGTCAGGAACAGAGGGGACCGCCGATTGCGGCTCCACCTCTGGGACAGGGGAGTCCGCCGATTGCGGCTCCGGGTCAGGAACAGAGGAGACCACCGACTGTGGCTCCACATCAGGAACAGAGGAGACCACCGACTGTGGCTCCAACTCCAGCAAGGGCGAAACCGCCCGTGGCGGCAAAGGTTCGGTCTCTGAAGAGGCTGGTGATGCTCGCAGAAGACTCTTGGTGGTCAGAAGCGCCTGCAGAAAGGTCCTAGGAGGCGTAAAATCACATACCTCCTTAAAATTCTGCTCAGGGGTCTCTGGACAGCACAGAGCTAACTCAGGGGTCTCTGGACGGCACAGAGCTAACTCATGGGTCTCTAGACGGCACGGAGCTGACTCAAGGGTTTCAAAATGGCACGGAGCTGACTCAGGGATTTCAAAATGGCATGGAGCTGACTTAGGAGTTTCGAAGTGGCACAGAACTGACTCAAGAGGGCTCACGGCTGGCTCAGGGGTCTCTAGACGGCTCAAAACCGGCTCAGGGGTCTCTAGACAGCTCAGAGCTGGTTCAGGGGTCTCTAGACGGCTCAGAGCTGGCTTACGGCGTCGCCGTCTCTTATGTCGGGGTTTGTTAGGAGCTGGGCTAACAGGCTCAGAGACTGACTGTGGAAAAAGGCTAACTGGTGTGCAAGTGGGTTCAGGTGCTGGTTTAGCTGAAAAGCTAACAGACTTAGGAATTGGGCTAGATGGTTTATGATGAGGTGACAAGAAGGGGAACAGATCATCTCTATCCCCATAATAGAAGTTCCAGAGATCTGACTCTAGGACTACAGGGGCTCTGACTGTTTGGGTATTGACTTGTGGTTTGATTTTAAGTTTTCTGATGGATGGTGCTAACTGGCGATCAAGTAAGTGGTGGCTGAACTGGACTGAACTGTGCAGAGATGGACTAAACAGGGCCGTACAGAGCTGTACTGGGCTGGATTGAGCTGGACTGGTCTGGACTGGACTGGACTGGACAGGACTAGACTGGACTGAACCGGGCTGAAACGGGCCGAACCGGACAGAATTGAGCTGGGCTGGGCTGGACTGGGCCTTACTCTGGTTCGTATCTTGTAATCTAGGTGGTCTGCTAAATAAATGAGCTCATCCAAGGTTTCTGGTTCCTCGATCTTAGCCAGCTCGTTCCTAACGTCGTCATTTAAGGCATGGTAGTAAATGTTTTTAAGCATTGAATCAGTCCAACCGGAAGAAGCGGCTCTGACCCGGAAGTCGACAGAAAAATCTTCTACAGATCTATTCCCCTGTTTAAGGTTCGACAGACCCTGAGATTTGGCAGATTCAGAAAAAGCAAGAGATAATTCTTTCAGAAAGTTTTCATAAGAACAAGAAACACGGGATTCAGAAGAGAAACTGGTCTTTGCCCATTTGCAGGCTTTTCCTGATAATCGTGACTGAATAAGGGCTATTTTTTCCTTGTCATTAGGAAAACTAGAAGGGGAGAGTTCGAAAAACAGTTTACATTGAAGCAGGAATCCGTTTAGTCTGCTAGGAATGCCAGAATACCTTTCAGGAAGTGAGGGACGGCGTGCAGGAAGTGATGGACCGAATTCCGGAAGTGACGAAACTGGTTCAGATCCTTGAGGCGGAGTTGACTCAGGAACCGGAAGTTGAGCTGGCGCCATCTTATGATTCTCACGAAGCCTGTAGATTCTTGAAAAGTTTGGTTTCATTAATTCAAAACTGGGATTTAACTCACGGAGGGTTAGTGTCTGTCCTTGGATCTGGGTAGCTTGTTCCTAAAGCTTCCTCCGGAGGTGATCTGCTGGGTTTTGTTAATGGCCGGAGTGTTCTGTCATGATTGGCTAATAGGAATTAACCGACATGCAGAACAACTCTGGAGACGGAGTAAAAGTTTAACAATGTTTATTATAGAAGGAAACACACAGAGTAATATGGACTGGTTCTGGTACAGGTCCGGGACTGGTTTCGCAGATATCTGAAGGGATGAGAGTTTGATTAGCCAGGCAGTTAGATGGTTTGACCAGTGAGTAATTTCTGAATGTACCTTGAAGAGGTTCTGACAGATCCTTGAGATGGGGAACCGGTTGGGTCCAGAGAATGTGGAAGTAGCAGAGAACTCGGCAGCAGCAGCGTCTAGCTTCTGACTAGTGAGTCTCAGACTTGGGCTTAGTTTCCTAGCTCTTCCCTGAGAGCTGAAGGAGGATCTTCACGTTTGGCTTCCTTGGGCAGGCAGGCAGGTTTCCTGGTGAAGCTCATCCAGAGCTTCAAACTTCAGTCAGGCTTTCTGTGAGCAAAGAAGAAAACAGAGGCAGGTTAGAATCCAGTTCCTCTCTAGAGTCTACTGTGATTCACAAGATTTACAGAGGCTTAGGTTTGCTAACCAAACTTGGTCAACACTCCGGCGTCGAAGGAAGGTCTGACTGCTGCTTATGTAGGAAGGTCTCCTGATGGGCTGATGAGCTTCAGGTGTGCTGGAGGCTCCAGCCCAGGAGACCCACAGCGCTCTCTGCTGGAGATAGATGGTAGATCTCCAGATCCCAACAGTCCCCCAGTAACCCCAGTCCCTAACAGAAAACAGAAGAGGATCCTCGGCGCCCTCTGGTGGGCAAAGCCTCAGGATCCCAACACACATGGCTTTCAGAAGTGAGCAGGTAAGGAATTATCTGTAAAAATGAACCTCAGAGAGAAGGGACACACTTGTGAGACCAAAATGTTCATATTTTGGACCAAGAAGATAGTTTACATACAAACATACAGTTTAGCATAAAGGCTGTTTTATACTGGACGTACATACATTCTGAGTGAAAATGGGACACACAGTGTTTGCAGCTTTTTATACTCTTTAACTTTTCCTCCTGTACCTAATCTTCTGACCAACTCTCCAACATAAATCATAAGACGTGTCCAGATGTTATATCTGCAAACCCTCATCAGTAGGAACTGTTGCTGGTTGCATTTCAATGTTTTGTTCGTTGTTACTTCTTATACTAAATGATCTTGACTTGAAAGTTTAATGTCCCTGACTTTTAATAAGTTCCAACTTGTTGATCAGTAATTCTTAGTGAACCTAATCAAAGAGTTAGTCCAAGTGAGTCAACAGGAGCCATTCCAAGTATCTGTAACCAAAGAAACGTGATCAGTGTCAGAGCAGTTGGACAGTCTAGTTAAGAGCACATTTGTCAGAATCAGGATCAACTGATGTTAACATTACGCCTTTTTGAGGAAATTTGACAAGAAGTTTTTTAAATTCTGCACCTCTGCCATATATATAACGAACATGTCCAATCTGTTGACAAAACTGGAGATCTGTCTTTGCTTTTAATTTAAGTTTCAATTTATGATGAAGATTCCCTGGATTGAAACGCTGTATGTCACTGAGATCTTTCCACCCCAATAAAGGCTTTATTAAACTGATTTATTATTTTCTAAAGCTGTGAATCTTTGCATGGCATTGAAAGACAAGATATATATATACATATATTAGAGCAATTGGATTATGAAACAAACAAAGGACACAGTTGCACCGCTGTGGATATCACTTTTTGAATTTGAGCTTTTCTTAGTCACAATTGTGGGAAAATGCAAATCAGAGCTCTATAATTTTTTGACAATGAACAGAACTTTTTCATACCAATTGAGAATTTCTATACATTCTATATTTCCTTAAGAATTTATTTTTTTCATGTTTTGAAGTAACTTCATTTTGCAAATGAAATCACATGTTATTTTAATTTCAAGTGGTGCAACATTCAAAGCTCTGCTTTTCCAAAATTTTGAATAAAAAATGTACAGAAAAACCTACATGTAACTTAATAAAAAAATAAAAAAATGTGAGTGCAGGATATGTTGCATAAAACATGTTTTCAGTTTCATTTGTTTTTGTGTAATCTTGCAGTGAAAAAAGGCCCCAGCCTTATAGATACCCAGTCCTCCTTCCAACTCCCAAGAAACTGCAGCTTTGCTGACGACCTAGAGCTGGAATCAGAGCGAGAAAGTGAACTGGCTCCAGCTAGCACAGTAGCACAGTGAGTTTGCCATCACTCTTCTGCAATCTTCTTACTTTAGAGGGTTTATGTGGGAGTGAATCTTAAACAGCAGACTCAAGATGGTCTGCTTGTATTTATTTATTTTTTTGTCTGTTTTCAATTAACCTTAGTAAAATGCAAACCCCAGAGGGTTCATGATTTTATACTACAGAGGATCCCTAGTGTTTTCTGAAGCACTTACACAGCTAGTGACAGATAGAAGGGACTGAGTCTTAAGTAATCGCAATATAGGTGCACAGTAAGTAAAAAAATAAGTGTTCAGTTATGACACATGGGATTCACTTTCTAAACACCAGTGCAATGATGCAGAGTGAGAATTGCACACAGCAGTTTTGCTGGCAAGATAACTCTGTGCTCTGTTGGTCTCCAAAATACATAACCAGCTGTTCTCACAGAACAAAACCCCATCAAATCCCATGTTAAATGGAATCATTGTGAGGCACACAACTAATTGGGGTAATCATGGCAAAAGACCGCAGTGCAAAATAAATCTTTTTAAGTTTCTTTATAGTTCCAAAGTTGATTTGAGAATACGTTCCAAAATGTCTATTGTTTAATTATATAAATTGAGGAAATGTTCTGTTAAGGGTTTTACAGACACCTAGGATTCTTGAAATGCAGTGATCCAAACATCAATTGCAGTTCTTACTGCCAATATTACAGTACAATATGATTTTGAAATTAAAGATTACTGGGCTGCTGGGAGTTTCAACAAAACTGCAATAAACATTTTTTCTTTTATTGTTGGGCAAAGATAGGAATATTTTTTGGTTTAAAAAAGTACCCGTGAGGCAGAAAAGAAAATGCAGATATTGGTCTTTTTTTCTTTTAGTGTTCCAGGCATGTCTCTTATGTATGTTGTATTCATTTACATCTCCACAGATGTTCAGATGATAGAAGGATATCTTTTTATGTAGAAAATAATTTCTGCCATGCCTTTAATGACAGAATTTTAATGCTAACCCAATGCTTCTTCCACCATTAAACATCACTGGAAGATTAGGTACAAAAAGTCATTTCTAAAACATCAAGATATCTCTCTGTCAGGAACTTGTAAATGTTTTATGCAGCATGATTTTCAATTCATTGTAAGATAAAGTTTTGAGATGTATCAGCTGTGATGTAGAATTCTTCTTTTTTAGTCTAAAAGTAAGCTTACAATACAACATGCAAATCTAAATATATTAAGCATTGTTTTTTGCTGAGTTTATATTGTAATACTTTATATACTGCCTCACTTTTTATGAACATAACTCCATGTTGCCTCTTAATTCACTTCTGTTATTTTACTTATATAGTGCCTTACAACAACTAGTGTTTTGCCGATGCCATTTTTTGGCCCGGATACCGATACCCGATACCTGGCTGTGCAGTATTGGCCAGTACCGATACCATACCGATACCATGTGTTTGAAATTGATGTGTGTGTTTATATATGAAGAACTGCATACTACTTGGATGTAAAATAATTGCCATCATCGCTTTGTCAAGCTGTTGCCAACCTTTGTGAATCAGGAAAAGACTTATACAAAGTGAATCCAGCAGAACTTTTTATTGCCTATCTGGAATGGGTGACAATAGTTGAATAAACTTTTGGCTCTCAAAATGGTATCGGTATTTGTTGGTACTCGCCTTTACCGATACCCCCATTTTAGTGCTGGATCGGGGCCCTGCCCGATACTGGTATCAGTATCGGCGCAGCACTAATAACAACACATCATATAGGATAAGTTTACAGAGACAATTGCTTTAAGTCATACTGACACTTTGCAATTTATGGGTACCGTATTTTCACGACCATAAGGCGCACCGTACTAAAAGGCGCAGTCTCAGTTATGTGTGCCATTACTATATTTACAGTAACACACACATAAGGCGCACCGGATTATAGGGCGCTGGTTTTATATACCGGTATACCTCTACTGCGTATTTAAAAATAGAGCGGGAGCAAAACTGAGTATGTTTGTGCTTTATTCATGTATTTATTACAAAGTATTAATCAAACCCATCAAAGTCATCATCCTCTGTTTCTGAATTAAACAGCTGCACTAAATCAGACATGCCAATTTCCCCTTCTTCGCTGTCAGAGTCACTTTCTGTGCCGTGCGGCTCCTCGGCTTTTGCGAAAGCTCGAACAACAATGCCAGCAGACACGTTAGCCCAAGCATCTACAATCCATCCGCAAACTGTGGCGTAACTTGCCTGGCGCTGCCTTCAACTTTTCGTGAAACCTTGGTCTCCGTCGGTCATCCATCGCTCCCACGCCGCTTGCAGCCTTACTTTGAATGGCCGGTTCACACCGATGTCGAGCGGTTGAAGTTCCTTTATCAGCCCTCCAGGAATAACAGCAAGTACAGCTTCATTTGTTTCACCTTGTTTTTCACATCGGCTTTGAGATGGGCACGCATGGAGTCACAGATTAACAGTTATGGTAATGCGTGGAAAAAACCACCTGGTCTCCTTACATACACCTCCCTCAGCCACTCTTTCATCAGGTCCTCATCCATCCAGCCCTTTTCATTTGCCGTAATAATGACTCCAGCTGGAAAAGTCTCTTTAGGCAAAGTCTTTCTCTTAAAAATCACCATAGGCGGCAGTTTCTGTCCATTTGCGTGGCAGCATATCCACGCCCACACTTCCCCCTTTAACGTTCTCATGGCGATCTCAACAACATCCGCAGTAACAACACACATAGGGCGCACCGCACTATAGGGCGCGCCGCACATTTTGAGGGAAAAAAAGACGTTTACATGCGCCTTATAGTCGCGAAAATACAGTACTCAGCTGATCGCATCAAGTCATTGATTTTGTGGAACTTGTTTCCCCTGGATGGTGTTACGGCTAAACAGAGCACCAGGCCAGATGTAGCTGCTATGATGAAAAAAAGCAGTTAGGGTATAAGGCTAGAAGTTGAACTAACATATAATGCAACATTGGAGAATAGAAGCAGAGTGGGAAAAAGTGGCCTCTATGTCCTCAAGGAGTCTAAGCCTATAGCAGCATAAAAATATAGACAGCTCAGGATAACCTAAGTCACTTCAACTATAAGCTTTATGTTAAAATAAAGTTTTAACTCTAGTCTTAAAAGTAGACTCGGTGTCTCTTCTAGGAACCACTAGTAAACCTGTAGATTGAGATTGAAGTGCTCTGTTCGGAACATAGGAAACATCATGGTTGAACTGTAAAGTGCCTTGAGATGACATGTGTTGTGAATTTGGCGCTATATAAATAAACTGAATTGAATTGAATCAGATCTCTGGTAAAGGATGGAGCTTGGTGGAGGCCAGAAGGTAGCTAGGGAAAAGGAGACTGACACAAGAGGGCAAACAAGAAATATCTTAGAACTCAAATAAAATCAAAAATACCTAGAACACAAGAATGGAAAATAGACCAATGAAAGCTCAGATAAAACTTCAACAAAACCGAAACCATGACAAGTTCAGCCTTGAAGTGTCAAATGCATGCACTAGTTTCTATGCATCCCCCCTGGACAAAATATTTGTAATCTTGCAGTATTTCAGAAATAAAAGAATGAAATTACATAAACCTGTTTTAATATGGGGTATAAATAACAATTAATGATCAAAAATAACACCAACTTATTATCAGAGGCCAATTCAATAGCATCCAGGTGGAGTGCCTGACTAAAAAGCTTCTAAAATAATACTGTAATTGTATGATTTTGATTATATGATATTGATTGTATAAAATGCAACACTGAGATCTAACAGGACAAGTACAGATACAAGTCAGTTTTCTGTGGCCATGAGGGATATCATCAGTGACTTTCACCAGAGCTGTTTAAGTATAACAATGATCCCTAAATCCTGACTGAATTGGATGTAACATACAAAGTGAAGGCTTAGATGAAGATTATAATTTTCAGAAATATGAAAACTTAACTGGATCAAAATCCAATACAAACGCAGTTCATGTTCTTTAGTTTCTGCCAATGCTGCCTCACTTACTGAGGATGAATTAACTGATTGTAAGGATATCAATGATTGGATTCTAAATAGAATTAATCTTATTTTGAAAGTCCTCCAAGTTTAACTGACTAAATACCATCTGAAAAAGCAAAAATATGTGTTTATTCTACAGAAATAATAATGTGGGATAAACACTTCTGACCAAATTTGATTAGACTGTATATAATGACAATACAAACACATGTCCATGGTCAAACATTAAACAACAGATACAAAAACTGTCACTCTTTTATTTACAATTTTATCACGAGATTTCAGCATTTTAGCTTGCCTTCTGTTAAAATTAACTCTGCAAGCTTATCAGATCCATTTTACATAATAATAATAAAAGTTCCTTTGAAGATGATGACGATCATGATGTCCTTAATTTTCTTTTAATACTTTCATATAGCAACATTCATTAATATTATAAACGTCTCAACTATTCAAACTTCATTTTGAGAGCATTTTAATATCTGCCGATGAAATTAATAGAAAACGTGATGCACTGTCTGGGCTTTGGTTATATCACTAAACCATATTCCTTTTATTATTGAAATGGTTTCTATAATAGCCCAGAGATCAAATAATTGACATTTCATTGTGTTAATTTGACCCCTTGTTATGATAGCCAGATCAGAAAAATCAGCCTTTGAGAGGTCCACAATGACTCTTACAGACTTTGTTCCACAGCAAACATGACTCGCTGCCTTCCCACCAGACATTCATATTCCCTGCTTTTTCACAGTAATGAACCTCGATAAGAATAAGTTTTAAAAAAATCCTGAAACCTAATAATGCCGGCTAACTGCCTTACAATAACTATGGGCTTTTTCCTATTTTTCACCCACCTTTGTTCTTAGTGTTCATCACCTTGGTAACACTAAAAGGAAGCTAGGTAATGAGGTAGAAGCTTTGATGTAGACTGCACAGGCAAGAAGAGCATGCTTCATATTTTGGTTCATATTTTCTTTGGGCTTTTTCCTGATACCTATTACACTGAAACAAATATCTAAGAAAGGCACAGAAGGCCATGGTTTAATTTCATGTTTTTTGCAGGAAATGTTAGTGTGATGCCTCTACTGAGAAAGTTTGTGATATACGAACTAAGAAGCAAAACCTCTTAAAAAAGAAAACCTTTTTGTCACAGTTTGACAGAGTCGCATCGAAAAGCCATCCATGTGATACAGAAAATGCGTTACTTTGTGGCCAAAAGAAATTTTCAGGTAAGAGCAAATTTTTTTCAATTACTTTATTATGCTTTTTTTAGCTATTAAATTGAAAACTTTTTTTCTATCACGATAGAACAAAGTAGAAGGATAAAAGTAGCTTTTGCCACAGCCAACCCTCTATTAAGCCAGTAGGTAAATGTTAACCCTGTTCTCTTTATTCTAATAAACATGACAAAGCCTTTCAATAGAGAGGATAGACATGAAGAAAACATAAATATTAAAGAAGACATTAAGCTTTTCAATTGATACAGACGTTTACATGAAAACATAGAGACCTAAGGGCTCAAACTGAGGTATGTTGCTTTATGCACTTATATAGAAAGTAGATTGTCTACATGGCCCTGAAAGTTATACAGAGTTTTTTTTTAATGAATGCCTAAAGCAATCAGTAACAAAAAATAAAACAAAATGAAAAATAATAAATAAAATAAGAGTGAGGTAAGCTTGTGGATTACTAACTAAACCCCTGACCTGCATCTAAATGTGATCACTTTTAATAAATATAAAAAGATGTAAGAAAGTAAATACATTAAGCTTTGGTGTTGCTGAAGGGGCCTAGCCGTGCTGTGAGTCTGAATTTTTTTGACAGTAGCTTACTTTGGTCACATACACTATATTGCCAAAAGTATTTGCTCACCCATCCAAATTATTGGAATCAGGTGTTCCAATCACTTCCATGGCCACAGGTGTATAAATTCAAGCACCTAGGCATGCAGACTGTTTTTACAAACATTTGTGAAAGAATGGGTCGCTCTCAGGAGCTCAGTGAATTCCAGCGTGGAACTGTGATAGGATGCCACCTGTGCAACAAATCCAGTCGTGAAATTTCCTCGCTCCTAAATATTCCACAGTCAACTGTCAGCTGTATTATAAGAAAATGGAAGTGTTTGGGAACGACAGCAACTCAGCCACGAAGTGGTAGGCCACGTAAACTGACGGAGCGGGGTCAGCGGATGCTGAAGCGCATAGTGCGAAGAGGTCGCCAACTTTCTGCAGAGTCAATCACTACAGACCTCCAAACTTCATGTGGCCTTCAGATTAGCTCAAGAACAGTGCGCAGAGAGCTTCATGGAATGGGTTTCCATGGTCGAGCAGCTGCATCCAAGCCATACATAACCAAGTGCAATGCAAAGCGTCGGATGCGGTGGTGTAAAGCACGCCGCCACTGGACTCTAGAGCAGTGGAGACGCGTTCTCTGGAGTGACGAATCGCGCTTCTCCATCTGGCAATCTGATGGACGGGTCTGGGTTTGGCGGTTGCCAGGAGAACGGTACTTGTCTGACTGCATTGTGCCAAGTGTAAAGTTTGGTGGAGGGGGGATTATGGTGTGGGGTTGTTTTTCAGGAGCTGGGCTTGGCCCCTTAGTTCCAGTGAAAGGAACTCTGAATGCTTCAGCATACCAAGACATTTTGGACAATTCCATGCTCCCAACTTTGTGGGAACAGTTTGGAGCTGGCCCCTTCCTCTTCCAACATGACTGTGCACCAGTGCACAAAGCAAGGTCCATAAAGACATGGATGACAGAGTCTGGTGTGGATGAACTTGACTGGCCTGCACAGAGTCCTGACCTCAACCCGATAGAACACCTTTGGGATGAATTAGAGCGGAGACTGAGAGCCAGGCCTTCTCGTCCAACATCAGTGTGCGACCTCACAAATGCGCTTCTGGAAGAATGGTCAAAAATTCCCATAAACACACTCCTAAACCTTGTGGACAGCCTTCCCAGAAGAGTTGAAGCTGTTCTAGCTGCAAAGGGTGGACCGACGTCATATTGAACCCTATGGATTAGGAACGGGATGTCACTTAAGCTCATATGTGAGTCAAGGCAGGTGAGCAAATACTTTTGGCAATATAGTGTACAAAGACTTTCCAATTAAATTATGGCACCTTAGGAGCTTATTATATTTAATGTATATGTTTAAAATTTTTTGGGTCTTTTTGTGAGGAAACTTAAGCATTTTGTGAATTGAAAGAAAATAAAACATTGCACATGCACGTAATAGAGTTGCACATACACACAATGACAAAAAATAAAGGAATAGAGTCAGGCAACTCAGCATATTCCCAGTGGCAGTATGAAAAAAAGAGGAAAAGTCAATTATGAAGTGTGCAAAAGTGTGTAAAGATATTGGATGCCGAGATGGGTCAGAAATGAGTAGTATTCAGAATATAATGAAAGAACATTGGTCTTTACTGAAGCTGCCGCTAAAGCTCTGAAGCTGTCAAGGTTATTGATGCATAATTTAGTATCTTTTGCCAGCAGATGACAACATACACCAATGTTTTTGTCGGCGGCTATGTGGAAAAAGATTTTTGCTACTCAAAAATGACAAAGTAAACACTATCAGGTGGCGTATATTGGTTTATTTGCAGATTAATATATATATATATATATGTATGTGTGTATATTTATATATATGCATATGTGTGTATGACATGTAATGTGACTAGGCCACTTTTAAGAAAATGTTCAAATGACTTTTGTCAAAACTGGTTTGGAGATATATTATTAATATAGATTACTTAGGGATAGACTAGAACAAAGGCAGATCTTTTTTTTTTTGTTATAGATATTGCTCGGGAAGGGTTAGTGTGTTTTTTGGTTTCTAACTAAGTAATAAATATAAATATATAATATATAAATATAATAAATAAATGTAATAAATGGCCCATCCCTTTGACTTGTGCTGAACACCAATGTCCACCTCCTTAACCAGCTTCTGTATGTAGATACAAGACCAGCAAATTAACCATTTAATTATACTCAAACTCTATCATTAAAATATTTTATGAAATATCAGTGGCACATTTTTAGACAGTATTACATTATATCATAGGTTTTTGCTTTTTTTTATTTTTATTTTACCACACAAAGCAGTGAAGCAGTACCTAGCATATATACTTTAAAACTGAAAATTACCTCTGTATAAAGCATTAGTAATTGAAAGCGCAGGTAGTTTTTGAAATTACTCATATGATAGTTGAACTAAACAAGACTTCATTAATTATTATTTTACATAGTTTTCCAGTGCCTTGTCGCCACACCTGCAAACATGTAATTTCACTCTCCACTCCACTCCACTTTATTTATATAGCACGATTTAAATAAACAAAAGGTTTCCAAAGTGCTGCACAAAAAGATAAAATAACTAAAATAAATAAAAGTAAATAAAATAAAATAAAAGCACTGCCCGCACAGGATAAAAATATGCAGCATATTTCAGCATATTTAAACCTCAGTTACAGATGTATATTTATGAAACTTATCCAGGATCTAAAGAACATCCTTACAGGTCACCCACACCCACTATTAGTTGACTTGCATTTGTCTTATGACAAAAACTTATAAGCAGCAAACTCCTATAGGGTTTTCTCCATATTGGCCAATTAAAGGAAAAATGATTGAAATTGCTGTGTACAGAATTAAGCTTTAGTGTGTGGGATGTGGATGTCCCCAATGAAGCAAATGTGCACCAGTCTCAGCATCAGATATTTAGAAGTGACAATAGCACAAAGAAGATTAAAAAAAACTTTGCATTGCTTTCATTCTTTAGAAAAATTAGATATGTCTGTAGAACAAAGGTCTTAAGTCTCACTTAAATATTAATGAACTAATTATCTTTTTCTTTTTTTTTTTTTTTTTAGCAAGCCCGTAAGCCATATGATGTTCGAGATGTAATTGAGCAGTATTCTCAGGGTCACCTCAACCTCATGGTTCGAATCAAGGAGCTACAGAGAAGGTATACTCTTGCAGTACAATATGATTTAAAAGATGTTTAATACATTAGCACCCAGGAGTACAGTAAAGTGCTTATATGAAAGTGCTTATAATTTATATAATTTGCAAGTATATTGAGAAAGGTTCCCTATTCCTCTGTCAACATGTTTTGCAGATCAGAAAAGAGGAAATATGACAGATGAACCACAAGGAATCTATAAATATTCTTCTGACCTGGGCCCTCTTTTGTTTCTCTCAGGCTAGATCAGTCTTTAGGGAAGATGACTTTGTTCCAGACGGGTTCAGGTAATAAATCACTCCAGTTCTACCTTGAAATGGATGATATAAACTGTAAAGCAAACACTGCACCTACAGTAATGGTCTATTTGAAATGTCACTGTCTAATGTCAACCTCTAAAGACCGAGCCAGAGATAAAGGAAACAACTCTATTGGATCCAGGCTCAACAGAATGGAGGACAAGGTGGGAACTATCATTAGACATGAACACTCTTCATTAAAATTGCATTTTCATTTTTGATTTTCCTTTTATTTGTTAAAAGAAAAAAAACTCATATTCATAGGTTTTAAGCTTCTATGAAAGAACAGCTGGGAAATATCCATTAAGGAGAATGTTAACAGCATATTGACATTATCAACGGTTACAGGGCAAGTGAAAAAAATTTCGAAGCCAATATTAGTTAAAATAGCAATTTAAATTAAGACTGTTGTAAGTGTTCGAAAAATTCTGGTTACTGCTCTGACGTGTGGCATGAACTGTACCGCAGAATATAGTCAGCATACAGCCATTTAACAGAGGATCAGTAGCGAGTGGATAAGTACAGGTCCAGCATGGTTCAGTGCTTTTCAAATAGTCTGTTGATACTGCCAGAAAATACCACAGGAGTTTGACTTCCATAAAGAAATTGTTTTTATTTACTGATATACTGTTATGAATGAATGTAGGTGAAAAGGGAGAAGTTAAGCAAGAAGCAGCAGTGCAGGAACCAAACTTTAAACATTTTTACACACTTTACACATTTTTACATTTTACTATGAAGTAACACACACATATGTATACAGTATATATGTTTGTATATACATATATATGTATGTATACAGTATACATGTTTATATATGGTAAATGGTAAATGGCATGTACTTATATAGCGCCTTTTTTCAAGCCAGGAGACTTGACCAAAGCGCTTTACACTACATTCATTCACCCTTTCACGCACACACTCACACACTGATGGTGGCAAGCTACATTGTAGCCACAGCTGCCTGTATGCAGGTAATGCAGGTAAAGTGTCTTGCCCAAGGACATAACGACACTGAAAGTCAGAGCCGGGGCTTGAACCGTCAATCCTTTGATTTCAGGGCAAACTCCTACATCCAACACCACTGTCGCCCCACATATATATACATATATATGCATATATATGTGTGTATATACAGTATGTACATATATGTGTATAAATATATATACATATATGTACAGTATATATATATATAAACTCTTCCGCACCCATCGGGGGCAGTCTTCCCCCCTTTTTTTCCTCCAAGCTCTGGTCCTCTACCAGAGGTCTGGGAGTTTGAGGGTTCTGCGCAGTATCTTTGTTGTTTCTAGAACTGCGCTCTTCTAGACCGAGGTGTCTGATGAATTTCCAGGGATCTGCTGTGACCACTCTTCAAGTTTGGGGGTCACTGCCCATGTAGAGTGCCCCAATGACCACGGGTACCACTGATGCCTTGACCTTCCAGGTTTTCTCCAGCTCATCTCTGAGCCCCTGATATTTCTCTGGTTTTCTTGTTATTTTTCCCTAATGTTGCTGTCATATGGTATTGCTATGTTAACCACAATGGCTTTCCTCTGCTTTTTGTCCACCACCACAATGTCTGGTTGGTTTGCCATTACCATTCAATCCGTCTGTATTTGGAAGTCCCATAGGATCTTGGCTTAATCATTCTCTACCACCTTTGGAGGTGTTTCCCCTCTTTGACCTTGGGGTTTCCAGCCCATACTCTGCACTGATGTTCCTGTATACTATTCCAGCCACTTGATTATGGCGCTCCATGTAAGCTTTCCCTGCCAATATGTTACACACTGCAGTTATGTGCTGGATTGTCTCAGGGGCCTCTTTTGCTCTGGTGCTTAGGGCCTGCTCCTGTGCAGGCATGATGAGTGCCTCTGTGCTGTCCTTCAGTCTGGCTTTGTCTAGACATTGGTAAGATTTTCTGATATCTGCCACTTCAATTATGTTCTAGTGGTACATCCCGTGTTGAGGCCTATCCTCCCATGATGAAATCTCTGGCACCTTATCTTCTGTTCCCCATTGTTTGAGACATTCAGAGAGGATGTCGTCCGTTGGAGCCTTGTCCTTGATGTACTTATGGATCTTGGATGTTTCATCCTGGATATTGCCTCTCACGCTCATTAGTCCTCAGCCTCGTTCCTTACAGCTGGCGTACAGTCTCAGGGTACTGGATTTGGGGTGGTACCCTCTGTGCATGGTTAGGAGCTTTCATGTCTTAACGTCTGTGGCCTGTACCTCCTCCTTTGGCCAGCTTATTATTCCTGCAGGGTATCTTATTACTGGTAGAGCGTAGCTATTTATTGCCCAAGACTTATTCTTGCCATTGAGCTGGCTCCTTAGGACCTCCCTTACTCTTATTCGTTGGAGGTATTTGGCCATAGCCGCTTTCCTTGTTACCTCTTTGAGGTTGCCATTTGCTTGTGGGATTACTAGGTACTTTTAGCTGTCTTCATTGTCTGCTATTTTTCCTTCTGGGAGTGAGACCCCCTCTGTGTGAACTACCTTCCCTCTCTTGGTTACCATCCGACCACACTTCCCCAGTCCGAACGACATCCCAATGTCTTTGCTGAAGATCCAGGTGGTATTGATCAGTGAGTCAATGTCTCGCTCATTTTTAGCATACAGCTTGATGTTATCCATGTAGAGGAGTTGACTGATGGTAGCCCCGTTCCTGAGTCGGTACCCGTAGCCAGTCTTGTTGATAATTTGGCTGAGGGGGTTCAGACCTATGCAGAACAGCAGTGGGGACAGCGCATCTCCTTAGGATATTCCACATTTGATGGAGACTTGAGCATGTATCTTGCCATTGGCCTTAAGGGTGGTTTTCCACAACCTCATTGAGTTTGTAATAAAGGTTCTTAGAGTCCTGTTGATGTTGTATAGCTCAAAGCATTCAATGATCCAAGTATGTGGTGTTGAGTACTAAGCTTTCATGTAATCAATCCAGGCAGCACTTATGTTAGTGTTTTGGGTTCTGCAGTCTTGAGCAACTGTTCTATCTACCAGGAGTTGGTGTTTGGCACCTCTGGTATTTTTTCTATTTCGTTTTTGAGCTCTGCTCATGTATTGATCCATGAGCCCACTTATCTTAGCCGCTATGATCCTGGACATGAGCTTCCATGTTGTGGAGAGGCAGGTTATGGGCTGATAGTCAGATGGGACTGTGCCCTTTGAGGGCTCCTTCAGGATCAGGATTGTGCACCCTTCGGTTAGCCATTCAGGGTGGTTCCCCTCTCTCAGTAGCTGGTTTATTTGTGCTGCCATGTGTTCGTGGGGAGCCATGAGTTCCTTAAGCCAGTAGGCATGTCAGGGCCTGGTGCTGTCCAGTTTTTCATACCTGAGACTCTTTCTTTGATGTCTGCCACTGTGATGTTGTTTGAATTCTATTCGGGGAGGTTGCTGTGGTCATCTGTCAGAGCTACCAGCCACTGTGCCTCCCTGTTGTGTGTTGCCTCCTTCTCCCATATCTCTTTCCAGTACTGTTCAGTTTCCAGCATTGGTTGTGATGCTCCGTTTCCCCGTTTCAGCAGTTGATACAAAAGATTCTAAAACAAATAATTTAAGCTCTAGGTTAGAGAAATTGGTTCCTGGTATATTTTTCGAAAGTGCTTTGTTGAATGACATATTCTATGACATATTCATTCTATTTGCCCTTTAAATACATTTGAGAGAGAGACAGTCAGCAGATGTTTTACTAATCTTGTTTTACTATTAGAAGATGCATTTACTGTTCTGACAATCTTTTTTTATTGATTTCAGTGAACAGTTGGCAGATTCTTAACTTCTAAATTTGTATATTGTTTATTACTTCCCTACTGGGAAAAGGTGTGTGTCAAAATAGTAGTATGACATTTGCTTCCAATATTAAAGTATGTAATCTTCTGACAGGATTTACCAAGAAGATACCCCACTTAACTTAAAAAAAAAAATCCTCCAAGGAAATTAAAAGTATTTAAATGTATCCTTATGTGTTGGAACTCTCATAGATAACACACATGGACCAAACACTGAGCCGCATTGCAGAGTCCCTCACCTTCCTGCTGGACCAGAGGGATGTCACTGGTGGTGAAATTAGAAGCAAGCTGAGACCTCGGCTCAGACGAACCAGTAATGTTCTCCCTAGTCAGGACAGCTTGCCAAGTAATGACCAGCTGTTGCCTTCATCCTTCTCCAACAACACCAGCACTGTGCAGTGCCCCAACCCTCCACTCAACTCCACTGCCAATCAGGATGAGAGCTGGTGAAACTTGAAACTAGACATCTTCACAGCCTTCACGGTGTTTGCTTATCTGTTTATGATGGGTAAACACACACTGAATAGACTCTTCAGTCTACGATGGACACATGGAACTACAGCTGCATTCTGAAATACTGACATGACATCATGAGTTTTGTTTTTTTTAGAACAAACCTTCACCAGGATGTGTAGCATAAGTCAGGATAAACATTTGGGATAAATGCAAGATAGCAGTTTCTATCAAGTCATGTTTGCTGAGCAGTTTTTATTTCCAAGGTCCAATTTTGATATATTTATTCTCTCAGATTGAATCTCTAATCTTTATTTAAATTATCTCTATCTTTTAGAGTTCTAAAATACCATTAAAGGGTATTTAAAATCGAAGGGAAGGGGCTGTTCCAACCGTTTAATTTCTGATTTCTCCTGAGTGGTGCCCGACTTTAGATTAGATTAGATTAGATTAGATTAGATTAGATTAGATTAGATTCAACTTTATTGTCATTACACAGGTACAGGTACAAAGCAACGAAATGCAGTTTAGGTCTAACCAGAAGTGCAATAGCAGCAAGTGCAGGATAAATAATGGTTCCATAAGTACAGGACATGGATTTCTACTGAAGCATCTTGTTAACTAGTTAGCAACTTAGTGCTAGTAGGTTCCCAATGGGAAATTACATAGGGACCAAGTAGTACTAAATGAGTGACTTAGAAACGACACTTTCAAGGAACACTATGGACAGCGGAAACATGCAAGAGGAGGAGTTTTGTGTTGGAGGTCGTGGATGTGTCTCTTCCATCATACATTTTCTATTTAGAGGAGGAAAGCGGGGACAAAGATTTTGTGGAAGAGGACGCCAGGGCAGCAGAAGCTTGGTTTGGTGTAGAAGGCTTAGCTCTATGCCTGCCGAAGACACAGATGTCCATCCCCTTGAACATTGAGATGTAACCCAATGGTAAAGTAAAGGATTCTTATTTCTTATTTCAGCTGTTGCGTATATTAGCTGCGACATATGAATCAAGATGCTATGACTGAAAAAAATTGATTGGGTTGATATATGATTGTATAAATATTGATATATGATTGGCCGAATTTAGGGGCACAAGCTGACGTATAACAAACTGGCCTGCATAAAATAACGAGAAAAAAAAAACAGATTTAAAGACAGGATTTTTTTTTCAATTGAAATTTTGGGACAATATAGTCTGATTAAGAGTACATTTATATACGTACATGTTTATCCCAGAATGATTTGATATTCAAATATGACTTCCCTACGACTATAATGGAATTAAATGACCCCACATTCAAAAACGGCTTTTTGGCAGCATATTTTTCTGTCAGCAAAGACTATTTGAGTCTTGCTTTGGTTTTTACATTTCTCATAAGGTTTCAGGTGGGTTTAAAAGTTTGTCGTATTGCTGAAATAAGGGCACAGTGAGGTTCAGGTTACAACCACACCTTTGCTCCCTGGAAGGATTCTGATGTCGCTGACAGTGACAAAATGCAAAAATATAAACATTATTGTACAGGTGCAACTAGAGCCAATGTTGTATAGTTACCTTTTTTTTTTTCCTTTTTGTTGCACAAAACAAAAAAAAAAACATGATGCTGATAAATCTGTGTAAGCTCCTTAAGGAAACCGGAAACAACTTATTAACAACTTTTATAAAAAGCTTGAAACCCTACCTTCCCTCTTCTAAATTCTATTTTTTTTTTTTTACAATAATTGAAAAATAAACTAAATTGCCGTAACTCCTAAGTTTTTCCTTCTTTTTTTTTTTCTAAATGTCACATTTATTTTCTTACACTAGTGCAGGAAGGAGCCAATCTTTCCATTCAAGATTTTTTATTTGTTTTTGTGATTTACTTAAGTCTGCAACATATGTTGAATTTATATATATATATAAGAACAAACTTAATGTGTATTTTACACCTCTTTAATTCTTTTAATATATGACATTGATATTTATTATGAATAGTTCACCTTGTAACCTGAGCAATGATGTTGCATTACTTTAGATGTTATAACTTAAAATATTGTACTTGAAAACTTTTCAAGCTGCTCCCTAAAAAGTTGGCAATGCCTCAATACGAAATAGTACATTTAAGTGTTCTGACTCTTTTTTTTCAAACATTTCTGTTACATTTGTGCTAAAGAGGAAATCACAATGCCTTATTAAATTGCTTCAAAATTATTTAACTTTTATTCTACATGTCAGGGATACTCTACAACAATAAAAGACTTAAAATTGAAAAAAAATGTGGTTGATTGAACAATATTGCAGAGCTTCTTTTTGGTATTTGCTGCACTACTGAGTGAATTCCATTGCTCTGTACTTGTGACATTCTAATGACAATAAAGAAGCTGGAAAAAAAGTTTGATTTGTTTTTGCACCTTTTTCTTTAGCTTATTCAGAAAAAAATACTAAGCTGTAACTAATTTAACCTTTTTCAGGATTTTTGCAGCAATATTTCTTTCAGTGCTACAACAAAAGAGTTGGGTTTTTATACAAAGAGTTCATTGCATTTTTTTACATAAGTAACCTTTAGGCAGCAGATGGTGACCTCACTCCAGCTGGCCATCCATGGGGTGCCGAGGCATTCCTTCACACAGCTGACTACGTAGAGAAAGGGCCCAAGTGACCATCTGCCTCTGATGACCTACGACAATAGGCTGAAACCTCCTGAAGTGTGCTGGAAGACATTGGCCTTTGTGCCGACTGGGAGCCATTGACTGAGTTTTATTACATTGATTGTTTCGAGGGTAGAGTTCTGTCTTAACAGTTTTAGCGGTCTTATTTGGGTTATAAACACTCAAAACCAGTTTTTTAGGCTTACACTTAGACAACTTTTCAGAGTGTATTCAAAACGAAATTTCGTTTTGTACAGCTTTTCAGACAGTACATGAACATTTTTCATTCCATAAAGTTGAGCAGTGATGAAATGTAAACAGTGTGGGAGAAAAATATGGTGCAGAAAACACATTGATATAGAAGTTCAGAGCATTTATACATATGATGCAAGTTGCATCTGTCTTAAAATAATCTAGAGTTGAAATCAACAATTATTGAAGTTGCTTCCCTAAAGGACTCCTTATCAGATTTTCAAAAGAACCTTGGTTATTTGGACATATCTTTTTGTGAGCAAGCTTAACTCAAACAAAGGGTTTAGATGTATACTAAAGTAAAATTTGATTGATTGGTTTTTATTTAAAAATTGACAGGCACTGTGGTGAAATGGACACATTGTACCAAAAAACAATCAAAATAGCACAGGAAAACAAAAAGAGGAAAAACCAATTCACAATTTATAGAGATAAATTATTTATAAACGTTTCATTGGAGGCAATTGTTTTTTTTTTTTGAGAATTTGTAATGAAAAGTTTTGTGCAACAACACCCTTGGTTGTTGCATGATGTTGATTATACAGAAATCGCTTCTAAGCAATCACCTACCAATAGTGGGAAGGAAGTGTTCTTTTTTTTTTTTTTATAGGAAGAATCCGCCAGCAAGGCAATCTATGAAGTGTCTGGCTGAGGCTTTTTTCTCTGTTAATGGATTGTTTCTAATATCTTTACAGTAATATATCATTATATAATATATTGTTTGAAATTGTTTGTGAATGGAGAAAACATCAAGGTTCATGGAGATCAGCACGGTTCATAAAACATTGTTCTACAATAAACAAAAAAAAATTAAGTATCAAATTTTGAAAGGCCAAAATGACCAGAATTTTCTTTAAGACCAAACCTTTGAACACAGTTGTCATTGTTTTGGTCTAACTTCTTTTTCTTATGATGAATGTGGCTTGTAAACACATTTCATTGTACTTTATAAGAACTGCACATCCAAGGGAATTTTTACTCATTTAAGTTATGAAATTTCAAGCAAAAAAAAAAGTTTCGCCCTTATTTTGAAAAACATTTTTCATTGAGTGAATTACATTTTGTTCTGTATTCTGAGCTCGCATCTTACCAAGAGCACAGTCCTCTCATAAGAGTAGAAAATATCAGTCTAGGCTGGGGCTGCTTTGGGTGTATGTCATTTCATTGAGTTGAAAGGAGA
Source organism: Cyprinodon diabolis (assembly GCA_030533445.1). Taxonomy (NCBI): domain Eukaryota; kingdom Metazoa; phylum Chordata; class Actinopteri; order Cyprinodontiformes; family Cyprinodontidae; genus Cyprinodon; species Cyprinodon diabolis. The sequence goes on along the minus strand of CM060065.1, from coordinate 39,359,539 downwards.
CAAAAAGGAAAGAAAAAAGGAAGGTCCTGTAAGGGGGTGGAAGGACGTGAGGACTAATTTGCAGGTGAATTAGATGACACACTTTCTTTTGTGGCTATTATGCTGCTCTCTGGACAGATGGCTCTCCAGCTCCTTTCAGAACTAGAACCCAAACAAAACAGGAGCAAATACGCAAACACACTTATGAGGGATTTATCCTTTCTAATGGGCTAATTTGAAATTGGTGTTAATGGTAATGAATATAATTTTAAGCCTGGCAGCACATTCCTTATAACTGAGATTATGAAAGTCTGCATAATAAGACTCAGAAAATGCAATTACTGTCTAGCTAATTTCTTCGTTTGGTTTCTAAATATTCAGCTCCTTTAAGAGAGACTTTTAGGGACCCATTAATCTGTGGCTCTTACATAAATACTACCTTATAACCAGGAGCTACCCTGGAAAAAATGTTAAACAAAAAACTAACTAGGAGTTGAAAAATTACATTGCCAGTAAGTTAAACAATATTCTACAGGATGTTGTACATTTCTAAATTAGGTTGTTTTTTTTAAATGGAACTGAGAAAAATATGCTACTTTGAATTATTGAATGCTATTATAAAATACTTTTGCAAACATTTTCTGATTTTATCTTGACCATCATTAACTTATGAAAAAGTTTTATTAATTTCAATGGTGCTGATTTAAAAAATGTTGACATATTATTTGATGTGCTATTAAGCAAGCTGAGATTTAGTAAATCTTAAATAATATTTGTAAATTTTGCCCATAGATTCTAAAATTTTGATTAATAAATTTTGTTTTACATTATAGCTATAAATCATGTGCTTTATTGATTATAAGGGGATTTATAAAGTATAAATGCATGACTCACTCTTTTGTTAGGAAAATTTAAGGTATTAAGATGCATAATGTTGTACATGAATGTTTAAATAAAATAGGGCTAAAACTGAGCTGATTTCAAGATGCACATTGATAAGTAGTTCTATAAAATGTGAATTGTATAGTATGATCATCCTTTAGTGCAGCAAGCCATTGATCTGTTTTTGCCTTCAGGGTAAAATGTCACCTGTTTGGCACATGTCATTCAGCCCAAAGCTGCTTGATAAGGAGAAATGCTGTAATGTATTTTTTTAATTCAAGATGTGAAAGGAAATTGATAAGGATTGTTTTGAATTTAAAAAAACTACAAAAAGATAGATAATTCATTAGCAAAATAATTAAGTGGAGTATTGTTTTTGGTCTGTAGGCTACAGCAAATGTAATATACTTAGCCAGATCGAAAAACAATCATAATAAAATCTACAGTATCTGCAGTGGCTTCAATTACTCTGTTTATTAAATCTGCAATGAATGTACACATTTACAAGCTTTTAATTTAAGAAGTTTACAGGTTCAGCAGAGCTGATCATAGATATTCAACTAAAGTAGGGACAAGAAAAAAAAAATACAACATTCTTTCAATTAATACATCTATAAATAAAGTCAAATAAAATAAGACAAACAATTAGAGATTAAATAAGTAGTTTAAATAAAAATTATGGTTTCCTTAATTCTGTCCATATAATTTGAAAAAAAAAAACATGAGGGATCCATTATGTGTTCATCTTATGGTCCGGCACTGAGTTTCCTTGTTGAAATTGGTCTGAAAAGTACTGCTGATGCTCCTTGCTTCTATTGACCGTCTTCTCTTTGTAAAATAATCTGCAAAGAAGAATAAAAAGAAAGAACATTTTAGAGATTTAAAGCTTATTTTGTGACTTTTTAAGGTTATAGGAGAGAAAATGTGAAAATTTTTTATTACCTGTAATTCTTGCATTCTTTGAATTGGCTGCAGGTTTAGAGAGTGACCTTTTCCTCCGGACAGGAGTCCTTTCAGATTGACACTTAAATCCGTTGGACACACTTAAGCAGTTTTCTTGGTTGGAGCCAAACGGATCGTCGTTATTGCTTACTCTGCCTTCATCCTTGGTTTTTGGAAAATTTACATCAACCGTTGGCTGTGGGGTCTCCTGATAGAAAACGGAAACACAACCTGCAGGTATTTCCTCCCATTGAAACCTGCCAAGCTGTGGTGTCTCAGACTGGAAGTCAAAGTTCCAGCGCCGGCAGTCCTGCTCCATTATCTCCTTTAGTTTCAGCTGTAATTCTTGATGTAGCTGTTTGTGGTCTACTGGACCAAAGAGGTTCCGGCGAACAGACTCTATGTGTCTAATATTCATCATTCAAAAATTTCAAAGGAGTTTGGATGGTATAACTCTTCTGGCAGAAGATGTTGCGGATGAGTCCCTCTGCTCTGCTCTTTCCATCATGATGCTGCAGGATATTTAAAGGCTACAGAGCACACAATGTTTTGTTTGTACACAATGAGCAAAGACTTCTGATTGGCTGCAGCTGTCAGTAGTAGGCAGAAGCAACGGAGGGGGTGGAATCGGATCATTGTCTGATGAAAACCATTGATACTCTAAAAGCCTTAAGTCTGCCTTGACAGGCAAAGGTCAATTTAGAATTATCATAACAATAGTGATGTTTTTCCTACTGAGGACACTGTTGATGCATAGGCCGGAGATACTTTAAATCAGGTCATACTAAACCCTCGCTTCCTTCAATGTTGGTCTTCATTGTCATTTCAGCACACTGGTGCACTGGATGCTTGTGGAGTTTTCTTCAGAGGGGCTATACATTTAAAATAGACGTATTCCAGAAAGCCAGTCAAACATATACTCAGTTATCACACCAGTATATTCACCAGTATATCCACATGAATACCAACAACAGAAATATAGAAAAACCCTTTATAAGAACAAAAACTTATTTCATGTATAATGAAATTATAATGTCACATATTAAGTTTTTTGTACATAAATTTTGAGGCTTTGTGAAGGCCGATCTTTTTTTTTGCATGGTCCAATATGGTGTCACAAAACTAAAAATAAACAAGAAAAAGCTGTTTCGGAGAAACAGGGAAGAGGAAATGCTTTTTTCCGCTGAATGAAAAAAGAAAAATTTGCCAAAGAAACTGATAAAGAAAAAAAAAAAGTAGAAATTAGCTGAAGAACATGTGACAATGTTATAAGAAGTGATCACAGACTTTGAACTGCAGAAAACAATTGAATCATCAGAAGATTTTGCTGCACCCTGGGATCTCAAATCCTTTTGCATTGCACAGCAGCTACTGCAAATGTACAACATTTAACGAGAGTCAATGGCCAAAGATTTTTGTGCCCTAGGATGGAAATACTTCACCAGTCCGACGATGAATGTAACAGCTTTACTCGTCATTAAAGATTAAATGTTTATCTTGCACATCTGAAAAATATATGAATATATTTCGTAATAATTTTATTTTTTTGTTGTTTTTTTATGTCTTAATGAAGGTTATTGGGTGGGTCAGGCTGCACCCTAGCATCCTCAATTGGCCAGCCCCCACTGTATTGGAAACATCATCAATGCTAACCCAGCAAGAGGCCTTGCAGCATTTTTTGTCGACTGGAAGGGAGTCAAATGCCGATTGTTAGCAGGTCAACCTGTGTTTGAAACACCCACATTGACCCGCTAATTTGGTTGGGAATGAGGCTTGAATGTTTTTTATTGTTTTGTCCTTTTATATGTCAGAATCCCTCTCACCAGTGCTGCAGCATGTTTATCGAATGTAAGCCGAGTTGTTTTGGCTAGTTAGATCAGATGCGACTGGCGCAGTATGTTGATGACCGTACGTTGCATTCAAAGTTAACGGGTGGACCATGGTTTGATGTTCCCACTATATGCCGATCAGAGCTGATTTTAACCCGGGTTGCTAGCAGAGTCGTTTGACTCGGGTCAGTGAGCCGTCCCTACTGCCACTAAATGCTGATGGTTGCCAGGTTTGAATGGGTTTTTTGGCCAGTGGGAAAGGGACATATCATTTAAATTTTAAATTATCGATCCTCTGTGTTGCTGAATAAACAAAAAAGAAAAGAAAGAAAGAAGTTTTTTTTTAAAGACACTAATGTGGTAAAAATAGGAGTTGTCCTACTTGGTGCTCAGTAACAACACTAAAGTGCAAAAAAGGTACAAATGTAACAACTAGCTAACGATTTCATTGATTTATTCTGCTATACCAGCACAAATACAAGATAAATAAAGCAAATATATTTCATGCTTATTGTAAGATTTTTAAATCTAGTATGGTGGAGGAAAAGAGAAACATCTTTGTCTGCTCTGTTTATGTATGTCACAGCTGACTAGAGGGAACACATTTGCTTTGCAATTAAAAAACCAGAGCAGAAATCAGTTTGATTTAATTTAGAAAGACTTCCTTTAAACAGCCTTACATCAAAGTAGCCAAGACTAAAAAGTAAGCAAACAAAAAAAGATGAATTTTAAAACAGGATTTAGAAGAAAATTACACTTTTATAAACTTTGAGGAATCACATTATGCATCATTTAGCTGTCCAGACTGGATCTCTTTTTACTCACATCAGAGGGAACAAAATGGTTATAAGCAGGACTCTGACCATGAGGACTAAATAACCCAAGATTTAACTACTGGTCTCTAGACAGGCAGATGACTATTCTAACATACCACTCTAGGATACTCTAAGGACACATTGTCCTGTGAAATGTTTAATGTTTATTATTTGACGTTTATTAGTGCAGGTCTTCTACTTTGATTTTTTATGTACACTTTATTGGAGTGACTGTTGGGATCTGGAGAGGTTCCACCTTTCTCCAGCAGAGTCCGCCGTGGATCCTCCTGAGCTGAGCCTTCGACACACATGAGGCGCATCTCATCATCAGAGGATCCACAGTATATAACCTGCCTTCAGACCTTGCCTCAACGCCGCAGTGTTTATCCAGTTTGGTTAGCACCTGAGCCTAGCTTCTTCTGTGAACCTTTGTTGCTCCTGATTCCTGATTGGATTCTAATCCCTCTTTGTCTCGGCTTTCAGGAATCCAGTTTTTCCTTGCAAGCTCTGGATGAGCTTAACCTGCCGAGCCAGCCCTCTGAGCCAAACCTGAAGACCATACTTTGGATTCTCATGCAGCTCTGGACTAAGAGCTGGAAACCCAAAGCCAAGGTCTGCCCTCACGCTAGAAGTAAGACGCTGAAGCTGTTATTGGACTCTGCTGAACTAAACAGTCTCTGGACCCAACAGTTCCTCTCTCAAAGCCAAACCCGGACACCTCAAGGTATAAATCTGAAACTCTCAAACTCAGACTCATCTGCTCCCAAGCTAACTGAACTGTCATCCTCACAGACTCCAGTGAACCTGCCCCCAGGCCTGAACCAGTTCCTGTGTTTATTCCATGTGCTTGTGCTCAATAAAATTTGTTAAACTTTTCATCAGTTTCCGTGGTGTTCTGCATACTGGGCTTTTCTGAAACCCATCATGACAGTGACAGTGGCTTAGAGTTTGTTTTGTAACCAGCCGATTGCCGGTTCAAGCCCCTGCTCAGTCTCTCCCAGTCATTTATATGCTTGAGCAAGACTCTTTACATTACCTGCTTTGCCTTCTGATGAAGGGCATATTTGCTTCTTGTTGTAGGTAGCTTCAATTAACCATCAATGTGTGTATGCAGGGGTAAATATTGCAGGAGTTCAAACCAAATGTTAAAACAAAGCAGAAAATGTTGCTAAATATAAATGTGAGGTGGTTGTTGGAACGGCTTGTCTGATTATGAGTTTTATGCTTACTGCATCAACACAGACCACAGGCAGGGTAGTTTAAGATGACAATGTCCTTTTCTTAAAACTAATGTGTGCAGTGACCACAAGGTTATAACACATTAGCAATGCTGCATCTCTGCCCTCTTGTAAAGCAAAGTGTTTAACCTTTTTCAAAAGAAAAATTTTTTTGTCGTTCTTCAGCTGCAAACCAGACAAGGTCTTATCAATACAAACTACAAACAAAAAATGTATTCAATTTCAAAATAGATTCCGAAAAAAACCCCAAATAGATTGATAATAGACACACAGACAGACAGACAGACAGACAGACTGAGTAGAGTAGAGTACAGTAGAGTAGAGTATTCCTTAAAAAAGGAGCCCTGACCATACAAGCTCACTAACTTTGTCTTTAATCTAAACTGTAATCTAAGCAAAATGCTCGGTTACACTAGCAAAGAAAGCAATGCCTAAGTATTGGAATGAAACTATTAATCTATCGAAAAACTTCTTAAACTACTTAAAATCTACTTAACATCTCAGGTAAACGCTGCAAGGAAGCAAATTCTTGTGACCATGGTGTTCTTGCCTTCTGTGATCTATATACACATGACAACTGATATATCATATACACTAATGATGTGGAATCCAACAGATCACCTTAGGAATGTTGTGAACCTGTCATGATTCCTGGCACTAGTGCTGGTTTGATTCAGGACTAAACACACCTGTCAGCTCCGCCCTGTTTCCAATCAGCCTCCATCTCATTCCCCTGTTTACCTGATTATATACTGTAACTAGCCCTCACACCAGTCACTGGTGCCTGTCTGCCTGCCTGATTCTGACACAAATCTGCCTCCTCATTCTCTGGTCCTGCCTGAACCCTTATCTGACCTGTCAAAGTGTGTGTTTGGATCTCTGACTGTTGGGATCCTCAGGCTTGCCCACCAGAGGGTGCCGAGGATCCTCTTCTGTTTTATGTTGTTTTCTGTTAGGACTGGAGTGTTGGGATCTGGAGCTGTACCACCTTCCTCCAGCAGAGTGCACCGTGGGTCTCCTGGAGCTGGAGCCTTCCAGCACACCTGAGACGCTTCTACTCATCAGGAGATCTCCCCTTTATAATCAGCTGCCAGACCTTCCTTCGACGCCGCAGTGTTGATCTTAGTTTGGTTAGCAACCTGAGCCTCAGAAACTGAAAGAATCTTAGTTGTCTCAAGTGAGAGATCAGATTCTAACTCTCCTCTGTTTTGCCTCACAGGAAACCTGTCGCTAGCCTGAAGCTCTGGGAGAGCTGCCTCACAGGAAACCTGTCTCTAGCCTGAAGCTCTGGGTGAGCTTAACCTGCCAATCTGCCCTGGTGAGCCAACCTGAAGATTCCTATGTGGATTCCCCTGCTGCTCTTAGTTAAGAGCTGGAAACTCTGATCAAGGTCTGCCATTCAAAGTCTGAAGCTAGACGCTGCAGCTGTTCGTGTACTCTGCTGAGCCAACAGTCTCTGGACCCAACGGTTCCCTCTCTCTCAAAGAGAAGCCCGGACCCAGTCAAGACTTCAGTGAACCCAGCCCGGACCTGTTCCAGATCCTGTTCATTATCTTGTGTATCTGAACCTTTAATAAACTCTGTTAAACTTTTACCCAGCCTCTAGTGGTGTTCTGCATATGGGCTTGAATCCTAAATCCATCATGACACTGACCTGTTTTCTATACCCTGACCTTGCTCTCAGATTATTGTCTAGATTGTCTCTGGTTCTCGGTTCACCTGGCTTTGACTCTGAACCGGCTCTCGGATTATTTACTCTGTTTGGTCCCCTTGATCATTCTGCCCATCTCTGACCCTGTACATTCCCATGGACCAACGATTAACTGTCAAGGAAGGGTTCCTTCAGATCATTCTGGACGGATTCTGGAATCCTCTGGAAACCCTGACCTGCAGCAGTTCCACATTTCAATAAACTGTTTAAACATCTCCTGTTGTTCTGGTTGATTTCTGAGTCTTCCTTATTCTGTTCATTAGAGAGCCACAGGATTCCCATTACAGATCTCTTGGTAACACATCTGCAGCAACTGGATGATCCTATCAACAAGGGTTAAAGTATCTCATAGAGGTTTCCAATTGCTCATTTAAAATAGGCTAGTATAAAAACTAGGTTGGTTTTAAAGGCAAAAGGTAGTCCAACTACATAAAATCAAGGTGTACGAAATAAAGTCGATGATATGGGTTTAATTTGTACTTCATATTTACACCAAGATTATTTTATCACATTCACTGAATATGTATTTAATATACATTTAGTTCTTTTGTAATAAATAAAAATCCTCAGTTTTATTTACGGCATACCCTTTGTAATGGTGTTAATTATTCTGCAGTATATTTTGTGTTACCCCCTTTTTGTCAGTTCAGAAATGACAACTAATGCAAAAAGTATGCCACAAATCTATAGAAAAAAGCCTCCTTAAATACTAAGGCGTGGTCCGGATGGGAACAGAGCAATGTGGCTAACCAACATGCAAAATAATTGTGCACAAGAGCTTCAGGGATTGGCTCGGAAGCAGAATATCTTTATGCAACCTCCCGGGCCAGGTGGTTTATCTGAAGGGAAAACATCTCAGTCTCTCCTGCTGTGGTTAAGGTGAACAAGGGGAAAGGTTGGTGTCGACCATGCCGGAGAAGCAAGACACACCTCTGGTAAGTGCCCGTTGCAATGTCTTTTTCCTTAGTTAACACAATCCAAATGTCTACATTTAAGGAAACAACAACAACATTTATGGCTGTTGCAGTTTTTATACTTTTTTTTCAATTATAATGAACAAATATGGTAAAATTAATTTAGGAATTAAGTATTTCATAAGGTAATGAGACCTTAACCTGCAGAAGATGTAATAACTGGTGCACTTTTTTAACACCAAAGTACACATTATCTCAGGGGACTAGGTATCATAGGGCTGGGCGATATAGAAAAAAAGCTTATCGATAAAAAAAAATGCATATTGATCGATATCGATAATTATTGAAAAGATTTGAAACCATATTTTATGTGCAGCTCTGCCTGGACATTTTAATAATATTGCTAAATGATTTAATTTTAATAAAAAACACCAACACAGACTTCGAATTAAATCTTTATTTAACCAACTTTTTTAACCATAACAGAATTATTTTAAAGAAAAATAACTTAAGAGACCTGGGTTATGTTATTAAATACTGACTAAGAATAAACTAAAGTGACCAGAAAAGTGGGGGGGGCAAATAAATAAATGCCCCCCCCCCCCCCCCCCCCCCCCCCCCCCCCCCAACCACCCACCCACCCCCCCCACCGCCGCCGCCCCCGCCCCCGTTTCCTGCTTTAACCTGAGTTATTACTTTGAAGTTTCTGGCCCCTCAGTATTTTTCTCTCAATTGTTAGAACTACGTGGGAAACTGCCCAGAACTGAAAATATATATATATTTTCCCAAAATTCCCGAAGATTCCTCGGAGGAGAGCCGCGCTGTGGCCTACAAAGCTCGTACTCCTGCGGGTGTGAGCGGCTGAGATGATAAAAAAAAAAAAAAGAAGTTGGTTGTGTTATCAGACTTGGTTTTCACTGGTTCCCTACACATCTTACAGATGACTGTGGTTTGTTTTTTGTCCGACTTGCCATGACCGAAATACTGCCAGACTGCCGAACTAAAAAAACCCTTCTTTGAAACAATTTCCTCTGCCTCTCCAGCTGCGACATCTTCATCTGCTCTGTGTTGTGGTTTGAGAGGGCGGCGCTTTGTGACGGCGTGCCTGGGTCCGCGATTGTGATTGGTTGGGAGGAAGTAGTGACTAGCATAAACCTACATGCTAGGCTACAATGAGAAGGAAGGAAAACTGCGTTTCTTTTTTATCGAACTTTTATCGAGCCTATTTTTTTCTATTGCGCCACACGTCTATCAATCGATATATATCGTTATTGAATTATCGCCCAGCCCTAAGGTATCATAAATTATATTCTTCCATTAGTAATAACAAATAAGAGAATAGTTTTCCCTTAGAGAAGCACCTTGAAACCAAATACACAAATAGCTTCAATTATACAGGTTAAAGGCAGAAGCAGCTAACAAAGCTTCTGCATTGTGATACACAAGGTTGTTTAAATTGTAAACCAATTTTTTACTCCCTGTAGTCAGGTCCCGAATGACGGACCTTAAATAAACTTTATGGAATGCAAGCATGAACTGAATTCTCCCTTTAAAACATTTCCTCCCCCAAACCCAACAGAGCCACATGGACTCAGCTCCACATCATTCTCCCCACCTTTGCATGCAAATTATCCTGTTTGCATGTCCAGTAGTCACTTTCCTCTCAGACCATACCTGTAGTCAAATAAAGGCTTCCATACTAAGCTGCCTCTATTATATCAAAGATGCTGCAAAACAGACATTAGCTTTCATTCCAAAGTACACAGAGAAACATTTTTTCCTTTATATGATTCGGACATGCTTGTCTTTTATTTTACTAACAATCTTTCATAAGTGCCTGAATGGCCATGCAAATAAGACTGAATGATGAAATCCTGTGCTTACTGAGGCAAAGGGAAAATCTTATCAATAAAAAAGGAGTTTTTGTAATGAATGGGAGCCATGTATTTGTTATTTGTTTGCAGTTCTATCACATAGTTATGTCCTAAATAGTACATGAAATCAACAGTTGTTATAAATAAATATATATTAAGAGAAACGATTTATTATATATACCAGATCATTGCAAAATATTAACTGAAATGAGGCAACTGTTGTTGTCATGGTTTGGTGTTGTTTTTCCTCAATACTTGAAGAAGTTACTTGGTTTCAATGACTGGGCCAAAGTTCAGTAACTGAAGATAGCACAAGATCTGCACGGTTGCCTGAAACAGTTGTGGACAAGCTCTGTCCTCACTGTCTCGGAGAATTTGAGAACCTTTGCAAGGCAAAATGGACAAACACAGCCCTTCCAATATGTTGGATTTACAAAGAGATTCACTAAAGAGACTGAACACTAAGTTATATCAAAGAAATGTCGTTTGTTAATATGAGCCCTCGTTTATGCACTTGGGCTGTTTCAGGATTTTATTTTCTTATATTTTCCTCTAATTGTATTGGTTTTGCAGTTAAATATTACAAGATATGTATCACATTAAAGGTCAAAATGCTTTTAGATTGTTTTTATTTTTTTTTATCTAATATTTTACATCACCATAATCTACCCTTTTATCAAAGTTTTTTTTTTTTTATAGTCCTTGGAAATATAAATAAATAAAAAGGAAACTCACAAGAGTTTCCTGTTAGTTAAGTCCACCATATAGACTCCAGTATCATCTCTTTGATGGACTATGGTTTGTGTATTTTCTGTGCTAGAAATTATACTGGATAATGTGCTTTGCATATGAGGCGGGAATGAAAATTATGCCAGCTTTGCATTAACCACAAATACTTATTACCCCCCATCCATCCATATATGGATGGTGAGTGAACTCAAATGGATTTAGTGGAAAACCGATCTGATGTCTGGGTATTTATTTGTTTGCAGAGGCCACTGGAGCCACAAACACGATGCCTTCGGTGTGGGGAAACCCTGGAGTGGTCAGAAGAACACAGGTGTGTCAATGTGTAACAGAACACAACAATAATGTGAAAAAACAGAGAAGTCCTGAGTAAAACTAAATTGATCTTTTACTGACATCTATTGCTTAATTGCAAAGAAACTGTTTTACTTCTTTCAGATTGGTGCATTAATATGGAGGCTTTCAACAGGAAGCAAGCATTTGTGCATGACTAAAAAGTCTTAACTAGATCCAAGTAGATTTTTTTTTATATTCATGAGAAATTGTCATTTCTAAGCTGCTGAATAGAATGCTTTGTATAACAATGTAGCTCTTAGCTACATTGTTGATAAGGAGGATTAGTGACAACACAGCCAAACCACAAAGCACTCGCAGTTCCCCCGTTGATCTAAAATACTTATCTAAAATCCATACAGATTTTGTGACTTTAGGTCTGAATTTCTTTTTATTTTATAAAAACTTGGCAATGTCAAATTCTCATGAGGCATGCCACCATATATACAGTATAACAGTTTTATTCTAAATGCTTTATGTAAAATTACCTTTACTAGAAATCTTCCTGGAGCTGGAACCGCCAGGAAATATGAAGAGACTCTAACCAGTATACATGCATGTCCCCTTTACAATTTCTATGCCTGGATGCCTGTTGTTTGCATGACTGCCTCTGCTGCAGAGGGGGCTTCTGTAGGCAGTGTCAAAAACAACAGCTGAGATTAAAAGTGTTTGGGAATTAAAGGTTTAGATTATTAAAAGTCCACCTTCTTTTTGATACTTCCCAATTCCATGTTTCAACATGAGATTAATATGATTAATAAATGCTTTGTTTTTTAAGGATTATTTAGGATGAAAAACTGAACATACACTATATTGCCAAAAGTATTTGCTCACCCATCCAAATTATTGGAATCAGGTGTTCCAATCACTTCCATGGCCACAGGTGTATAAATTCAAGCACCTAGGCATGCAGACTGTTTTTACAAACATTTGTGAAAGAATGGGTCGCTCTCAGGAGCTCAGTGAATTCCAGCGTGGAACTGTGATAGGATGCCACCTGTGCAACAAATCCAGTCGTGAAATTTCCTCGCTCCTAAATATTCCACAGTCAACTGTCAGCTGTATTATAAGAAAATGGAAGTGTTTGGGAACGACAGCAACTCAGCCACGAAGTGGTAGGCCACGTAAACTGACGGAGCGGGGTCAGCGGATGCTGAAGCGCATAGTGCGAAGAGGTCGCCAACTTTCTGCAGAGTCAATCACTACAGACCTCCAAACTTCATGTGGCCTTCAGATTAGCTCAAGAACAGTGCGCAGAGAGCTTCATGGAATGGGTTTCCATGGTCGAGCAGCTGCATCCAAGCCATACATAACCAAGTGCAATGCAAAGCGTCGGATGCGGTGGTGTAAAGCACGCCGCCACTGGACTCTAGAGCAGTGGAGACGCGTTCTCTGGAGTGACGAATCGCGCTTCTCCATCTGGCAATCTGATGGACGGGTCTGGGTTTGGCGGTTGCCAGGAGAACGGTACTTGTCTGACTGCATTGTGCCAAGTGTAAAGTTTGGTGGAGGGGGGATTATGGTGTGGGGTTGTTTTTCAGGAGCTGGGCTTGGCCCTTAGTTCCAGTGAAAGGAACTCTGAATGCTTCAGCATACCAAGACATTTTGGACAATTCCATGCTCCCAACTTTGTGGGAACAGTTTGGAGCTGGCCCCTTCCTCTTCCAACATGACTGTGCACCAGTGCACAAAGCAAGGTCCATAAAGACATGGATGACAGAGTCTGGTGTGGATGAACTTGACTGGCCTGCACAGAGTCCTGACCTCAACCCGATAGAACACCTTTGGGATGAATTAGAGCGGAGACTGAGAGCCAGGCCTTCTCGTCCAACATCAGTGTGCGACCTCACAAATGCGCTTCTGGAAGAATGGTCAAAAATTCCCATAAACACACTCCTAAACCTTGTGGACAGCCTTCCCAGAAGAGTTGAAGCTGTTCTAGCTGCAAAGGGTGGACCGACGTCATATTGAACCCTATGGATTAGGAACGGGATGTCACTTAAGCTCATATGTGAGTCAAGGCAGGTGAGCAAATACTTTTGGCAATATAGTGTATGTCGAGTCAAGATTTCATTTATACAGATGCATGTGTCATACTATCTACTCTTTGCTATAAACAGACTTCTTTTGAGTTTTTTGTGAAATTTGATCTTTTAGATGATTAAAAATATTAATATAAAAAAGGTGACCTGGGAGGATGGTAAATTCAGTTTTCAATTGATGAGTTACAGAGGAAAGTAAAAACCCTGCTTTGTTCCCTTCATCGTGTTCACTTAACCAGGTGATTAGTCCCTCAGGTGATTAATCTGCATTGTGGAGCTGGAAACGGAAATGGTTGGAACTGATCTTTGTACAGGCCTTTTACTTTCTGGACCTGGATTATCCACCACAAATGATTTATTTCACTCCGGGGGAAAAAAGCAACCCAAACAAACTTGACTATTGGTAAAACAGGCTGTTCTATCCCTATCAACAACTGCCAATGTTTTCACTGGCAAAAATTCTACCACAAAGATATATGAGTAAAAGCTTTGTTACAAACAAAGAGCAGTGGGTAGAGATGAGGAATATGACTAAAACATGGGAAAAAAGATGAGGGAGAAAAGTGAAAGATAAATGAGGTGTGTGCTATAGTAAAGGATTAGGGGGTGGGGCTGGAAAAACACTGTGAAGGATGTGTTCAGTGGGTAGACTGCTGGGTAATTAGAGGTGTGGTTGAGGCGTGGGCCTTGACCCAAAATTAAGTTAACATAATAACTTTATCAAATGATAACCATAAATCATTTACCTCATTGTGTAGATATTACCTATTCACCTATTGTTTGAAAAATTAAAAAAAGTTTTCAGCCACATCAATGGGTTTTTATAAATATAAGTGATTTGTTTAAGGTCTTGTCACAGCATTGCAATCCTATTTATTTAAAAAATTTGATCAGGCTACTCAACATCCCTTTTCCTTTTGTTAGATATATAATATTTATGTAATGAAAATATTAATTTAATACCCCAGCAACAATAATTTTAAAGAAAAAATAAAGAAATCATTATTAATAAAATCATACAGAGGGATACCATTTAAGCTTATAGCTTGCAAAATGGTCACAGTCTTTCATTAATGCAGTCAGTTTTTTTGTTTTTTTTGTTTTATCATTTGCATTTTTTAAATCTATGTAAACCCTGCAGATTGCATCATAACACATTTACAGTAATAACGTATCCTAGAAAAGCATGAGAGAACTTTGGACAGTCACTCATACTTTGCAGTTATTTTTGCAGCAATATGTCATACTGTGCATGCATGTAGTGACAGTGGAAAGAAAAACTCCCCTCTAATGCTGAAGGAGACTCAGTGTGAACAGCCTTTATTAACCACTGGGGGATTAAGAGGACAGAGCATAAAGGAGAAAATAACAAAATCTTGTATCAATGAATCAGAGGTACTTTCTAAGTGAAAGTAAAAAAAATGGCATTAGTAGTTCCTTTAGTGTTTTTCCTTACAGAGGATCAATGCTGAGCTGATAATCACAAAGTCAGTTATAATGCAAGAGAGAATCTGGAGTTAGTTGTTTTTTAAGTTCAGCTTATGGCTAAATCTAACCAAGAGATAGAGTTTATCGATACTAAAGTTTTGGGCAGCAGTATCTCAGCCAATGCCCCCCTCCACAAAAGTTTTACAGCCAAACAGAACACCTGGAACATGTAGTTTCTTTGAAGAGAGAGAGAAAAGAAACAGAGATTGATCATAAAGTTAAATGATGAAAGAGTGGCAAATAATAAAAAATTGGAGCATGATATAAGAGATTAGTAGAGTGAGAAAAAGTGGTAGTTATGTCCTCGAGCAGCCCAAGCTGACAGCAGCATAATTACAGATAACCTAAGGGACTTGATCAAAAAGGACATTTAAAGGCAAAACCTTAAAAGTAGAAAGGATTATCAGGTTTAAGTGCAAGTTCCACTGACATCATATGACCAGTTTTTAGAAATATTTGCTACAAAGTGAGCAGTACAATTACCTTGGTAGATGATACTGTCTTACAGGCTATAGTGCCATTTATTGCCTGGTATATTGTTTTCAAGAAGTGAGTTGGGGTCACTCTGAATTAAATGTTTCCTGTTGTGTGCTGAAGATGACTTTATGACAGAGAACAATTACTGTGTCTTTGTAGTGTCCTCCTTGGCTGCTCATGTTGTTCTGCAGTGGACGAGGCTATTGAGAATGTAGCCAGAGGCCTAGCCAACAAAATGAAGGAGAAAACTCACTGGGCAGCTGGAAGAGTGGGTGACATTGACTTTATTGGATCTACAAAGACTAGAGGAAAGGTGAGATTAATTTATACAAAAAAAAAACATAAAATGAATGCATACAGTCTTGCAGAAATTGATTTGCCCACATGATTCTAACATCATAATTCTTTCCCTTTCATGCAGTTTGTGAGGGTGTGCAGCAACACAGACCCAGTTTTGATTTACAAGATGCTGACGGAGGACTGGGGACTCTCTCCTCCACACTTGGTAGTGGCATTGGTGGGAGGAGATGAGCTCGCTCAGATGAAGCCCTGGCTCAGGGACACTCTTAGAAAAGGACTTGTGAAAGCGGCACAGAGCACAGGTTATAATCAATGGGCCAAAGCTAGCCTTGACTTTTCACAGCAAGGAAATAACTAGTCCCTAGCCTTTTGCTGAGTTGTGACCCAATTCTTACGCAAAAGCACTGCAATACACATTTTTATCTATCATGCTTTACCTGTAAATACATTTTCTTTTTTGTACTTTTCTTTTACACAAAGTAAATCCTCAATATTCAGTTTTAACAGAAGCTACATGTTACTATTTATGGTTAAATTGGCAAAAATCTAATGTATATTTATTGTTTTTATGTAATCTGAAAAAGAACCTTCTGGTCTAATATCAATGTGTATATCCTAGATTTTCTATTTGAATTTGTATTAAATATGCAATAAGCTAGAAGTCAGAAAATAATTGTAAAATAATCCATATAATCATCATTGGCATGGTATTATATTAATTGGACTCGTATGATGCCCTTAAACCATTAGTCTTTTGGCTAGTATTATGTTGCTCTTTATCAGCAAAAATTTGTTTTGCATAATTAAATTAGAATTGTATATTATCTAATCCATGGGACACCCCCACTGATAATGAATGATCCACACATTTGTTGCTATAAGTGTCCTGTAATAAGGACAAGATAATGTCAAACTCAGAAAATATATATAAGAACCGTTCAATTAAAAATGTTGTAAACCCGCCACTTGAACATAGTTCTCAAATTTTCAATAAAGTTTTAAATTCCTAGCCTAGTTTTACTGTATTTTGGATCATTTTAATATCAAAGCGCTGTTTTTTACTTAAATACCTAGGTGTCCTTTAGGGTTAAGTTTTTAAAAAATTGGAGAGGGTCCTACTTCTTTATCATTTGTTCAATAGACCATATTTATGACATATTTATACATATTAAACATCGAGCAAGACAGGTATGTCTAAAAGCTAAGTCTGTTTCAGAAAGACAGTGAAAAAAAATCTAGTTTATCTGTTGTTTTGTAAGGCAACTTTAACCAAATATAAGTGTTTCAGCCTGTTGATTTGAATCTGATCTGGTTTAGAAAGAATAACAGAGTAAATGCAAATGTTTGTATCTTATTGTTGTTTATCTGTTGTATGTAATTTTCCATGGAAAAATAGTGGTTAACATACATTATTAAAAGTTAAATATAACACTCCTGCCTTTGATGAGCGTATATAAATTTCATCTGTTTGTCTGTTCTCCAGGGGCATGGATTTTGACTAACGGTCTGCGCTTTGGGATAACCAAGCACTTGGGTCAGGCAGTGAGAGATCACTCCTTGGCCAGCACCTCCTCTAAAGTTCGTGTAGTGGCCATTGGCATCGCACCCTGGAACATGATCCACAACCGAGAAGCTCTCCTTACTGCCAAGGTTTACTTTTGCACTACAATACATTTTCACTTAAGGCGACAGTGTCCTCTTTGACTTCAACACTTTTATGCTCTTCTCAGAGTCTATGCATTCTAATACTGATTTCCCTAAGGTGGATGAGCCTGCAGTATACAGACCACAGGATTTGCCCCATGGCTCAGTGTATTCCTTGGACAGTAACCATTCTCATTTTGTGCTTGTGGAAGAGGATCCCAACAGACCAGGAGCCACGAGTGAAATGAGAGTAAAGCTGCTCAAACACATCTCCCTTCAGCGGACCGGTTATGGAGGTAAACTCTTCAGGCTTCAGCCAGAGATAATCTTTTTTGCAGACAAGGGATTAACATTACTTAATTAAAATTTAAAGTTTAGATTTAGATTTCATGTTTGTAGAATAAGCTACTTTTAAGAATAAATTATAAAACCAGGATAATATTTTATTAAAGTCCTAGTTGGTTTAAATTATGCATACAATGAGCTTTATTTGATTGTTATGCTGTACAGAAATCATGCTGCTGTTTAATATAGGAATATCTTATTAGAATCCTTCATCATATTTGATGACTTTTTGGTGTTATGAGAAAAAGCACCATTCAAGTTAAATGTTCTTTTTAGGTCACAAAACGTTGCTATTCCTTATTCCAAGTGTTCAAGCTTTCCTGTGCAACTTAAAAGGAAAAAGAATGAACCTGAAATGCAAGCCGCAGAAACCTTTGGTCATTTGTGGACAGTCTTCTCCTCTTCATTGTTTGAACACCATTTAGACTAACAACAGATTGGCTAACTGAGTGTAGTGGAATGATGCATCCAGTTGCAATGAGTTTTTCCCAAGAATAGAATGACACGATTGAAATGAGAGTAGATTATTTTCTCTCTCCTGTTTGTAAATGCACCAATGCCTCCTTTTTGCTACATCTGTAGATATTTCTGAGTGCAGGGTTTTCACCGGACTTTTAAATGTGCTAAATTAAGATGTAAAAACTGCAACTGAGGTCTGTTTTATATTTGATAAATAGCATTGCTTGTTACAAGTAATATCCTCCTCGCAGTATATTTTACCTTCCAACAGTAAACATATGTTCTGCATATTCATCAGGGGAAAAACTTTAAATGAACTGCCCCTGTCATTCTGGCTTCACTGGTGCAATTCTGGCTGCAACTGGTTAGTTGATCAGCTTTGCAGATATCATAAGTCTTTAGTTAATCAAGGTCTATATTTGCTCTGTGCACACTATTTATATTCTTTTAATGTATAGTACAAGTTTTCAAAATTGGTATTAGCAGAAGGCCTTACAAAGTATGTGCTTTTTGACAGTATACAGTGCTTTTTAACAGTATACATGTTTATTATAGGTTTTTCATCTAATCATCCGCAAAATACTGGGGCTCATGTACACTCGCCGGCCACTTTATTAGGTACACCTGTCCAACTGCTTGTTAACACTTAATTTCTAAGCAGCCAATCACATGGCGGCAACTCAGTGCATTTAGGCATGTAGACATGGTCAAGACAATCTCCTGCAGTTCAAACCGAGCATCAGTATGGGGAAGAAAGGTGATTTGAGTGACTTTGAACGTGGCACGATTGTTGGTGCCAGAAGGGCTGGTCTGAGTATTTCAGAAACTGCTGATCTACTGGTATTTTCACGCACAACCATCTCTAGGGTTTACAGAGAATGGTCAGAAAAAGAAAAAACATCCAGTGAGCGGCAGTTCTGTGGGCGGAAATGCCTTGTTGATGCCAGAGGTCAGAGGAGAATGGCCAGACTGGTTCGAGCTGATAGAAGGGCAACAGTGACTCAAATAACCACCCGTTACAACCAAGTTGGGCAGAAGAGCATCTCTGAACGCACAATATGTCGAACTTTGAGGCAGATGGGCTACAGCAGCAGAAGACCACACGATTTCTGCTGCCACATTCGGATGGTAGGGTCAGAATTTGGCGTCTACAACATGAAAGCATGGATCCATCCTGCCTTGAATCAACGGTTCAGGCTGGTGGTGGTGGTGTCATGGTGTGGGGAATATTTTCTTGGCACTCTTTGGGCCCCTTGGTACCAATTGAGCATCGTTGCAACGCCACAGCCTACCTGAGTATTGTTGCTGACCATGTCCATCCCTTTATGACCACAATGTACCCAACTTCTGATGGCTGCTTTAGGCAGGATAATGCGCCATGTCATAAAGCTGGAATCATCTCAGACTGGTTTCTTGAACATGACAATGAGTTCACTGTACTCAAAAGGCCTCCACAGTCACCAGATCTCAATCCAATAGAGCATCTTTGGGATGTGGTGGAACGGGAGATTCGCATCATGGATGTGCAGCCGACAAATCTGCTGCAACTGTGTGATGCCATCATGTCAATATGGACCAAACTCCCTGAGGAATGCTTCCAGCACCTTGTTGAATCTATGCCACGAAGAATTGAGGCAGTTCTGAAGGCAAAAGGGGGTCCAACCCGTTACTAGCATGGGGTACCTAATAAAGTGGCCGGTGAGTGTATATTATCGATGATGCAAAGTTTTGCAAGAGTGTAAAGTCGAGGGAGAAGAATACATAGTTTTCATAATTGGTGACAAAAAACAAAAAGGAGTTCTGTTTTTATATTGATCCCCAAAATTAAATACTTTATGTTTTGCTGTCTCGTAAAGGTTTTCATCTTTTCATTGCCCCCACCCATACATCCTCCCACCATCTCCCCATTCCACTATCCATTTTCTTAAAAAAACACATGGTTCAGCTATTTCGTCATTACTCCAAGCTGAATTGTATTACGGGGTTCATTTTCTGCCACACAGTATTTTCCATGTAGGTCAAAACATTTTGGTCTGGTCTGAAACATCTTTACCATTGCACCCATTTTTGAACAGTGCATCAGAACATTTTCCATTTGGGTATTTATAATTAATTACATCTATTTTTTATATGCTAATACCACTTAAAATATCTACAACAATATCCACCGATAGTCTAAAGAGTGGATTGGACTTTGTGATGCTTCATGTTCAATAAAGTTCTCCCAGGAACCCTTCACAGAGCATTTGTATTCATGCTAAGACCAAATTTCCCACATGGTGGGTTTTTTAACTATCATAAGGAGTTTGGAAGCCTGAGGGATTATTTCATTAATGGGTGTCAGAGAAAATGGGATGGACCACATTTAAAAACAAACTACAATTTTCTTGTTGTTTTAAAAAGAAAAAATGATTTTAAATAGCATGGATATTTTTCCTTCCATTCACATCAATGCACTACTTTGTACTGCTCTAATATGTCTTTCTTTTTTGGATAAAAGCAGAACAAATATATAGTTTCTTCAGCAAATAAATGGTCAACCCACCATATGGTGGCTGACTCTATTTACTCCTTACACAGTAAACTGATTTTAGATCTGTAAAAGACAGCAATCTGCATTGCAGGAGCAGGAAGTTTTGAGATCCCTGTTCTGTGTCTCCTGGTCCACGGGGAGCCCAGGATCCTAAAGGTAATGTTTATTTACTTATACTGTGTTATTTATTTATGTTGAAGAAATAGCCCAAAACAATTTCCTAGAAATTCAGATTTGGTTTTCTTTTCTAATTACTATTGTTTGACTCATTAAACAGTGTGACTCTGAACACACTTAATTAGGCTTGAGAATCAGGCAATGTGCCATCTCCTGTAGAAGCAAGCCAAAGGCAGACAAAGAACAAACACTTCATGCTATCACAAAACCTATCTGTTCGACCAAAAAAAGCCTGTCCAGAGATTATTCTGCATAAACATGGTGATAAATGAGGAGATGGAAGACTGCAGCATTATCTGAACAATGTGGCTGTCTACTGATAACATTTTTTTCTCCTCTTGCAGAGGATGTATAAAGGCATTGGAAATTCCACACCGTGGCTTATTCTGGCAGGCTCTGGAGGCGTGGCTGACATCCTAGTCACGCTGATGAACAGAGGCTGCTGGGACGCAGACAGCGTTCATGAGCTGCTGTTGGACACCTTTCCTAATGCCCACCACAGCACGGACATCAGTAACTGGGTCAAGCTGGTGAGAGCCACGTGCACGCCAAGAGGGCAGACGCTAACAAAGATATGCACTTGTCAAGTATTGAACAATGGCATAAAAGTGGGGCACACTGGGAAACATAGTGAGACAAGCTTGTGTGTGGGTTTCATATTTATCCCAGAAAAATGTGTGATATTACTCTGCAAGATCGGATGTTTGATGCACTGATGCTTTCTAACATTTTTACACTTTAGAAATACATACATGTGCACATATATACATATATATTTATAGATATTTATATATATGTAATTATTCTAACTAACTGTCAACCTGCCTAACAGACCCAAAAGATACTCGATCATGGGCACCTTCTGACTGTCCATGACCCAGAACAGGAAAGCTCCGAGCTGGATACAGTCATTCTGAAAGCTCTTGTCAAGGGTAAAGTTCCATTTACAGAGGAAATCCTTGGTGTTCCAAAGTTTTGGATTTCTGTCTTGAAAGAGCCGTGACATTTTGTGTTCTTCACTGCCTGTAAACATGTTGGCATTTTATGTGTCTGTGTGTTTATCAGCCTGTAAGAGTCAAAGTCAAGAGGCTCAAGACTTTCTGGATGAGCTGAAGCTGGCTGTGGCCTGGAACAGAGTGGACATTGCCAAGAGTGACATTTTTAACGGAGATGTGGAATGGAAGGTAGGTAAATACTAAATGTTCGGGCAGTCTGTTTGTTTCTTTGTCAACTGGGTTTACACATCAAATAACAAATAACCTGACCTGTCAAGTCTTTCAAATGCCAGTTTTGGTGTGCCTCTGTGTTTGTACAGGTGCTTCTACATCACTACAAAGGGAGTAGAATTAGAAGGGTTGTGCTGTGTAAGGATAGGCATGTTTTATAATTTTAAAGTTTTTTTTATGTATTCTTGTTCAGTGTTAGCTCACCTTCCAACCAATTCAACCCTAAACTTGTCATTCAACAAGAAAATACTTTATTAACCCCAGCTGATCTCTGGTGCATTTACAGGCTTTCGGCCATAGAAAGCTTAATCTATGTGTATCAATACTCATTAAAGATTTAACAGATATGTGTTTAATGTTTACCACCATGACTCATTGTGTTAGTTTGTTTCATCATACCTGTAATTTTTGATGAATAGCACAAATAAATCTGTTTTGTAAGGAATTAACCTCTAGATTTACCAACAGGATTAGTCTACCTTGCACAGCACACATTTCATGGCGTACCAACCAGTTCTATTCACACAACTTCTCAGTTAGGATGGCTGTAAATTTACTCAACCTGCCAACATTAGTTTTTTTTTTGACTTAATAACTAACTTTGGCTCATACGGTTGCATAAAAGCAGGAATGTCACTGTGTGTTAAAGTAAGAAAGTTTGTGACATAGCCAGTAAAATGACAAAAAAAATCCTAAATATTTAAAGACAGATTGAAACATATTGTATAATTGCTGCAGGCTTGCGACCTTGAGGAGGTGATGATGGATGCCCTCATTAATGACAAACCAGACTTTGTTCGCCTCTTTGTGGACAACGGGGTGAACCTGGGGGAGTTTCTTACCTATGGGCGCCTACAGGAGCTTTACTGGTCTGTGTCGGAAAAAAGCCTCCTCCATAACCTGCTTCTGAAAAAGTATGAAGAGAAGCAGCTCTTGCTTGGGGCAGCAAGGACACCTGGTCCACCAGGACACCATCCCTCTGAGCAAGGAAAACCACGCTTCACCCTTTTTGAAGTAGCCAAAGTCCTGAAGGACTTCCTGCATGACTCTTGCAAAGGCTTTTACCAAAAGATGCCTGCTGTGAGTGATTTACGCTGACTGTGACTCAGAAGTAAAGTTGATACACCTCAAACCTCATTGTTAAGATAAATTCTTAATCAGTGTGGATGTTCTCTGTCCCTTTGCTTCCAATCTAAAATGTATTGTTTGACACCTATCATAGTTTGCATCTGACCTAATTTTGCTATCTCACTCTCTCAGATTGAATTTATTTGACACATGAGAAATTACAGGGGGTCTGATAAAATACAAATTTCTTGATGAACTCAATCCACTGGAGAATATTGAATCTTTAATAGACAATTTCATGCTAACTCATTCTTAACTGGCTGGAATAAAACATAAAAGCTAACTAATAAAAGGACCACAGTTTCATTTTGGTCACATCTTTTTCCAAACCCTAAATTCCAAAACTGTGTTCTCCACAATTTTAAAAAGATGGAGACAGCTTATCAGTTTAAACCGCATCACCTAAAGTAATGCCACACCCTTGTTTTAAATATAACTGTCTTCTATTATTTGTTTTAGTCCATGTTCTTTAATGACTTTTGTGCTTTAAATGTATTTTGCCTTTTGGGAGGTTGTTTTAGATGACACAAAAACAATCAAGGACAAAAAAATACCCTTTTTCCAGTGATAGTGTTTTTTCACCAGAAATGAATACCATTAATTGCACTACTCATTTGTGTACTAAATGTTGTGCATCCTGTCTGCAGCTGCCCATTTTAATAAACATGTTAAATACATTCAGTGCACTGTCTATGAACCCCAGGAGAAGCCACCAAAGGGCCGATTGTTCCACAGCCAGAAGAACCTGCCTGAGTTAGAGGAGCGCTGTGAACATCCTTGGCGAGATCTTTTCCTCTGGGCTGTCCTTCAGAACCGACAGCAGATGGCTAACTACTTTTGGGCCATGGTCAGTCTTATCAGCTTCTTTGCTTATTTCAGTTCCAGCTTGTTGTATATCAGTCAGTAGCACCATAAATATGCCTGGCGCTGGAAAAATCCTCTCAACTAAAACTGCTAGGCTGCGTTAGTTATACACAGAGAGTGTAGCTTCAAATGAAGGGTGACAAGAGGCATGATGCCAGGCACAGAGCAGGTGTAGGTCAGTCCTGCCATATGCAAATGTCACACTAGATAAAAGAGCCCTGTAACTAGGTGAGCTAAAAAGCAATCTTATCTTAAAGAACAGTATTGAAATGAAGGTCATGTTGCTTGCTTAGACATTTAGCCTGAGGTAAGATAGGGGAGGTATGCCTGAAGTCCTGATGAAGTTAATGTGAAATATATCCTGACATGGGATTGAGAATGTTTGATCTGTTTAAATGACATAAATCATTGTTAATCCATTTTTGTTTTAGACTAATTTTCATGGCCACTTTTTTAACAACTCCTCTAGCCTTCCCTGTAGTGAAGCAACCAATTATTATAATCTCTAAAGTGATCACCCTAATGTGCTCCTTCCTGGCTTCTTATTTCAAATATTATCTGAAAGTCTGGTAATTGCATGCAGTGTTTGCACACTTCTACTGCAAGTCGTTTTGCCTCTCGTGCTGTGTTCTGTATTTTCGGTCTACTGCTGGTGTACATAGAGAAGGTTAACAACTACGTACATGTAAACTAGTGTCGATCAAAAACAGGGTTATTAAAAAAAAACATAACAGATTTACATATTGTATGACAAACACCTTTTAACTATAGAATCTGAACCGGTTTTGAAATGTTTTGATGCAATTAATCTTTCAAAGTTAGCAAAACTATTGTCATCATCTAGGCCTTCAACTTGCATGTTAGATCCAGTTCCAGCCAGGTTATATATTGAAGTATTCCCTCTGATTTCCACCCTCATTTTAGATGTGATTAACCTATCCCTGTTCCAGGGATATATACCAACGGCTTTTAAGGTTGCTGTAATTAAAGTTTTACTTAAGAATTCAATTATCGGCCTATATCTCATCTTCATTTCTTATCTAAATTTCTTATGAAAATATTTGGTGAACAAGTGTGTTACTACATACACCATGATTATGTTTTTGAAGAGCTCTTATGAAAGTCGCTAATGATATTCTCATGGCATCAGATAATGAACTTCTATCTGTATTTGTCCTGTTAGATCTCAAAGTGACATTTGCAAGATTTGTTTTAATTTTCATTTGGAAAGACCTAAATATTTTCTAGGAATTAAGGGAACAGCACTAGGCTTGTTTATATTGATTTTATCTGATGGATTTAAGTTTAAGTGATCAGTGATAAGTGATGTAAGGGATCAGTGCTAGGGCCAATTCTCTCTACTATATAAATGCTCCTAATTGGAGACAGGATGGGATTAATTTCCCCTATACTGATGATACTCTGCTAAATCCAGATTAAACTAAGCATTATTTAGACTACAGGCATGTCTTAAAGACATAAAAACCTGGAGGAGTGCTATTTTGACCAGGACCTTTTATTTAAATAACTTTTCAAAGAGGTTTCTAAAATTTCCTTCTTTCATCTGCGGAATATTGCAAAATTTGAAATATCTTATCCAGATGTGATTTTAAGAAACTAGTCTGTGCTATGTAACTATTAAAATTCTTTATGATCATAAAGTCCACAAACTGTTATGAAAAGCCTTCAGCAGATCCACAATGCTGCAGCCAGAGTTCTGATGAAAATTTTAAAAAGAGATCATATCTCTCCTATCCTGGCTTCTCTTCATTGGCTTCCTGTTAAATCCAGGGTAGAATTTAAAATCCTCCTTCTCACATATAAAGCCTTAAATGGCCAAGCTCCATCTTATATCAGAGATCTGATTGTTCCTTATGTCCCTAGCAGCGCACTTCGCTCTGCAGGTTTACTAGTAGTTCCTGGAATTTCTAAAAGTAGAATGGGAGGCCGAAATTTTAGTTATCAGGCGCCTTTCCTGTAGAACCAACTACCAGTTTTAGTCCGTGAGGCAGACACCCTGTCTACTTTTAAGAGTAGGCTTAAAACTTTCATTTTTGATAAATCTTATGGTTAGAGATGCTCAGGTTATCCTGAGCTATCTCTATAGTTATGCTGCTATAGCCTTAGACTGCTGAAGGATACAGAGACCACTTTAGACCATTCTACTTCATTCTATATCCATTTTCCCATTCTGCAGTATTTTATTATAACTGTTTACTCTCTCTGCTTTTTCTCATTATAGTAGATCTGCTTGGATGCGTGCTTCCTGGATAAGGCCATTTTAGAGTTGGTTCATAGTTACCATTTGTATCTCCCCTTCTTTCTATTTGTCTGCCTCTGTCTCCCTGTACCACAGTCGGCCTCAGCAAATGGTGGCTCACATTGAGACTGTTGTTTCTTCATGTTAAAAGGGAGGTTTCCTCTCCACTGTCACTACTAACTCTGAGGGACTGCTGTCGAGTCAATGAATCGATTCAATCGGCTGGTGTTCCTTAGACAGAAACTTTGAATCATTCTGGATGAATACTCTCTGTTAAGTGCCTTGAGATAACATTTGTTGTGAATTGGTGCTATATAAATAAACCAAATTGAATTGAATGGAACTGGCCTGCTCTCATGGGCTACAGTCTTTCTATTTTAAAAAAATAGCTATCAAATGTAAGTCCTAACCTTCAAGCAAACATTTCTACATCAAGGGAAATAAAATAAATTTTTGTCATCTCTCAGAGGTAAGCAGGTTTATGCTGATCATAATTAGTTTTACCGTGACAATCTTAAGATATCTAAAGGAAGTGAAGTGGCTAAGCCTCTGGAAGCACATAAAGGTTTATTAAACAAAATGAATGCACGTAACTTTTTACATACAATGATGACTCTATCTAATAACCTTAAGATGTTTCCCCTGAGGCCAGAGCTCACATTGAGGGAGAAATGATCGCCCTATACAGTTTAGAGGCTGTTCTGTATATCTCCTCAGGTCTTAAAAGAAAGAAATATTGCACTACATTGGTAATCACACCCAATGAATTTTAAACATTGTGATATAGACAGGACACTCATATTGTTTCTAGTGCTAACATTTCCAACTGTTTTTTGTTCATTATCTTAGAGTTCCTCAGTCCCTTTTTTCCTCTGAAGTATGGAAACACATGTTAATAATAACTATTATGTCTGGTGATAAGGAATTGTTTAACATTCTGTCTCATGCACTGCAAGTTAGATTCTGTATAAACTTCAACCAATATTTAATCATGTTCAGGTCCAGACAGTCAATAGCTTCAGTGTATTCCAGTAAGTGATTAAAATCCTCTCACAAAGATGACAATCAGTGCTTTTAAACACATCTGTACTTTCAATCAGAAAATCTAACCTGTTGTAAATGAAGTTCCCTGTAATAAATTACTTCACGTTCTTTCAGTTCACGGAAGTGAACTGAAATTGAACCCTGGGAGGAATGAGAGGAAAGCTAAATGAAATGTAAATTTGATAGTGGAAAGAAAATAAAATGTTAAAAATCTTTAGAGAACAGAATAGGGTTTTTAGATCACAGCATAAAGGTAGAAAGAGATTTCATAAATAAAATTTGATATGATTGTTGAGAATTTTTGAAGTCAGTGTGTGTCTGGCGTGTCACAGACAATATATGTGAAACAAGCGCTTAAAATGGAACGTGAGAAAAATGGAAATTTCCCTCACTTTTCTGTTATTTAGCTCTGTCTGTTTGTTATCCCTTTAATTGATCCATTATCAGAACAGAGGAGTTTAAGCTGTATGCTCTAACTTCCAGATGGAACATAACAATGACCTAATGGTTTATGAAATAGCATCTGCATTCATTCATTTTTTTAGTTTTATTTGGAAGGTTCAAGGTTGTCTTGGCCATTAGCTTTTTATTTTAGGGTGAACAAATTTGGACTGTTACTAAATCATGAGTGTTTTTAGACTGTTCTGAACATTTTAAGATAATCGTAATAAAAAAAAAAAAGGATCCAGAACCATACTTTTAAACAGCTCTTTAACGTTTTCCTGACAAGTAAATGTTACACAGTGTCTGTGGCTTAAGTCTTAAGAGTCAGTTCTTATATTTGTCCACAAAATAATTTGTTAAAATGAGGTTGATGCCATATACAGAGTGATTGAGATGCAAAAATAAATCCCTACCAAATCACTAGATGTTTCTTCCAGACCTGTTTCTTGGATCCAGCTTTCTTTTAATCCTTCAGGGCCCCGAGGCGGTAGCAGCAGCTCTGGCAGGATGTAAGATTCTGAAAGAGATGGCACGCCTGGAATCTGAGGCTGAGTCTGCACGCAGCATGAAGGAGGCCAAATACGAGCAGTTTGCCCTTGGTGAGTTCTTAAACTGTCCAATGATAAGAGCTGACAGTGTGGTTATGGAGCCCAAAGGTCAAACATAAACTCACTTACCTAAAACAAGCATTGTCTTCAGAAACACAAACAATCCCATCCAATCCCATTAAAAGAAAAAAATAAGTAAAATTGAAATCTAAATGTAGAACATAAAAAAAAAATATTCATTTGATTCAAACTTAACTGACTGTTCTTTATTTTGTCAGATGTCTTTGGAGAGTGTTATTCCAACAGTGAAGACAGGGCTTATGCTTTGTTGGTGAGAAGAACACACTGCTGGAGTAAATCCACGGTTCTCAACTTAGCAACCGAGGCTGATGCCAAATCCTTCTTTGCCCACGATGGAGTTCAGGTAACAAGAAGATAACATTTGGCCTCTTGAGATTGGATGTGTTCTTACTTAACCTGTTCTTTTGGTGCAAAATTGTGACATACTGTAATGTATATATTTAGGATTTCCCTTCGAGACATGTCCTTCTCATTAGAAAGTCATCAGTGAGAGTTAATTGGTAGTCGGTATCAGCAGGGAAAGTTACTGGACAGCATATAAGATTTGTTTTTTTTCTGAAAGGATGCAGTTGGAAAAATATAATCCTTTTTTCACTTTCACAAGCAGTTAATTATGATTCACTACATGTGTAATTTTTAAAGAAAGAATGTCTAATTCTATTAGAGTGGCCATGATTAAGCATCAGGTGCCTCTACATATAAGAGACTAAACGAAGCTAGAAGCTATGGGTTTGAAAATACCTAACATATTGTGTGATGTATTTATATTTCCCATTTTATTGTTATATAACTCCTAATATGTGTCATGTTGTCCCAAAGCTTTATGGTGTCAGAATAAAAAGACCTATAGTGTCCCCTTGTGGTTAGTTTTTTTTCCTGCCAGTTAATACCTCTGGTATAAAAATACTTCTTTCATCACAGGCTCTCCTCACAAAGCTTTGGTGGGGCGCCATGACAACAGACACTGCCATCTCTAAACTTGTAGTCTCTTTCTTCATTCCACCCCTTATCTGGACCACCCTCATCAAGTTTAGGTGACAAATGTATTAATAACCAAGTTTGAATCATGCAATGAGAAATCAGTTTATTTTTCCAATGTGCACTGACAGACTGGTTTGTGTCTCAGTGAGGAGGAACTGGATAATCGGGATGGTAAGAAGGAGTTTGTGGAGCTGGACAGCCTTGACACAGAAAAGGCTTTACTGCTAACAGACGGTGATCCTTTGTAAGTTTGTGTTTGACTTTGAATCAGCTGTACAGTAAATCATTTTATTCACCAGAAGACAACTTACAATGTCAGAAATTAGATTAAAATAAATTATTTAAGCTTTTCTATATCATATAGTCTGATCCTCAGTATTCTTTTCTCACATTTTCTGTCTCTGATCTCAAATGAATATATATAGGTGTCAAACAATAATGTATATTTAATGTGCAGGTATCAATGTACTGTACAGTAATTATAGTTTGGTTCCTCTTATCCAGGGATTCTTCTCCAGGAGGTCAGACATCTCAGAGCTGTGCCACTGTTTGGTGGCGCTTTCTGCTCCGACGCTGGCGTCGCTTCTGGAGTGCTCCTGTCACAGTGTTCCTTGGCAACGTCATCATGTACTTCGCCTTTCTCTGCCTCTTCACTTATGTGCTTCTTCTAGACTTCCGCCCACCGCCACCTTTTGGTCCCGGAGTTCCAGAGATACTGCTTTACTTTTGGGTGTTCACCTTGGTGCTAGAAGAAATCCGACAGGTGGCACACACACACACACACACACCTATATAAATATATATATAAATCACTCTTCTTTGTGACAATTTGTAAGGAATATTCAGTTATCTTATGCAGGGACATCACACCTTTAGTGAAGGAGCAGCATTTTTATGAGATGTGCTAAAGTATTCAGTCCTGACAAGTCAGGCACATCTGAGTAGGCGATGATGTGATTTTCTAGAGTGAGCTCATTCTCTATAGGGAATTTGAGGACCCATGAGGCTCTCACCTCTCTGCATTACTCGCTCTCTGGGAGCCAGGTCAGATAAGCATGATCACTTCTTGCAGTTATCCCTTAGAGCCCTCCCCCCCCCTGGGTGCAGAAGACCCATTTTACAGTGGAGCTTCCCACTGTTGCTTTATCTGGCTATTCAAACATACATTTATCCAAATAAACATAGACATTCATGTACTGTATATACAATGATTTAATTGGTTAGAAAGCTATGCTTCTTTAAAGAGGTCCTGGTATCTTTTTGCAAATTACAATAACAGTTTGGTGGGATTATTATTATTATCTTTTTTATAACAGAGCTTCTTCACTGACGAAGAGATGAACATCCTAAAGAAATTTAAGCTGTATGTCGAGGACAACTGGAACAAGTGTGACATGGTGGCCATTTTACTCTTTGTTGTTGGGGTTTCCTGCAGGTACTGAACAGCAATATAAATGAAAAGAACATTTTCAATAAAATCCTTAAGGTTCTGGAAATGTATTGTTACAACAGTGTAAGCAAGACTATTAGAATATACGTCGGAATTGCTGTTTTGGACCAGTGTTTGCATCTGATCTTGCAGAATGTCCAATGGCACCTATGAAGCGGGGCGGACGGTTATGGCCATAGATTTTATGGTTTTCACTTTACGTCTCATCCACATCTTTGCTATAAACAAGCAACTTGGCCCCAAGATCATCATTGTGGAAAGAATGGTGACCAAAATCTGTTAATTGTGCCAAATTAATTTTAAATTTTCCTCAATTTAAGTCAAGATTTAGGAATTGTTCCAACTAAAATGGTCATAAAGGAGAACAATATTTGTGTCTTACAGATGAAGGATGTTTTCTTCTTCCTCTTTTTTCTGAGTGTGTGGCTAATTGCTTATGGCGTAGCTACACAGGCTCTTCTCCACCCCAATGACCCAAGGATTGACTGGGTGTTTCGTAGAGCTTTATACCGCCCTTACCTGCACATATTTGGACAAATCCCCCTGGAGGAAATAGATGGTAAAACAAAGACATGTTAAAGAGTGTCATTTAATGAATTTGATATTGTCTTTATTCATTTTATTCCTGAAAATATATTGTAGTTTAAATTAACTCTAATATGTAATACGACACTGATGGATTCAAGCAGGAATGACTTTTAATTTTAACCCAATAAGTGTCCGGAAATATTTTACTCTGCGGTTTTCTTTTTCTTCTCTCCTGAAATCTTCTGTAGCTGCTCGGTTCCCGGATATTAACTGCACCAATAAACCAGAAGAGATTATCCAGGGTCTGCTACCGCCATGCCCCAATCTGTACGCCAACTGGCTGGTCATTCTACTGCTAGTTATCTTCCTTCTTGTCACCAATGTGCTTCTGCTTAACCTCCTCATTGCCATGTTCAGGTATGTTGAGGGCTCATATTACATACAGGAAGCTGATCATACACACAACTGCTGTGTGAAACATTAAAAGTTGTTTCTAACCCTTTCTGAATCAGTGTCGCCAAAAGGGATTAAAACCGGTTGCACTTGAAGAAATAATGAAATGCCACAACCACAAATTTCAATGTATTTTACTGGAGGTTTATGAGACATATCTATATGAATAAGGCATGTTTAGGATGTGAAAATATCTTCATGCATGGTTTTAGAAAAATAAAAACTATGAAAAATTAATTAGTGGGAGGGAAAGGACAAACATTTAGAAAAAGTGGATCTGGACACTTAGACCACATTGAACTTGTTGACCTATATTAAAATTCTAAATGTGGCAGATTAGCCTTGAACACACCACTGTATTAGAGGGACACGTATCTAATTCCAGACCTGAATCTAAACAAGAATTTCAATTAGAAATTGCAGTTAACAGATTCTTTTGACCCAATTTGACTAAACCTCATGGAAAACAATTAATATGTTCTCCTTATTTCCAGAACTGAAACCTGTATATAACGGTCATTATACATAGAGAAATATGTAAAACCTTTATGTTGTAGTTTTAATGA
This sequence comes from Cyprinodon diabolis, assembly GCA_030533445.1. Lineage (NCBI taxonomy): Eukaryota > Metazoa > Chordata > Actinopteri > Cyprinodontiformes > Cyprinodontidae > Cyprinodon > Cyprinodon diabolis. The sequence goes on along the minus strand of CM060065.1, from coordinate 39,327,237 downwards.
ATGTGTCTCACAGGTAAAGAAAACCCCAAATAGATTTTTCAGAAATGTATAATTTTGAATCTACAGACATTTTAATCATTAAGAGGGGGAAAAAAATCCATGCCACTCGTTTCAAAAACCTGATTCATGTCCCTTCCCGATTACAATCTGCTGTATAGCCACAGTGGTTCCCAAATCTGGTCCTCAGGGACCCCTGCCCTGCATGTTTTAGATATGTGTCTGTGTCAGCACAACCAATTCAAATCAGGGCTCTTCTTCTACCATTAAGTGCTGTAAAAGCCTGTTTAAATCTATTCTGTTCTGATATGATGCAACAAGGAAACATCTAAAACATGCAGGACAGGGGCCCCTGAGGAACAGGGTTAAGGACCATTGGTATTGCCCATAAAATATTTGTTAGTTTTTAGTAATAAAGTCTTTTTTTCCTTACATTTGAAATTGTTAAAAATAGTTCTAAGAATAGTTTAAAAAATAACACCAAAATAAAACTGCTAAATATTTCCTAATTTGCAGCTACACCTTCCAAGTGGTGCAGGGTAACACGGACATCTTCTGGAAGTTCCAGAGATATAACCTGATTGTGGAATACTACAGCCGTCCTGCGCTGGCCCCACCCTTCATCATCATCAGCCACATTTCTCAGCTCTTCCTCTGCATGGTCAAACGGCCCGAGTCTAAACAGGAACACCTTGGTATGCAGGTTCTACAATCAGATTTCCCTTTGGGTCTTTAAAGCCAAAGGGAAATTATTTATGAAGGCTGAAGTACTTCAAAACACACAATGCTGTTTTCTCTGCACCTTACCTTTTTATTTTTGAAGGAATTCTTTTAGTTTAGGTGTTTCTTTAGCTCCGTCTCAGTGCCGTTTCTTCCTGTGTTTTTGCAGAGAGGGAGCTGCCAGCAGGACTAGACCAGAGGCTCATAACATGGGAGACGGTGCAGAAAGAGAATTACCTGGCAAAAGTGGAGCGCCAGCACTGGGAGAGCAGTGAGGAGAGACTCAAGAGCACCTCCTCAAAGTAATTATCCTGCAGCTTAAAGGAACACAAATCTGTAAACTCTCAATCTTAGATAATTATCAGCTAGTCTGTTTTTAGTCATTCTTATTTCCTCTTACATACATAACCAGTATGTGCAAACCAAACAATGTTAGGCTCTATTTTAATAATCAGAAGTTATTTTCATATTCTAACTATTCTGTGTATTTTTTCAGGGTTCAGAACCTGCTTAAAATTGTTGGCGGGTTTAAGGACCAAGAGAAGCGACTAGTTTCAGTGGAATCTCAGGTAGATTTGCTGCATCACCCAAGAGCCTTGTATGGATGTTTTAATGCTGTAATTGCTGAGACATTGGATAATGTGTTCACTGTAGGTTAGATATTGTGCAGAGGTGCTGTCCTGGATGGCAGAGTGCTTTACGAAAAGCACACTCAAATGTGGAAAGGATGCTCCAAAAGCTCCAAGTCAGTAAAACATTTTTAAAACTCACTAAAGGATATAAGATACTGGTGTGTTATGTCCAGTTTTGCACTAACAATGCGTTAAATGTCAGCATCTCTAACAGGCAGCAAAGCAGACAGCACTGCAGAAACGTCTCAAAGTCATCAGGAGCAAGAAGCCAGACAAAAGGAGGAAGAATCTAAACCTGGTCACCCAGGATATGGAGCCAACAAGAAATTTCCTTACATCGATGAATAATAGTCACAACATCTTGTAACAGATGGCCAATCCAACTCTTCCGCTTCCCCTTTTGGTTTTCACCCGACCTTCAGTAGTATCCCCTTTTTAACGATGATCGTGAAGTACTATGGGATTATCTTCATTGTGAGAGCTGCATGACCGTTTCCCTTTTATTCCAACAGAAATGTGCACACTGTATCCCAACAGAAAAATAAAAATGATGGCTACTGTAAATTGGCTTTAAGCTATATAGAAAAAAGTAGGGCTCAGCAATTAAAAAAGTTCTGAATAATTAAGAACTTTGTAAAAGCAATATCCTTTTATTTCAATAGGTTCTTTATAATGCAGCAAGTGAAACCATTTTCAAATTCACTTCCTGTGTATCTTAAAATATGGGTTTCTAATAAGTACAACAGAGATCATCAGGGACTTTTTAACATGTATTGTATCACAATCTTAAACCAACCTATAATATTGTATGTTTTCAAAGCACATATCGTTTACATGGTCAAATATGACATCTTTGTAAAGCAGAAAACAAAAGTAAATACTAATTGCACTTAAAGGCTAACAAGCAGCACATTTGCCTTGCAGTAAAAAAAACTGTGCATTATTACATAACATTTCTATATGTTAAATTTAAATGTACGATGATCACATTACCTAGGAATATGAAACAAATGACAAATGACAAATTACAATTAAACCCACTTATTTCAGCCAAAATTGCAGAAGAAAATACATCTTTTACAAACATTAATGATGGTCTGCCTGTTTCATTCCAAATGTCTGATCATGATTTGTGATTTTAAACCCAGCTTTCTCAGATGATCTGAGGCTTAACCAACAGAATGCAGCACACAGATTTTAGACTGTACACCACAAGTTTATTAACAACATTCTTCATAACATACATAAAATAGGCAGTGATGTTTTGATTTAAACGCAGAGTAATACATTTGTTCTGTTTTAAACTAACTTTGCTCAAATATCTTTAGACATGCACTGATTTGAAAGCTTTGCTACCAGTTCTCATAAATATCCAGCGTACTGCAGCCCAGTGGATTGACGTCTCCAGATAGAGACAGTGTGACTTATAGAACAGTGTGTTATTTGCTTTTTGTTTTACTGATTTGAAAAAAAAAACCTCCAAAAAAATCATTTTTCTTGCTTTCTTTTTTTCCATGTCCATAGTGATTATGTTAGATAAGGGTTTGTCCTGATGATGCGACACTAATCTTCAATCATTTTCTCTGAACTGTTAGAATGCAAATTGTGGATTCAATAAAATCATTTTCCAAAGACTGGCTGAGTTGTTTTCAATCATTTTTTTCACTTGTTAAATCTATATTCACCTTGATCCCAGTTAAACTAGGTGAATCAGAAACCGATGAATGCTAAAGGTCCATAAAGTTATAAACTGTTCCACTTATGCATGACTATGATATTTAGAAAAAGATCACTACTAATCTGTACCATATCTCCTCCAAGGTATCCAACAATACCCCAAGATCAAATCAGACCATGAAGGGGAAGAACCTAAAACACATTCATGAACGCAACGAAGATTGAAACATTGGAAAACAATAAATACTAGAACTTTGATGAAAGGAAGCTTTGATTTTACCAATTCTAATGTGCATGAATTATAATAAAGAGACAATACTGAAACTTTGTTAGTTGTGCTGAATTCAACTGTCATGACAACAATCCCATATAAAGCAGCTTGACCTTATTCTCTTGAAAGTGAGGCTTCGGGGCCTCTCGGCTGTACGGCTGGTCCCTCCCGATTAAAAGCGCCATCAAAGCGTGGCGTAACCTCACAGCGGATCAGCAGAGTGTCATCCTTAATATAAGCTCTCTGACTCAGCTGCTGCAGGTGCATAAAGGTGACATAGCCGAATCCTTTGGGGTTGCGTGGATTTATGGGTTTCTGGAAGGCTTGCAGGTCTGGCTTTGTCTCCATGACCTCCATGTGATGCTGACACTCGGGTCCCTGGTCTAAAATGGCCAGCCGGATCGTCCCTTGAAACGGCCAAGTCAGCTGCCCATCAAAAGCTCCTTGCATAGTGTGGACAAAAAGGGAGATGTAGTTGGAGCAGCGTGGAGCGTTGGGTGTCTGCAGGTGTAAACGTAGACACAGCTTGTAGCCTGGGCGGCCCGTGTAGAAGCCAGGGCTGTGCTCAACCACTGGCATGCTCGCCTCCTGGTTCCGCAGGAGGACAGAGAAACCTTTGAGGCGCCAGATAAAGATCCCATGGCACTGCTGGGCCTCCAACTCTTTCACAGTTTCCTCCAGCATTGAGACTCTACGCCTGAGCTCGGCAAGCTGCCCTGCCTGCCAATGAAGGGGGATCGGTTAGTTTTTAAAGATTTGAAACCTACATGTTATACAGCACATCGACTGTATGTTACGTTTATACCAATAGATTAGTGAATTCTTCTATAACCCCACCTATAAACCCTCACTTTAACAAGATGCCGCAATCCCTTTTATATGGTTTAAAAAGGAGATGAGCCTTCCTTTATGAGCAGATAGCACTGATTGATATATCTCAGTGCTGCCTTTCATTTTAATCACCCATAGATCCAAAGTCAGACTTATAACAGAATAATGTACGTTTTAGTACAGATTAATTGCATTTGTTACAGACTATAAACACAAACCATATCAGAGCCATCCAGACCACATGGGGGCAAATTTCTAATATAAGCATTCAGCAGATGAACTCATGTAAAAAGACATCAGCTTACTGACAGACATGACTTCCATAGTAGCAGAGATCTTGCAAATAAATAGATAAAGTGAATTAATGGCTCTCACAAGTAAACAACATTTTACGTAACACATTGCTTGCTGACCTACTTGCAAAGAAAGAATAAGACGGCTGGAAAGAAATTAACCTACCAGCCTTCTTTAGCATTAGTGAAGTGACAACAGTATAGTTAAGCTTACTAAAAAGGATTAGTAATATTAGATGGACCCAGTGTAACACAAAAAAGAGAGTTAAATAGTCTGCTCAAGTCAATACTAATGACTCAAATCAACATGAAATGCAATAAATGGCTCTTCTTCAACAGATCTGACGTTAGATATTAGGAATGATAATGAGCTCAACTTGATCAGCTCTTACTTGTGTCTCTTTTAATATGATGAGCTCCCGCAGCTGGTGGTCTTGCTTCACCAATCGCCCATCCATCTCTCGGAGCCTCTGCATCTCCTGACTGGGCTGACATGAAGCTGAGCTGATGCTGCAGCTCGCAGCCCCTCTGGGCCCCCCACAGGCTGACACTGAAGCAGCAGCACCAATGTCCTCATAGGAAACAGAAGGCCCTAGCGTTCGAAGGGGTTTGGGCGACGTGCCGTTAAGGCTTAGGCTGCGTAAAAACTCTGCCATGTAGCGCATATGCATCTGTGTGAACTCCTGCATGTGCTGAGCCAAGTCATGGCGCTGCATCTGCAAATATAAAGCAGTTATGGCTCAGACATATTTAATGCAACAGCAGCTCTGTTAAATAAACCTTTTGTGTGATTAAAAACAAATTACATACCCTTTCCTTACATCCAAAGATGTTAAAGTTACAGGCAATGGGTGCTTTTGGGCAATCCGTATCACAATGAGATTCCATCTTAAAAAAAGGAAAAAAGAAAACGATCAACATGAATCAGTTTTAAAGAAAACGCATTTGGCAGGATCAGACACATTACAATGCAACACAGAAACACTCTAAACTTCAACTACAATGGAACAATAAAGTGTTATTTAAGCCGCATGAGCATTAGTACTGGGTTTGGAACAGTTCCCTAAAATTACAACAAAGAGGAAAAATGTGAGCTCTAAATATGTCAAACATTTAACAGCTCATTTCCTGTATTACGGCTCTTACCTGGTCTCTGATTAGATCCATCTCACAGTATTGACACATCACACTGGCAAACGGACACTGCTGCTCATGTAGCTAGGAAAACGAGACAAAAACAGAGTAAGATCATAAAACAGGTTCTTGTTGTCCTCAGTACCATTTTATAGTAATGATTAGGCATAGGCCAGATACTCATATCAAAGTTAACTATGATGTCAAGTTGTTAAAGGATGTTAAATGCTCTGTCTTTCTGTTGCTTTATGGTTTAAAATCAAATTAAACAATGGAAATAATAAGCATCACATCGGTTTCTGAATTTGTAGGAATTAAAACATCAATTATTAATAAATGACTAGATCTAGTTTTAAAAATTACCATAACAACACAATTCCCTTACGTATTGTACAGCATTATTAATTACAAAGAGTTAAAAAAAAAAAAAAAAAAAAGGAAAAACCAGTCTTAATAGTGATACATTGATGTATATGATTGATTAGTCTTTAAATGTGCAAAAACAATGCTAATAAAAACATTACATAATTGGTTGGAAATATTTGCTTCATCTTTTAAAAGAAGGAAGAATAACCTCATTGGCCACATGCACTGTGCATCCTTTTGCATTTTAAAGCATCCCGTTAACATTTTTATTATCATTTTCTGTTCCTGATTAGTATTTGATAGCTGGAAAAGCATCTACATATCACCCTTGTTTTTAATGGAAAGACTGTCATGCTGTGGCGAAATTAAAAGAGTGCAAGCTATTGCTCGCATAATTTAATGGCTTTTTCAAACTACTATACAACAATGCAGGAAAAAAATCAGTAATAACAAGAAAAACTATATTATGAAGATAGCCCCACTAATTACCTAAATATGATGCTGCTATACTTGATAACCGCTATAAATTGCAAACATCCTAAAGGTATAATATTCTGTATTATAAACACAAGACAACTTCTTTTAAATTAGTGTTTAGACTGAATTTCTATTTGGATAGATACCAAAATAAAAACGTTCAGTAAATGTAAAAATGTAATGTAAAATGTAAAAAGACCAGTGTTTTACTTTATGAACGTGTTTTCTTTTCTTTTTTAATAAAAAACAAACAAACATTATTCTTACAGCCCGTAATATCACACTTCAATATACCAGCCCAATAGTGAGATGTAGTACCTCTTTCTCCTCATAAACAAAGGATGTCACACAGTCTGGGCATGTCATAGGTCTTCTTTGACACTCAGCAGTTTTGTGCTCCTCAATGTAGCTCTTTCTTACAGGTTTTTGACACTGAGGGCAAGGTACAGTGGCAAACTGACACACGAGCAAATGATTCTGGAAAAAAGAAAACAAATGAATGAATTTAATTTCACAACTGGCTTCATACCATAAAAATAAAATAGTCACAAAAATCAGTTATTTGTTACTTAGAATGATCTCCAATGCAATTTAAACAATATAGGATTGAGGTAAAAAAACATAAAAATTTTGTGCTTTCTGCTTTTGTGGATTGGAATCAGCAAAAAAGTTAAGTCTACCATTGTTTTCCATCTTGGTCCTGAATTGTTCTACCTTCTTTATTCCTGTAATTCATTGAGGTTTTATAACAGATGCCTACTGGGACATTTGTTTCCATTCTCTTGGATGAACTTCATTGCAAATCGTGTTTTCTTCCATCTAAATGCTAACCTCTAAATGTCGGAGCTCCATTTTGTCAGCACAGCCAGAGTTTGGACAACGAACAGTTAGCGATAGAATCTCCCTTTTGGCAAAATTATCAGGAAACAGTTGATCTTCTGACAGCATTTCATTGTCCACAGGGCACCGCTGTCCTGTATCACTGTTTTGCAAGAGGAAAACAGCAATTAATTATGCAAGGCATTAACATAATCAGCATCCACGCCGGGCTTTATATTTGGGCAGGAAAACAATTGAAATGTTTCATTTTATTCACAAATATGAGGGTATTGGGGCTAGGTTATTTGCAGGTGGCAGTATTGGTAATACAATGTTTCAAAAGCAAAACCTTTGTTTTCGATTCAAATATCAGTTAAATTCTCAGAAAAATTACTTACCGAATAGATTTCTCAATACAGCTCTTGCAGAACCGATGACCACAGCGTGTTTGGATTGCATTCCTTAAGGCCATCAGGCAGATAGGGCATTCATATTTACTCTCGAGGGGTGGGTCAAATTCCACATCATAGCCCTGAAGGGGGGCAGCAGCCTGGAGACTACCAGATGAACTGCTCATTAAGGTGCCAGAACTATCCAATGGGCTTAAAAGGGATTCCCTTTCTTTTTCCATCATTGCCAAGGCACAGCCAGATTGCTCTTCACCGCCTGCTCCTCCATCATAACTGTCCTCCTCCAAACCCCCCTTATTATTATCAGAGCAAGCCATCTGTATGATTGGGAGGTCCAGAAAAGGGCTAAAAAAAAGAGACAGAAAACAGATATTTATATATAAAAAAAAAAAAAATTCAGCTCATATCTCATCTTCAATCTGTAATGATTTTTTTTTTTACATAATTAGATAAAAAAAAAGTAACGGATAGCTTTTAAATTTTCAGTTCAGGTTCATTTCAGCTCAATTTATATAAAGACCAATTTATAACAAATAGCATTTCAATGCAATTTAGATAGAATCTGTTAATTTAATCCAACTGCAAACACATTTTTATGTCGATCGTGTGATTTACTTATCCTGCTACTGAGGACAATAGATTTTGCCTTAATATATCGGTCCATGGATCTATATATTAACAGTGTTAGATGCATCAAATTTTCTCAAGTCCTTATTTGAACTGGTTGGTTCAATTTCCTCCCATGAACATGGCACATTTTAACTTCCTCCTTAATTTAAAGCCAAAACAATGAACAGCAACGTGTATACATCCCTGTTTTATAGCTGTTTGTAAAATTACGTTGCATGATCACCCATTTTCAAGGTTTCTAAAAGGCCATGAAATAATGCGCATAATGAGAAAACCGTTTCACAATTAAAGATTGCTGCAAGAGTCTATGATTTTATGAAACCAGCTGACCTGCCCCTTGTAAAAGAAAATTAGAAGTTTTTACAGGAGTTATATTATATATATATATATATATATATATATATATATATATATATATATATATATATATATATATATATATATATATATATATAATGACATGATAATAAACGTATATATAACATTTTGTAGGTATAACCCTACTATAGTAATGCATAAATCATTTCGCTTCAATCCAGTGCATCCCAGCACATTCATCCTAAGCAGTGTTTATTTACTGGCTTCGTCTGTTAATTCATATGTTAAAAATATATATAGGTAGGCTTTAATCTACAAGCTAATTGTTTAATGACAAGGCAACATTTTTTTAGTGACTAATGTTATAACTATCTCGTGATTATATTTGGAAACGTTCTTTCCTCCTAAGCTGTTGTGACTTAACTCGTACAGTAACGTATCTATTAACAAAGTAACCCAATGTAAAACCGTTTTCTAAACATATACAATACCTTGAACTCACAGAAGTGTTAGCAATTGTTTCATCTGACTGTCATGCCTTAGATGCGGAACTGCAACCTCGAACTTTGCGGCAGTAAGAAGATTCTAAAAGGAAGATGACATATACTAAACCGACCGAAGCCGAAGAGGACACACACCCAGGAAATCTTGGTATCAAAAAATAATCTTGTATCGGTAGGAGCCGGCGTTTTTTTCTTCGAACTTTGCCCACCTTTGCCTTGAAACGCCTCAAACTTTTAGTTTCGGATTTCCTGTTTTTCTTTTCCTACGTCAAAGATGATGACTTCAGACTTCTTCTGGGGTTAGCGAGCGCCCTCTAGTGGCAGGAGTCTTGCGCTGCTGCAGAGCGCCAGAAGACAGGAAAAATGGCGGACCTCAGGAAAATCTGTCCTGAGTACTTGCCCTGCCGTGTCGACCCCACACAGAAAACCTCGTTTCAGGGGACGCTTTTTATCTTTTTTTGTATACTAATAGTGGATTCTGGAGGAGCCACGACACACTGGGTCGTCACAGAGGATGGAAAAATTCAACAACAAGTATGCCAGTTAGCCCGCTGACCTGCTAATGATTATGTTATTTGGTTAGCCAACAGCTAAATGTTTTTGTAGTAATTAGTAATTACGACTTTTTCTTTATAGTGCTGTTATAAAGGAGTTATTGGAACCTACAAAGACTTACAAGCCCCGGTTATGTTGTTTTTTTGTTTGTTAAATGTTTCCAGCCTTGGTTTTAAAACAACACGTATGTTGAAGTCCCGTAGCTTGATGTGATTAAGTCAGACAGTGTTACATTGTCAGTTGGTTGTTGCCAAATCTATATGATGACCGCATGATTTCTAAGTGATAGACCGGCCACAGCCTATGTTTGACAGACACTTCATGTTATAAGTGTCAGAGTTTTGGGCTTTGACAGCATTTCTAAGCACAACTGAAAGTCTCTTCTTACTCTAAGTAATGCTTAAAAAATGCTGAGGACTTTCTGGCAAATATTCAAAACAGATGTAGGTTTAAACACTGTTGGGTCTGAAAAAGCTAAAAGGACATACATATTACTGGGGAAACCATAACAAAACAAAAACAGGCAGCTTGACAGTTATGATTATGGTATTCTGGGTGGATTTATTTACTATTAACACTATATGAGTGTTAATAGTTAAAAAAATTGTGGGAGTTTGTTCCTGATTATTTAAGCATAACAACTAAAAGCTGTTTCCCCATGTTTGGTTGTGGTTCTGGTGTGCAGATTAGACCTGAGCAAGAAGACCTGACAGGTCTGGGCATTGATACACTATCTGTAATTGATGATGTATTTTGAACCTGCTCTATTCAGTGATTTACAGACTAACATATGTTTTTTAAAGTCTGTTCTCTGAAAAAGAGGAGAAAGTGGAACAGTTCTAGAACTTGCCTGATGTGCTCACTTAGTTTTTAGTGAGGATGCTGGCAACAGCTTTCTGGATCAGCTGCAGCTGTCTGATAATCTTTTTTGTCAGATCTGTGAAGACACCCTGGCGGTAATCAGTTATACTAAAGATGGTTGAATGAACTTGTTTTTAAAGATCCTCCTGAGATATCAGTCCATTAATACTGAAGACGTCCGTAAGGTGATATAAGGCCATTTTTTTTAAGTTAATTTACGTTCAACAAATCCTTTTGTCAGCCAAATGGTTACCAACTTTAATATAGAATAGAATATACCACCATCAATAACTTAATTCAGAATATTCTGTCTTGAACCCTACATGCATTTTGTCTGAATATACTTCCCGTTTTTTATTTCATCCAGTGCTTTTGTTCTTTTTATACTAAAAATTCAACAATAAATGGAGGTAATGTAACCATAGAAGGTAAATTATTTTTCTGACTTTAATGTTATTAGAAGAATCTCTCACAATTGCCAAAAACCGCAAATGAAAAGCTGTTTTTCAAGAGAACGCCACTGCTTCTCGTGCAGTTAAAAGAAAGAAAATCTTTAAAAAAAAAAAAAAAATAGGTTTGATCTACAGCCTAGCTCTGTTCTCCATTTAGGTGGACTCTCCTTTGAATCTAAAGCATCCTCATGATGTGGTTATCTTCATGAGACAAGAAAACCGTGTGAACTACCTCAAGATGCTGGAAGTATGTAGATTTCTCTTTCAGTTTGACTATAAAGAATGTGTTGACAGTAGTGGAACATTCTCAGTACATAACTTTCTTTTTCCTGCTTGTTCTGTTTTTTTCTTGTTTTTGTTTTTTATCTGAGCAGAAGCAGTTAGTAGCACAAAAAATTCACATTGAGGAAAATGAAGACCGAGATACAGGTTTGGAGCAGCGACACTACAAAGAAGATTCAGATTGCATAATGGCAAAGGTGCCACTGGGAGACTTGGATCTGTATGATGGCACTTATATTTCCTTGGAGAGTAAAGACATAAGGTACGCTTCTTTAAAGGAGAGAAGGCCACAACTCTAAAAAGAAAAAGAGGATGCAGTAAAACAAAAACATATATGACGAAACCCTCTTTAGCCCTTACAAAATTTTTGACGGATCTCGGCCTCCTGGTTCTCCTGATATTTTTAGGATTCGCTAGATGCCAAAGATTGAAACATGTATATGAATTCAATCAAATTCTTCTCCTTTCATTACAGACCAGAGGATTATATCGATTCTCGATCCAGTTTGCCACCAGATCTAGAAGAGCCAGATTGTGCAAAAATAATCGAGCTTCCTTATAGTATCCATGCTTTCCAGCATCTCCGGGTGAGAAGTTGTTTCAGTTTTTTTCTTTAGACCCAATAACTTGCAGAATGCTTTACAATCTTTGCAAAGTTATTTAAGCGATTGGCTCAGTCGGTCATGGTAAACACCAATTAAGTAAGCTTTCAAACTTTAACGCCTGTTTTGTTAACCTTTACGTACAAAACCCAAGCAACTCTGTGTGCTGGCCTTTGTAATGACTAAAGAACAGATGTTTCTAAGAAAAAAAAGAAGAACAGTAAAGCTCACCAATGAGATTACACTTAGAAAGATATTCAATTCAGAAATACTTTATTAGAGCCAAGGAAATTAAATAATTGAAATTTATTTCCAATTGATGTATTGTTTTTAGTTTTATTCAAATGAAAATAATAACTGTTTGACAAAGCGTAGGTCTTGATTGGCTCTCAATAGTCTTTCTATCATCGTAGAATTCATTATATTATGTGAGGCTGTTCAATTGAGCTGACATTTTTTTTCTGCACTGTCTGTGATGTCAGTGTGATGCTTTTCCAGCTCTGATTTCGTTGTCAGTTATTTTCATAATTTTTAGGGCACTGAACACAGTTGTCTTGTTTGTTTTAGGTTCTATGCAACCTCTCACCGGAAGGCGCCCATGTTTATGTTTTCAAGCAAAAAGCTATAGCACTAACACAGCCTGAAATGTTTCTCACCTTGTTTGCTTTTTTGAAACAGAAGGTCATTTTTGGAACAGTTGCACATAATTCTTATTTAAAATCATAATATTTAAGATTTTAGTTTATGTCTAGAAAGCTCCCTGGAACAAAGAGTTATTTTTAAAGTGACTCGAAATAAATGTTTTTATTTAGATGTGCTGATTTAGTAGCACAGCAACATTTCAGTGTAATAAGTGTTTTCATTTGGTTCCCTGCAGGGTGTACAGGAGAGGACAAACTTGACCTCCCCGCTTCTATCTAAGGATGACCCCATTTATAGTTCTTTGTCCAAAAAGTTTGGACGCACTATTGATGAAGTGGGCCACCGCATCCATCAAAGCCTTCTGAAGGTAAAGCTTCTCTTTACAACTTTGATCCTTTTCGATCATTCCAAATCCTCACTTCTATATTTTACGTAAAACAAAGCGAAGCATTTATGTATCATCTATATATATATATATATATATATATATACATACATATATATTGTGTTTACATTTAACTGAAGGTTCTATATTGTTTATGTTTTTGAAAGTGCATGTTTATCTGGACAGGATGAAGGACCTATGTCTTGATTCAAAAGTACCTCATAGACATACTGTTCAAAGTATGAAATATTTCCTTTGGCACAACTAAGTATTCATTTGTTCTGAAATATTTGTTGTTTTCCTTTAACCTGGAAGCACTATTTAATTTCCCCATGTGATTTATTCAATTTCCCCTTTGCGATGAATTAATTTTCCTTTATTTAATTGAATTTAATTAGTTCACTTGCCCTCACTACAATGCTGCCTTACCCTATGGGTGTAATGCCCAAATCATGCCTTTGCAGTATAACACAAGTTCTGGCAACTGGGCTGAACAAAGTCTTAAGTTTTATTGTAGCATAAAAAACATTTTTACTCTTTGACCTTATCTAAAAAAGAACAGTGGCTGTCACCGTGCAGATTACGTGCTAAAGAAGCCACTTCATCTCAGCTCAAAGCAGAAATGATCTCACTCTATCTCACTTCGCCGCTTGCTACACAGAAAGTTGGGTGTGTTGTGTACTGAGTAGGTGCAGCTCGGTCAAAGTTGGTGCTTCCTGGAGGGGGCGGGTTAGCAATGTCCAACATAAGATGGTAATGGCCTCTCTTTTTCCTTGATAGTGAGAGGCTGGCACTCAGAGCAGAATCGATAAGGATTACTAAGACATGCATGAATCAAGTGAATACAACTTTGTGCATGATTTTGATGAGGGAATTCCATTATCATATAAAGTAGAGTTTGCATGATATAGCCCTTTAATAGGCCACTGAGATCCATTTCTGAAACAGTTTAAATGTGCTGATGAAAAATTAATGATGCTTTAATGTTGTGACATTCACTCATGGAGAGCTTTGAAGATGGTATTACCTTATGATTTTTCTTATTATTATTATTTTTTTTTCAGAATTCCTCTTCCTGGGTGTTGTATAACATGGCATCATTTTACTGGCGTATAAAAAATGAGCCTCAGAGGGCAGTCGACTGTGTAGTGCGTGCTTTGCATTACTCTCCAAGGTATTAGCAGGCAGGCGAAAGGGCCTCTACACTATCATACTCTGTCCTGTGAGTAAGCTCACAGGTGTGACTATGTGTGTGTTGTTTTTACAGGCAGCATAAGGATATAGCTCTGATAAACATGGCCAACATCCTGCACCGGGCCCATTTCTCAGCCGACGCTGCTATCCTCGCCCACGCTGCTCTTGACCTTACCTCAGATCTCTTCACTAGTCATTACACATTGGGAAACATCTATGCTGTAAGTGAAAGTGAAACCTGAACGTGAACCAGCTTCACTGAAGGCTCAGGTGTCTGTATCAAATAGATGGTTATAAGCTCAGGGTATTAAATTTTGATAAGCTTTATGCCTCTATATGTAGCAACTTAAAGTAAGATATGTAAAAAAATAAATAAAAAACTTAAATATTGAATATTCTTTTTAGGAATCACTATTGCTAGAGAACAGATTTGACCACAATGTGATTTCATTGAACACTCAAACTGAGGTCCAGAAAAGCTCTCTACACATTTTAAGTCTGTTATTTTGATGCCTGCAAGAAAAATAAAATAATAGTTTGACCTGTGCCGCATCGGTAGTTCTGATTTATATTCCTCTATTGCTGTTTTGCCAGATGCTTGGGGAATACAACCACTCAGTGCTGTGCTACGAGCAGGCACTGCAGGTACAGCCAGGCTTTGAGCAGGCCCTGAGGAGGAAACATGCTGTGCTCTGTCAGCAAAAGCTGGAGCAGCGCCTAGAAGCCCAGCACAGGTAGGCCAATGCTTGTGTGCATGGTCTAGCAGCGTCTTTGTTCTTTTTTAAATTGGAATGCACCTTTTATTTCATACTCAAACCAACATGTCTCAATTTAAACTGGGTTCACAGCACAATTAAAAGAGGCTCAATCATTAAACTGCAAACGTTTGTAGAGTTAGTCTCTTCTGTCTGTATATGTAGTTGATAAAGAGTTAGGGGTATTTGCAGAGTTGAACACTCTTGTTCCCTTTCCTTTTGCCCTCTTCTTCATTTGTCTGGTTGTAGATCCCTTCAAAGGACACTGAATGAACTAAAGGAGTACCAGAAGCAACATGACCACTACCTCCGCCAACAGGAGGCGCTGGAAAAACACAAGCTGCTGCAGGAGGAGCAGATTCTATGCAATATCATCCACGAAACTCAAATGGCTAAAGAAGCTCAGCTTGGTGAGAGCAAAACTCCTGGAAACTAAGCAAGGCCATGAAAGAGCTGGAAAAAAAACAAAAAAAAAAAAACAAACAGTGTCTAACACATTTTAAAGCCTATCAAGTTAAATAGCTGAAGTGCTTATACTGTTTTTATGATTGTTGCTGGTTATCATTCCATTTGGTAGAGAATTCCAAATGATTACAGCAAACATAAGTTATTTTAATTAATTGGACAGAAAGGAAAAAAAAGTGTATAAATCTTAACGGTGTATTGACAGTTGTCCCGTTGTTGAAATAAAAGCTTTGTGTTTGCATTTTAACATTTTACAGCACAGCATTTGACTTTTTTCCTATCTTAATAGGCTATAAGCCTCACCCTCTTTAGAATGAGATTGAATCAGAAAATACACATTCTTCTGTTTTAAATCAGAACAATAGTTATTTACATGACTACAAAGTGGCTACCTGAATAGTAACTGTGCATACACTATGACACAGAAAATGTGACAATATTACATATGTTCTGGTTTCTCTTAGGAAATCATCAGATGTGCCCACTGGGTCAGCAGCAGCGCCGTCTGTACTGCCCCTTTGACCTCCCTGTGCGCTATCACCGGGGTGACCTTTTTGAACATGTCCACCACGTCCAAGTGAGTTTTGGTGGTGAATAAACATCTAGATTATGTAATTCAAGTAAACAATATAAACACAAGAATCATTCTAATTTTTTAATATTATTTTATTCGTGTTTTAGTTACATTTATTGTGAATCTCATGTACAAAGGCTTGGTAAATGGCAAATGGCCCTACAGAGCTGTAAAGTCTTTATTATGGCAATTACTATAAAATTGAGTTAAGGGAAGTGACACTCCTTCTCTGCCTCAGTATAGATGAGCTAATAAGCCAAGAATATTTCAGGAACTCAGATTAGAAGCATTAGCTGAGAACTGAAGCTTCATTGGTCATAAAGTTTCTTTCCACTCCCTAAAGAAGCCCCCAGGAAACCTCTCCACCACTAAATTATGTTTATTAATGTTGCCATTCTTAGAAAACCTTCTAGCCTGTGATATTACTGCCTAGCGAGCACTGTGGAAAGGTCAAGATAAAAAAAAGAAAAATAGAGTGAAAAAATTATCATGATTAATATTCTGGTGTTAAATACTATGGTTGAGCAATATCAGAGCTGTATTACCCTTGAAAAAAGTTTATATTCTGTTTAACCAAAATAAGAGAAATGTAGAGCATCCCTGTATGAGCTAAAGAGATTTCTTAGAGAGAAATGAAACAACACAATGAATACAAAGTTGAAGTGGCTGATGGTTGAATCTAAAGTTCGTCTCTGTTTGATTCAAGTTTGGAGAGTCGGTGTCTGTCGCCCCCAGTGTGGCCCTTGTATCAGAACGCAGTTCCAACCAGACAGCTTCCAGTCCCCAGCTCCGTCCTACTGTGTCCGGTGATCAGGATCCTGCTGCAGCGCTCTGGGGGAGCGATCAGGATTTCACACAGGCAAGATTAGAACTGAAACTGAAGTCAATTTTTTTCTACAAAAATAATCAGACATGAAGGCATGCACAGTTTGTTCTGTCCGGTGTTGACAGAAATCCATCATTTTAAAAATCCTGGTAGACTGATACTTTTTAAAAAAAATATATATGTATATAGGTATTTAGTTTTATGTAGGTTTAAGACCCTGATGGCACTTATTTATTTTGTTCTCTATTCTCAGTTGTCTTTAAACTTATTGACTCAACTAAATTGCTGATTTCTAACCGGGTAATTCTGTACATTTTTGCATTAAGCTAGAGACAATACTGTGATATAAACACATTTCTATTACCCTTTGAGTATCTCAGGGTTTGTGTTATATGATAACATCCTCAGAGGAATTAATGGTGTAGCACTTCTTAGTTTTAGTTGGGAGAAGCTGATAATTATTGATTAACAGTGGCATGAGAACGAAGCCTTGAGGAACCCCTCTATTTAAATGGAGAAAAAAAATTTGGCAGCAATGATTGTCTTAAATGTACTATTTACATTGATTCAAATATTAAAGATATTACAATGTTTTTATTCACCATTCTAACATTAATAAGATTTGATTCATTTAGATAAAGGCTAGATAGCTCTAGTGCTTTTTAAATTGCGGAGAAATTAAAAACAAATTTAGGCTTACACTGAGTTATTCTGGTGCCATCAGAGTGCAGAACTGATATCTTTTAATAAATATTTATTTGTTCTTTTCTCGTGCTTATAGAATGTTTCTTTTTTATGAAAGAGCAACTAAAATCTGTTTGTTGTTTTGTTTTCAGGATACACAGAGGATGTTGTGGCCTCAGAGGTCAGACTGTTACCACAAGTACCCTAGTGTACCACCTGCTCACCTGCTGCCAACCCACTACCTGTTCCCTGAGACACAAGGACTTGGGTTAGTGCACAGCTCTTCATCATGCTCTTTGCCAAAAACATACAGTTGTAGTTGCAAACTTAATCTTCTCGCTAAATATGTAGCTGCCCTTGGAAAAATATCTATGTAACATTGTTTATATCTAAACCTAGTGGAGACTAATTCATGAGTAAAGGTTTACTGCTTTTCTTAATCCAATAAAACTTCTCTTGGTCTTTTTGTACGTCACAGGCTAAAAGTATGTTATTGTAAGAGCAAGATGTTTTATTAAGTTCAGATAGTAGTGTTGCACCAATACCGATACCAGTATCGGCCGGGGCACTAAAATGGTGGTATCTGTATCGGTGGGTACCAACAAATAAGGCACCAATACCATTTTGGGAGCCAAAAGTTTATAAAACTATTGTCATCAATTACAGGTAGTTGATAAAAGGTTTTACTGGATTCACTGTGTATTAGTCTTTATCCTGCTTCTCAAAGGTAGGCAGCAGCTTGACAAAGCCCAGATGGCAATTATTTTACATCCAAGTAATATGCAGTTCTTTATTCATATACACGCACAAAAATTTCAAACAGATGGTATTGGTATGGTGTTGGTATCGGCCAATACTGCACACAGAGGTATCGGTATCGGGGCCAAAAAATGGCAATGGCAAAACACTATCAGATAGTCAGCTTGTGTTCCTTTAGATGTTTTGGTTCACTTTGTTCTAAGATCAAACTAAGCAAAGCAAATACCTGATGCTTAGTTTTCTGCCTATTGCGTGTAGTTCTTTGGTTTCCACAGAACCATAGCAGACGTAGATTTACAGTGTCCTGCATCAGTTTAATGTTTAGTTGATATACAAGCCAGGTTTGTTTAGCTTTATCAGCTCATTGGTATATTTGTTTAATGCCGCCTCTAAAGCAAGCAGTTATTGTTTTAAAAAAACCTGTGCTATGATAATAAAAAAATTGAAATCCAGCCTGCTAGAGTCTAGACCAATCAGGAATTATGAAGTTTTTAGTATGCTAAATTTACTGCTGGAATCTCTATGTAATTCTGGCTTCTTTCAAACATACCCATTACTTTACTCTGAAGGAAAAACATGTAACCAGTAACAAGCCTCCATGGTGTTTAATCAGAATTTTAGGTAACATCTCCTAAATGCTCACAGATTGATCTCTTATATAGAGCATTTATGGGCCTATACTAAAATAAACATAACAAACTGGAGGCTCATTAACTGAACATTGAAATTATAGTCTTAGCATACAGGCTTAAACCCTTTTTAATTGCTTTTCCAGCCAAGTGACGACTCTCCTGTATAGCAGCTCTGACCCGGTCCCAGCTGATAGTCCACCTGACTGCAGTCCAGTCCCTCAACCTTATCCAGCTTTCTTGCCTTCCTCGTTAGATTGGGCCCTGGAAGAAAAGAAGCTGCCAGACTCTTTTGCATCTGAGGTAGAAGTTTTTTCATTGTTTACTAAAGTATGTATCTGATGCTTTAAGTGAACGGCTACTTTATCTCGGTTCTCTTTTCGAAATGAAACCAAATAGGAAATGTGAATCTTTGTGTTTACAGATGCTACAGTTGCACAGTGGAGGCTTTACGCTGGAGCAGGTTGGCCACAGAATAGCACAAGCTATGAAAGAAGTAAACAAAGCTTCTTTTTATCTTCTCATAGCAGAATATTGCAACACATAGTTTATCAGTAGTGATGTGATATACTTAAAAATGTAAAAAACACACATCTTTGACATATAACTGGAATTGACTTAACAAAACATTTTAATTTGAATTTATTGTTTGGTTGATAATAATATATCAACCAATTATTTTTCAAAGTATCATATGTTCTTAATTAAGTACATAGAATTAATAAAGAACTAACGGGTTTGTTTGTGTAGGCCACTTTACCCCACTGGTTGGTCCACTTTGAGGCAGCCCTGTTTTGGCAGGCCAAAGGAAACGGAAGCCGTGCCTTGCAGTGTCTGCGTCAAGTGTTGAACACTGCTCCTCCTTCCCACCACCACTTGGCCCTCACCAATGCTGCTAACATCCTGCTGCACTACGGTTTACCCACCCATGCACAAAAACTGCTGGATCATGTGTTGACACTCAATACATCTGAGGTAAAGGAAAATGTTTTAAAAAACATGCAAGTGGAAAATCTGTCTCTTGAAACTATGCTAAATATTTTTCATAAATGTCATACAATGTTTCTGAGAATCTTTCTACACTAAGAAGTTATGTTCAGGTTTGATTAGAGTTTATAATTACGAACAATTAGGTGTAGAGTGGACTGTATTAGATGATTTAGATTTTAAAGCTGTAAAAGGCACAAACTGAACTGTTGATAATGTATTCTTTATGGTACGCCAGCATTCATAACATGTAAGCAAATCACTGTCCCCCGACATCCGCTGTTATATTTATATTTTTATAACAAAGCGGAGTGTGTATGACGTCATCCACGCGCGCATGTTTAGTTTGTGCCTTCAACTCGTTGCCCATAGGAAGACGTTACTTGGATATAACCTAACAGAATATCTTCGGAACAGCTCCAAATGACACAAAACTCATATGAGCGAGTAGAACATGATGTAAGTACGTAAAATGGAGGACCCAATGTAAAAAAAAAAAAAGGCGTTCACCTTTAAGGCTTCTCGTGCCTCTACAGTATAGACAGGAATGTAGACTGAACCAGAACTGTATGTCAGTGTACACATCTTTCAACAGCAATGAGATACAATAGCTCCCTTGACATTTAACTTACTCACCTTAGACAATATCAAGTGGAAACATCTCAGATACTTGAGATAAATCTGTTGACGCCTATGTCTGTAGCATGGTGTGAGCTTCAACTCAGTACATGTTACAACATGCAAATCCATTAATGGGAGAAGATTTTTTTTCTCTACAGCTGCACAAGCCGTCATTAGGCACAGCTTTGATCAAGGTTGTTGAAATATCACAAAAATTATAAAGTGATTTAATATCATATAAAGGCACAGACTTTTGTCAACCATTTTCCATATTAACATTGACTGTTGTCAGATATTTACATTTTTATATAATCTAAATATGCAGGCTTTGACTATGCCTTCTTATACGACTGTATTTATTAAAAATAATCCAGTCAGGATATAGTCTGTTTATTGTGACCTACCTTATTCATTTTACAATTATTAAAGCCAAATTAATTTCAGAAATGACAAGATATTTTATATTTACTGTTGGCTGGATTAAAAGTTTTTCTTTTTTCCATTTACTTTTTTTGTTTTAAGATAAGCAAAAATGTATTAAACTGTTGTGATTGCTGTTGAGTACCTATTGCTTATAAATTACTGTACAGAACAGATACTAAAATGCTTTTCATATTACATTTGATTCTTCTTTATTTTAAAGAAATGAACATGTCTTTACACAGTTCATTTTAAGATGACTTACTGATGTAATATTTGACATAAGAAACCTGCATTATTTCATGAAATTTAATTCAGATGTAACTTTAAACACTAAAATTAGGAAACACATTTATATTGTTGCATATCATGTTTTTCTCTTTGGATGTAAGATGTCTGTTTAATATGAAAGCCAGTCTAAGTGATATTGTCTCCCTGTTATTTTGCTTTCCTCCCTCAGCCACATGCCCTGTTTAGCCTGGTGAATGTGCATTTGGCACAGAGCAATATAACTGGTGCCCTGGCCTTGTTCCGCCACATTCTGGAGGCAGCCCTGTCCTCGTCTTCTTCCTTCTCATCCTTTGCCAGTTGTGAACAGTGTCGCACCAGCGTGCCTTTACTACGTTGTCTTCAGTTCTACCCCTCGCTTTACATTCTGTCCAACCGGCAGCCTTGCTCACGTAAGTACTTCAATTGTGCTGAAAAATACAAGCCTTTGTAATTAACTGTGCAGTTATCAATTAACATATTACACAGTAGGTAAATATGCATTTATTTTACTAAATTCTTTTGTACTAAGCAATTTTACTGGTTTGTGTCAACTTGTCTGGAAGCATCTTTGTGAAAATATTGTCAAATCAAGTTGGATTTATTCAATTCATTTCTTTTAAACGTTATATACCTAAATACATTCAATGGAATTTTTTTCTTTAAAATGAATTACTACCTGTCATCATTTGTCGAGCTTTTAATATTTAAAAATTGTAAAGATTTACTGATCTTAAACAATAAAAAGGCCTTTTGATTTTTTTTCTTCAGTTTTTTACAGGTCCACTGCATTTAATGTCCTTGTTACAGCGCCACAAGGTGGCGTTATAAGCCAACAAGTTGATTGCCAACTACCACAGTGTTTTTTTGTAGCATCTGCACCGAGATTTTTCACAGGGGTCTAAACAACTGCTTTCTGTTGAAAAGATAAACTAACTGGTGTCTGTGTGATATAAGGCTCGCCTGTGATAACCCCTCTCTTTGTCCCTACTGAGAGCTGGCAGAGTTGCTATAAAAATGCTGTACTACATGATGTATTCTTTATTTGAACAGAAACGGTTTTCTTTTCTTAGCGCGGGTGAGGAGAAAAGTGCCTTTAAGTGGAGAAATTCTCCCACTCAATAATTTAAGCACCCGAAAATAGCTAATGGTAACTTTAGATAGGACTATATTTAACTCTCTGAAGCTAAATATTGTTAGCTCTGTTGAAACAGGCCTACCTTTAGGCAAGTGTTTAAGTTAGTCAGATTTCGATAGCAAGTAGCCTTTTAAAGATTAAAGAGGTGGTTATTTGCTATTTGAACAGAAACATATCGACTTCTTTGCCCATGCTCTTAAAATAAGGAATCACTGAGTCTGTTTTTAAGATAATCTAATAATCAAAATTGTACAGCCGTTTACCTTCTGTTTATAAATAGAGACGATTTTCAAATGCAATTCCAAGCTTGAAGGAACCGTAACAGAGATAATTTATTGTGCTCAAAAAAGGAGCGTATTTTTTGTTTCCCTAAATATTAATTTTTTTGGATTATGCTGTCAAATAGGTTTCCGGATTCCTTGTGAATGTAAAAATCAGCCCTTTCCTGTTTCACTCAGGTTTAGTGTAAATTACTCTTCCACAGTTGCTTAAAAAAGTCTATTATTGTTTAGGTTGTATTATAATCAGAACTTAACATCTGCATTGAAGTTAACAGGTTATTTTACATTATGTTTTATAAATCTTTAATATGGATTTTAACAAAGTAATAAAGCTTTAAATCCTCACTGGAGATTTGTTTGTGGTGATCCAGAGGATAAACCCTGCTTGACTGAGGAAGACTTCAGCATACAGCTGGAGGAATGGGAGGACAGCGAAGAGCGACCAGATGGAACTGCCAGTCCTGCTATTGAAGACACGCTGCTCTTCGAGAGTAAGAACTGATTTTCATTGATGCCTCCATTACAATAAAAAAAAACAAAAAAAACAAACTAAAAAGTACTGTTGGAAATAGTTTGATTCTAGATACATTTTGGGAAAATTCTGTTCATTTAGTATTATGAGGTTTCATATTTCATTTTATAAAAAAAACAAAAATGAAAGTATGTCAACTTTTCATTATTTTGTTACATCAAACATCCATTAGTATAAGGACATTGCTTCCAGTTCTACTCATCTTGATATTTCCTTACAACAGATTTTCATCAGTATTTGAGACAAAGAGGCAAACAGGACATTAAGTTTTATATAGAAATAAACATTTCATGCATTTATTACCAGAGCTGAAAACCGTTTTGTTTGTTAGGTTAATCTCATAATAGTGCTGTTGGTTTGTTAATAATCTGTAATGACTAAAAATGTTGACTGCAGATGACATTTTGATCCTCATCAAATTTTTTGGGTTTTTTTTTTGTTTTGTTAATTCTGCCTCTTTGTCCAGATGTCGTCCTGGACAGTAATGGCTCAGGTGAAGCAAAGACACAGCAGCAGGCATCTCCCTCCAACGCAGGAACTTCCAAAATGTCTTCATCCTTTGGAGAAGGAAGAGTGGAGAAAGAGGATGAGTGGCAGCTGAAGGAGGACCTGATGGGAGCATTCGAGGGAGCACTGGATGTGGGAGGGAAACGTGGAGACTTACAAGGTATAAGAGTGCTGAAAAACGACCGAGTCATGGGGGCCCGTGCTGGAAGCGGACCATGTTTTGGAAACTGTGAGGATGATGATGGAGCAGAGTGGGTAAGTGTGGAAATAAAGCTGCTGCTCTTAAGTATTAACAATAGTTGGCGAAAAGTGATTTAAGTGATTTTTGAGATTAGCTAAATGTTTTTTTGGTTATTTCTCCATGTGTTTAGATCACCTTCCAGGTAAAGCGGGTGCGGAAGGCTAAGGCAGATGGATCAGAGAGTGTTACCGTCGCCGAAGAGGGTCAGAACGAGGAGTTTCTACCTGGAGGCAGCTCTGTACTGGAAATCAGTGGTCCAGCTATTCCATCTCCTGGTCCCTCAGGTAGCAAAAAAACAACAACAAAAAACACTTTCCTTGCACCTGCAACAGCAGAAACAAAGCGAAAGGTTCACTATAAGGATTTCTTTTTGTGCTTTCTGAGCAGGTCGCTGGAGAGACCATACAAGTCTTGGCTGGCCTGGACCAGAGGAGTGCCAGCGTACATGGAGGGTTGACCTCACTACTGTCGCTAGTACTTGGTTGGCTGTTTCTGCCAAGAATATTGAGTAAGTCTGTCAAAATGGTAAACACAGCCACAATCACTGTACTTAGATTACGTCTCATGTTGAATTAGCAGCATGTTTTACAAGTGTGTGTTCCTTCTGTAGCATCACAGAGCACATTGACTTTGCAACCCCGCTCCAAGAGCCTGCAGCTGAGCCTTTATGCAATGCCAACCTAGCTGCCAGTATGCACACCCTTGACCACCTGGGAGGTGTAGCCAACCGTGCCTCCATCCACTACACAGGGGAAGCCCAGCTGCGAGAGGTACACTGGAGCTGAGACCATTTATTGTACTAATAAGCTAAATAAGTTCAGTCATTATGTCTGAGATTGAAGCTGCAAAATAGGTTTTAGAAAGCTGTTAGCTGCTGTTATTAAAGTAAAATGAAACAAACAGGATCATATTAATGTTGTTAGAAGTCATTCTTATTCTGTTATTTAATAAAGTCCAAAATATGGTATTACGTTCTAAGTTCTTCAAAGGACTATATTGTGTTAGCCTGGGTGCCATTCCGAACTTAGTCCCGCCCTCCACGTTAGAGGTCGGGAAGTTCGGTCTGGCATTGCTCAATAGTAGCGTGAGTATGCTCGCCCAATATCTGGTCGGGCCAATCAAATTGTCAGGGCGGGCTTTATACGATGATGGACAGATGATCAACAGTAACGTAATCAACCACGTCACCAAAGCGCGCTTGGGTGACAACAACAATGCCTGCCGCTGGAGAGTTGAGGTGTGTAGATTCTGCTATTAGGTCTGTTCTAGAAGAAATCGACAATAAATTGATTTTAAAAGAGGAACAGAGAAACACGATCAAGGCATTTGTTGAAAAGAAAGATGTTTTTGCCGTCCTTCCTACGGGATTCGGCAAAAGTTTAATTTATCAGCTGGCTCCCTTGGTCGCTTAACATACGTCACGCACTCCGTTGCTCTTATTGGTTGTAGGTCTATCCAATTGAGTGCAGAGGCATTTTTTTTCCTGGTTCGTTCGAAACACGCCCCATAATCACAGCTCTATGGAGCAGTATAAGACTCATATTCTGACTAGAATTGAGTATGACTACGTCAGGCTAATATTGTGTAGCCCATCTGTCATATTTTATTTTAAGCCTCACTGGTGGCTTTTTTTTATCTCTTAAGGTCCTGCAGAACCTTGGTAAAGATAAGTTTCCTCCCCAATCATTTGAGCAGGTGGGAACACGCATTGCTAAAGTTTTGGAAAAGGTAAGTACTGTATTACGAACAGTAAACCTGTCTTCAGTCCTTTTATTAAGTCAGTTTTTTGTCTTTTTAGAGATAAAGAAAAAGCAAAGTTTACAGACTGGCAACCGTCAGAGTTTAAGAACTTTACAGTTTTTTAGTTTGCTTGCTTCCTTATTTTTACAGTTGTAAAAAAGAAAGTTTTTCTGTACTGTTTAAAGTAGTGTCAGGGGAAAAAAATTACTAAAATGATACTAACACCTTCTGACTAGATTAATTAGTCTTTTTGTCACCAATCAGAATCAGACATCTTGGGTATTATCCAGCATGGCTGCACTGTACTGGAGAGTGAAAGGTCAAGGCAAGAGAGCCATCGACTGCTTGAGGCAAGCCCTCAACTATGCCCCTCATCACATGAAGGCATGTTAGACTCAATAATTTTGTTTTTTCTCATTTAGCTAGTATGTGTATAAATAACACATTTTTATTGTATTTCCTTCTTCTCTCGAATCAGGATGTACCACTCATCAGCTTGGCCAACATCTTTCAGAATGCTAGGTTATGGGAGGATGCCCTAACAGTAGCCCGCATGGCTGTAGAGATTGCACCGCACTTTGTTGTGAACCACTTTACCCTTGCCAACGTCTATATTGCAATGGTAACCGTGTTTGTTTTCATAACGATATAAAATACTCAGTTGCTCTGGCCTTGTTTAGCTGGTGATGTAAAAGCACCTTAAAGAATTTCTCCTTTTGATCACATTGTGGGTTTTTTTTCCTGATAACAGGAGGAGTTTGAGAAAGCCATGCACTGGTATGAGTCCACTTTGAAGCTACAGCCAGAGTTTGCCCCAGCCAAAGATCGTCTTAGGACCATCCAGTGTTACCTCCTGACGAAGAGAGAGCGTCGTCAGCCTTCACCCTGATCTCAGGCATATCCAGTTATCATGAACACGTCACATACATGCAGACGTTCTCTACCGCAGAATCATTTCAGAAATTGACAACATAGGAAAGTAAAAAAAAAAAAAAAACATCTGTCAGAATGTTGTGTAATCCAGGCCCTTTTTTCTGCATTGGTGGTTAAACCCACCTCTACAATTGAGTATAAATGTAGATTGATTAGTCCCACATCTGCAAGACCTTTCCTATTTATCAATCAACAATGCGTAATGTGAATATCATGTTTTTGTTTTCTATTTTTTCTTAAAAAATATAACGGGGATCTAAGTGAGTAATGCTTTTAAAGTTCAAATACCTCTGGTGTAACTTTTAATTCAGCCTGGGCCAACCAGAAGACTTATTATCGTCCTTCTTGAAGACATTCTGATAATGGAAAAACAACATCAATAATAACCATGTTTTTGCTCTGCTGTTCTCGAGAATAATGACATTTAATCATCTTAAAGGTGGTGCAAGATTTAAATATAACTTATTAAAATTCTAACTGAAAGGGATGTTATACAGTGTTTGGCAAATACCTTTTGCTGAGATAAACGGGAATCTGCTTCTAAACTCAGAAGTTAAACAAGTTTAAATTGAGCGATAAATGCCCTCTCGGTGCTTCTTTAAATAAATGGGAATTCTCGGTTTATGCACTTTTTCTTTTTATCATTCCTATTTATATGGGACCTACAAACTGATTTTCCTACAAGCTAATTTAAAAATAAAAGGGTAAAAAATTATATGCTGTACCATTTGCTAATCAACATGGGGAAATTACCTGGCATAAAAGGATTTGTCAGTCTATAAAAAATGACATCTGTATTAAATGTACAGTATTAAAGTCAATGTGTGGATTTCCTTTTCTTTCTCAGTGTTAAAACAGTGTTGTTGTTTTTAAAAAAAATCTTTTTAGGTTCAATTAATCTACAGACAACATCTGCTTATAGCTATGAAGTGCTGATTTAAACTTCCCGATAAAACCTCTAGTAAACAGAACTCTGACCTCTTGGTGGTGCTGCTGGACCTTTTGTTGCCATACACAACTTACCTGCTTCTACAACATCCCCTCTAAGCTGTAATGGCACCATTTTATAGTATTCCAATTCAAAAGGGAATATTAGGTACTGATAAGACATTGTTTTCAAAGGAAAGGGCAGCATTTACAATATTCTGGGAATATTAACCTTTTTTCATATTACAACATGCAGATCCTGAATTCGTTGCAATGAATTGTATTATTTTTGGTGCTAAGCCTCATCCATTCTTGCTTGAACATAATAAGTCAGAGACGTATCCTCAGATCATTGGTAGTTTCTGAGGTTTTTGTTATTACATATAACAATTAATTACAAATATATTGCAAGCACTGAACTATTTTGTTACAAATTTTTACATTTGAAAAACGTGTGTATGTAGCTAAGGAGCAAACTATTGTCTTATCTAAATCTAGATAGCAGAATGTGTCATTTAAATATCTTTCCATGGTCCAATATGACATTAAATATATGTTTATCACGAATGAAATGCCCAAACATTAGTTTCCCATTACGTTTGGCCATATAGATTCCATCTATGCACCCTATGCTAGAAAACATTAAGAAATACTAACTAGCAAAAAAAATTTTTTTTTAACTGGTTGTCATCAGACTGTTAAATACATGTGAGCAAAATTGTTGATACCCTTCATTTAATGAAAGAAAAACCCTCATTGATCACAGAAATAACCTGAATCTGACAAAAATAAATAAATAATTCTAAGAAAATAAACAGATAAAAGTCAGACGTTGATTCTCAGCTATGCTTTAGAATGGTTTAAAAAGCATATGTAACAGTCCTTGAAAGAAAATAGTGGTAGCACTAGAAAAAAAAAATGAACAAAAGCACATGTTAAATTAAGGTATGTCCGCTAATTAGCATCACAGGTGTCTGCAATCTTGTAATCAGTCACGGGGCCTATGTATATATATATATATAAATATACACTATATTGCCAAAAGTATTTGCTCACCTGCCTTGACTCACATATGAGCTTAAGTGACATCCCGTTCCTAATCCATAGGGTTCAATATGACGTCGGTCCACCCTTTGCAGCTAGAACAGCTTCAACTCTTCTGGGAAGGCTGTCCACAAGGTTTAGGAGTGTGTTTATGGGAATTTTTGACCATTCTTCCAGAAGCGCATTTGTGAGGTCGCACACTGATGTTGGACGAGAAGGCCTGGCTCTCAGTCTCCGCTCTAATTCATCCCAAAGGTGTTCTATCGGGTTGAGGTCAGGACTCTGTGCAGGCCAGTCAAGTTCATCCACACCAGACTCTGTCATCCATGTCTTTATGGACCTTGCTTTGTGCACTGGTGCACAGTCATGTTGGAAGAGGAAGGGGCCAGCTCCAAACTGTTCCCACAAAGTTGGGAGCATGGAATTGTCCAAAATGTCTTGGTATGCTGAAGCATTCAGAGTTCCTTTCACTGGAACTAAGGGGCCAAGCCCAGCTCCTGAAAAACAACCCCACACCATAATCCCCCCTCCATCAAACTTTACACTTGGCACAATGCAGTCAGACAAGTACCGTTCTCCTGGCAACCGCCAAACCCAGACCCGTCCATCAGATTGCCAGATGGAGAAGCGCGATTCGTCACTCCAGAGAACGCGTCTCCACTGCTCTAGAGTCCAGTGGCGGCGTGCTTTACACCACCGCATCCGACGCTTTGCATTGCACTTGGTTATGTATGGCTTGGATGCAGCTGCTCGACCATGGAAACCCATTCCATGAAGCTCTCTGCGCACTGTTCTTGAGCTAATCTGAAGGCCACATGAAGTTTGGAGGTCTGTAGTGATTGACTCTGCAGAAAGTTGGCGACCTCTTCGCACTATGCGCTTCAGCATCCGCTGACCCCGCTCCGTCAGTTTACGTGGCCTACCACTTCGTGGCTGAGTTGCTGTCGTTCCCAAACACTTCCATTTTCTTATAATACAGCTGACAGTTGACTGTGGAATATTTAGGAGCGAGGAAATTTCACGACTGGATTTGTTGCACAGGTGGCATCCTATCACAGTTCCACGCTGGAATTCACTGAGCTCCTGAGAGCGACCCATTCTTTCACAAATGTTTGTAAAAACAGTCTGCATGCCTAGGTGCTTGAATTTATACACCTGTGGCCATGGAAGTGATTGGAACACCTGATTCCAATAATTTGGATGGGTGAGCAAATACTTTTGGCAATATAGTGTATATGTATATATATATATACACACACACTGCTCAAAACAATTAAAGGAACACTTTACAAAACACATCAGATCTCAATGGGGAATAAAATAATGCTTTTTTTTTATACTGATACGGAATTGTGTGATGTGTTAGGAACAAAAGGATGCCACATCATTTGATGGAAATGAAAACTATCAACCTACAGAGGGCTGTATTCAAAGACACCCCAAAAATTACAGTGAAAAAAATGATGTGGCAGGCTTTTTGCTGATATTTCATTGCAGCAACTCAAAATGGTATTTAGGAATTTGTACGGCCCCCACGTGCGTGTATGCATGCCTGACAACGTCGGGGCATGCTCCTTATTAGATGACTGATGGCGTCCTGGGGTATCTCCTCCCAGATCTGGACTAGGGCATCACTGAGCTCCTGGACAGTCTGAGGTTCAACCTGGCAACATTGAATGGATCAAAACATAATGTCCCAGAGGTGTTCTATTGGTTTTAGGTCAGGCGACCGTTGGGGCCAGTCAATGTTATCAATTCCTTCATCCTCCAAGAACTGCCTGCATACTCTCGCCACATGAGGCCGGGCATTGTTGTGTACAGGAGGAACCCAGAACCCACTGCACCAGCATAGGGTCTGACAATGGGTGCAAGGATTTCATCCCGATACCTAATGGCAGTCAGGGTGCCATTGTCTAGCCTGTATAGGTCTGTGCATCCCTCCATGGATATGCCTCCCCAGACCATCACTGACCCTCTACCAAACCGGTCCTACTGAACGATGTTACAGGCAGCATAACGTTCCCCACGGCTTTTCAAGACCCTTTCACGTCTGTCACATGTGCTCAGGGTGAACCTGCTCTCATCTGTGAAAAGCACAGGGTGCCAGTGGCAGACTGGCCAATTCCAGTGTTCTGTGGCAAATGCCAATCGAGCTCCACGGTGCCGGGTAGTGAGCACAGGGCCCACTAGAGGACGTGGGGCCCTCAGGCCACCCTCGTGAAGTTTGTTTCTGATTGTTTGGTCAGAGACATTCATACCAGTGGCCTGCTCTGGCAGTGCTCCTCCTGTTCCTCCTTGCACAAAGGAGCAGATACCAGTCCTGCTGATGGGTTGTAGACCTTCTACGGCCCTGTCCAGCTCTCCTGGAGTAACTGCCTGTCTCCTGGAATCTCCTCCATGCTCTTAAGATTGTGCTGGGAGACACGGCAAGCCTTCTGGCAATGGCACGTATTGATGTGCCATCCTGGAGGAGTTGGACTGCTTGTTCAACCTCTGTAGGGTCCAGGTAGCGCCTCATGCTAACAGTAGTGACAGTCACCCTAGCCTAATGCAAAACCCGTGAAAAAGAATCAGAAAAGATGAGGAGGGGAAAAAATGTTAGTGGCCTCCACCTGTAAAACCATTCCTGTTTTGATGGTCGTCTCGTTGTTGCCCCTCTAGTGCACCTGTTGTTAATTTCATTCACACCAAAGCAGCTAAAACTGATTAACAACCCCCTCTGCTACTTACCTGACCAAATCAATATCCCAGAAGTTTAATTAACTTGATGCCATACTCTGATTACAAAGTGTTCCTTTAATGTTTTTGAGTAGTGTATGTATATGTGTATGCATATATATATATATATATATATATATATATATATATATATATATATATATATGGCTACAGGTGGTCACTGTGCTGTTTAGTGACATGGTGTGTACCACACTCAACATGGATGTGAAGAAAAGTTGTCTCATGGGTTTAGAAAAAAAGTTATAGCATGTTTAAGGTGAAGGCTATCATTCTATCTCCAAGCAGCTTGATGTTCCTGTGACTACTGTTGAATATATTCAGAGATTTAAGATCCATAAGACTGTGGCCAACCTTCATGGATGTGACTGCAGGAGGAATATTTATGGCAAAACAAAGGGATGGATAAAATTAATGGTAACGAAATTGACATGCCACAAAAAGTCTGGGAGAATGTGGTTTGGACAGTTGACACAGAAATTTACATTTTTACCAAGGCACATTAACATTATGTTAATAGACAGTAAAAAAAGGCATATTAAGAAAAGAACACTCCCTACTGTGAAACATGGAGGAGGCTCCATGTTGTACTGGGGCTGCTTTGCTTCATTTTACACAGAATACAATAGACAGCATACAATAGAATGACAAGAGGGATGTGATTCAAGGGATTCTAAAAAAAAATGTGCTGCCCATTCTCAGTAAGCTCAGTCTCAGGTCATGGGTCTGCAACCAGATAATGAACCAAAACAAACAGCTAAAAACAACCATGAATGGCAAAAAAAAACAAACATTGGACTATTCTGAAGAGGCCTTCTATGAGCCCTGACTGAACTCCTACTGAGAAAAGGAAAAGCAATGCCTGACTTTTATCTTTTAACCTTTGTGTAATTGTTATTCATCAATACTTTGGTCAGTTACAAGTTATTTGTCTGACAGTTGTGGGTTTTTCTTTAGTTTAATGAGGGCTACAAACTTTTTTTTTTTTGTAAAATTGGTCTAAATTGGTCTTTGCATCATTAAAAGTAAGCTTTTTAAATTTCAATTTTCACTTAACTTGTCCTTGTTTGTCCCTGAACAGGTTTTGAAATGTCTAGCTTCATTTAGTTTAACGAAAAATAAACTCATATACACAACATTTGAGACCTTAGAAAAATGTCCAGTATTGAAAAGGTTCACTTAACATTTATATATATATATATATATATATATATTACAAGCTGCTGAGGCTATTTTTGTTTTGCATCTTTTTTTTCTCTTTATTCTGCAAGTAGAATATGTTTTTGTCGAGCTAATAACAAAGAACCTGTATGGTGGAGTTTACTTTCATTCTGATACCAGATGCAGGCTTGCCTTTAAGTTATTGACTGCTGTCATTTTATAAAAAACATCAACTAATGATCGAGTTAATGTCTTTTTTCTTTTTTGTTTTAATCAACAAAGTTATGGGTATACCAAGGAGACCAAAGTGTAGCTTTAGGATTTTTCAGATGAAGAAGGCAGCCTGCAAATAATTATTTAGTATAAAAAAAAACTGTTAAACAGTTATGATAACCACAACATAACATACCTGAGATATTAATGGACTCATGGCTGTTTAAAGCCATGTAATGAAAGTTTGTGCTGGCTCTGCAGCATGCTGCCTCATGAACAAAGATGGAACACTTTGTTCATTCACATCAGTGAGGACCGCAGCATAGTATTCATGTGGAAGGATTCTTTTTTTCCTGCTGGCTTTTTTTCTCTCCCCGTGAAAATACTTGTTCTAAAAATGGCTCGCACTAAACAGACTTCTATTTTTAGAACGCTGTGAAGTAACAAGATGGTTGCAGAGAAGCTGAAGTGTATGCACAGAATCCTATAAATAAAAAAGAAAGCACATGCAAGGGGAAAATCTGCAGCTACAGAGCCCTCCTCTCTCCTTCAGATCCACCGGAGACAAAACCTGCTGCATTGCAAATGGATTGTATTTTTTGTCATCCCCGCTGTCTATTTCTGTGCAGTCAAACCTCTTCTCCAATCTGTTTTGGAATGTCTCTCAATGAATAATTGACTGGAGAGGTATTTTTGAGCACCCCTGTCTTGGATGCAATGTATAAATAGCTCATGCGCTGCAAAGCGTGCATGGATTTGTCAGGGGTGTTAGGCCTGGGAGTAGGAGCTCTGTTATGTAATAGCCATGTGGTTTGGCACGCCACAGAAACACTGCATTGAATGGGTGTGTATGAAAGCTCTGTTCCCATTGAGTGTTTTCAGAGCAATTGTATTCTCACTGGGAGTCCTTTGTTAAGTTTTTTTAAGCTGACTTAGCCAATTTTATTATCGCAGTGGCAAAGAAAGAGGACTTGTATGTCTTATATATACTCATAAAAATGTATCTACATACAGTACATCCCAGTTATCGTACTTTTTTCAAATCAAATATCCGACTTCTAAAATTTTGGATTCAGCTTTTACAGTTTGCACAGCTTTTGCAGTTGTATGAATACCAGAAAACATCTCTACTTTTTTCCACATGATCAGCTACAATTTACACTTAAACAATTTTTTTTTTTTTTTATGTATTTATTTTTGTGCTGATTATTTTTATCTTTATGTTACTTCATTAATAGCAATTAAAAAACAAAACCTTGATTTAGGATTTAGGAGCACTTCTTCGGTTGAAAACATGCATATTCAGTCCTGAATAAAGCAGCTTCACCGATTTTCTATTATCTAATTTTGCATTATACTAAATGTACAATGCTCAAGGGTTTTTTTGGAATTTGTTTGGTGTATGCAAGTATTCATATTTAGCTCAGCATCACCTAATATAGAATCAGTGAATGAAAGTGATGCAAGATGTTATGTAATAATAGTGAATTTCCTGCGTCGACAGGACAGACTATTTTTAAATGCACTGAGATAAAGTGCATTAAGATTTCAAACATGGGCGGAATCTTTGTTTAAATTTCAGTTTTATTTGATTGGCAACCAGAAAATTCAGAAAGTATTCTTGAAACTTGGTGATATATCTGAAATTTAGTAGTACATTATAGTTTATTGGTTGAGCAACAATAGTTGATACAATCCCCTTCTTACCGTTTGGCATTGCTGACAACATGTGCAAAAGGAGTTGAATTAGTCTACCAATCCAATAGCATGGTCTTTGATAGATATTTTTTTTACAATAAATAAACTTTGATCCTCTTTTAGCCTTGTTTTTTGTCACCCCTGTTCAGAAAATATGCTCTGATAAGGGTAATTTTTATCTTTTTAAAATCATTATCTGCCTCACGTCCAAATGATGGTAAGTAAGACCTCTATGTCACATTATCATTTCAAGGTTTGTCTTTTTCCTCTTTAGCATGTATGGGTTTTCTCAGGTTAAACTAGATGTCTTCAGTACTTTTAAATGTGAGAGCTTGGGTATTTTACTGGATTGTTTAGGATATGGGTGTTAGAGGTCATAGAGTTTTTATCTTTGCTCTTTTGGTAAACTTGGATCACTGGAGTAGGAATCTTTGTTTTACTGGATTGAAGTACTTGACCTTTCTCACTAGCAGTTTTTTTTTTTTTTTTTTTACAAAAGAATACCGGTACTTTGAGATTGAGAATTGTTTTGAAAAATTACAGAATTGCCCCACTTAAATATTACAGCAATGATAAATTATTTTCCTGAAGAGTTTAGAGATGGCTTCATTTTTGCAAAACCAAACCAAAGGATTTTATTTTACTTACTACCACAAAATGGTGAAATATAACATTTGAAACTGTTTTCTAACACTGCTCTGCTGAGAAATATTTACAATGTTGTAAGGGTCCATCTACTGCACCTCTAGAGATCACACTTCACACATATTGACCATTAAAGTTAGACAACAGATTCCTGGTGACCCAACAATGAATAAGCTGATTTATGAAATATAAAACAATATCTGTTTTCATAATGGTTTACCTGATACTACTATTCCTATACTATATGGTGTGTTTGTAAACAATATATTCATGCTGATTAGTTCAAAAATGTTCACAGCATTTGAATATTGCCCTTTTATCAGTAATGCAGGACTATGGTATATATACACTCACCGGCCACTTTATTAGGTACACCTGTCCAACTGCTCGTTAACACTTAATTTCTAAGCAGCCAATCACATGGCGGCAACTCAGTGCATTTAGGCATGTAGACATGGTCAAGACAATCTCCTGCAGTTCAAAACGAGCATCAGTATTGGGAAGAAAGGTGATTTGAGTGACTTTGAACGTAGCATGATTGTTGGTGCCAGAAGGGCTGGTCTGAGTATTTCAGAAACTGCTGATCTACTGGGATTTTCACGCACAACCATCTCTAGGGTTTACAGAGAATGGTCTGAAAAAGATAAAACATCCAGTGAGCGGCAGTTCTGTGGGCGGAAATGCCTTGTTGATGCCAGAGGTCAGAGGAGAATGGCCAGACTGGTTCGAGCTGATAGAAGGGCAACAGTGACTCAAATAACCACCCGTTACAACCAAGGTGGGCAGAAGAGCATCTCTGAACGCACAGTACGTCGAACTTTGAGGCAGATGGGCTACAGCAGCAGAAGACCACACCGGGTGCCACTCCTTTCAGCTAAGAACAGGAAACTGAGGCTATAATTTGCACAATCTCATCGAAATTGGACAATAGAAGATTGGAAAAACGTTGCCTGGTCTGATGAGTCTCGATTTCTGCTGCGACATTCGGATGGTAGGGTCAGAATTTGGCGTCTACAACATGAAAGCATGGATCCATCCTGCCTTGTATCAACGGTTCAGGCTGGTGGTGGTGGTGTCATGGTGTGGGAAATATTTTATATAGCTTAAAAATCTATTCTCTGGTTGTTATTTTTTCTCACCAAATCCGATTGATAATTTTTGTTTTGTTTTACCTTAAGTTTCATAATAAAACTGTCAAATCACCCACATTACTTTCAAAACATAGCTTTTATTTCAATCATCCATTTTGGGAGGTGACCTTAGTTTAAAGGACGACAAAATTTAAGTTGTGTTGTTTCACAACAAATAATGCCCAGGGTTGGGATTAACTACCCAGCCCTAATTTTTTGTTAATCTTATGTTTATTCTGATTGAAATGGTTTCTACAAGCTTCCTGCATCATTCTGTACATTCTACTAAAAAAATTAAACAAAAAAAGGGGCAAGACAGCACAACCAGAAAGGTTTCTTTGAAATCAGCACCATGGACAGATCCTCAATGACCCTTTCACACTCTAAGATGCTTAAACAGAGAAGTGGAGAAAAGAACACAAAATAACCGTTTTGGTTTTTGTTTCATTTCTTTTTTAACACAGGCTTTTTGTGATTTTTTTTTTAGCCATTAAAAATACAGAAATACAGTAATTGTTACAGAATATAAAAAAAGCATACTATTTTAAGTTCTTTTTTTAAGTATTCATCCTTAACAGAACTCATCTGGTCTTGACCAGTACTGAATGAAGTTGAAGGTACTGCTTATTCTCTTTAATACCACCCCTGCATTGCCAATGATTAGAATTGACAGCCATGTTTCAGTTTGTATATTCAAGATCACCTGAGGCCTTCATATACCAGTTATAATGATGAAAAGATTCAGTATTTACAGTTGATCTCTTTGGACATTTTAGTATGTTTCTTGTGGCAGTTGGTTACAGTTGGATTTATTCAATAAGAGCAATCTAAATGGCTCAAAAAGCATTTGCATGCCACACCAATCAGATTTGAAAACAAATTGTAAAATTTTCTTTCTTTATCACTTGCCGTTTTTCACAATACATTCTGAATTAAATATAATTGTCAGAAAACAACTTCTGTCACATCATAAGAGAGAAAGTTCATTTTAGTGCCTATGCACTATGCAGTGTCACTGTATAAACGTAGCACTGTTCAAACATAGATACATTACTTACTGAAAGTAAGTTCAGCAATTTCATATTAAACATTACAGCAGCTTTTCTGCCAATGTTCATGTTACTGTATAGAGCACAACTATCTAAAGTGTGGGTATTCCTGCAGAAGAAACACCTTGTGTTATACTTGGAACCACAGAGGTTTTTCACCTCTGTATTAATTTAGTTAAAGGCATCACTACTAGAAAGTTTTTGATTCTACTATATTATTGTTCAGAAGAAATTAGAAAAACCTAAGAAAAGGTAGGATACTGCATTGAATAGCAAAGCAAACATTTTAAACCGGGGATGTTATAGTCACCAAGTGAATATGATTAGGTTATAAAAAGACTGGTAATTAATTCTAATGCAGTGCACATGCATTGACTCAAACAGGCAAAATATAAGCTCTCTTTCGTAGAGCAGGGTAATAAATTTAAAGGGGTGATAAACTGATATCTTATGGAAAAGTGATGTTTAAAATTATCTCTTTTATGTCATTACACATTCTCACCTAGCTGTATGTATTGAGGACCATGTGTTGACTCCCATTGACTTGCATTGATTTCTAACCCTGTATGTGCCTTAACCAAATCTATATTTAATACTAAACTTAACCATTAGCAGTGCATACTTAACTCTAACCTTAACTCAAACTCAAATCACACCTTAGTCTAAAATCTAACTGTAAGCAAAAACTAAGTGAGAACCATCAAAATATCCTCACTTTGGTTTGTTCATTTGTTGGTTAAATTGGAAAAGAAATGGTCCACTCCTCTGATGCTAAGATAAGAGCGCATACATTCATATTTATGGCAAAACTTATTTGACCACCTTTGTCATCAAAAACAATGGTTATGCAATCAAGCACTAACTGTGTATCATGTGACTAAAACAAACAGAATGGAAAAAAGAACAGCGAATGCCTAAAAGCACTATTCCTAGCAGTAAAATAAAATAAGTGTCATGAAAGAACAGTGACTGTGTTCAAATTCTAAGAAAATATGAGTTTTAAAAACTTGTACTCAAGCTTTGTTTGTTGTCATCATTTTAGACATATTTGTGCAAAACAACTGTACATTTAATTGTACTGATGTTATATTAAATGAGGAAGTTAAGACAGATGGTGGTCAAAAATTTTCTTCCATGAGTATATCTTATACAGGAATAATCAAACTCCTCCCATCAGATCTTATTCTACTGCCTATGTTGTCCCTGACATCATCATGTATGAATGATGAGCCTGTGTATTTTTGTAACATTACATCTGCATGTTAAAGTACATCTACACAAGATTGCACATCGTGGCTGCTGTGTAATCAAATAATGTATGAATAAAAAACCGTAAAGGAAACAAAAGTTCAGTCTCCTGCAAATGCAATGCCATGAAAATCCTGCAGGTTGCAGCTTTAATGAATGAGACGGTGTCTCTATTCTTAAAGAGACGTCGGTTTTAATAGAAGAACATATGAGGGGTTTTTTTGTTTTGTTTTTTTATCTATGTGATTATTTTAGAAGGACTGCAGTTTGTCCGATGAATGCTGCCGCGGGTTATTAAGACGCATCTTGTACAGTAGCACCTTGAGCAGAGAAACCCGCAGCGCCAGGCTTGTTGAGGATGGGAGTTAAAAATAGCATCATCGGTCGGCCAAGCGCCGCTCCGTTACTACGCGTTTCAGCATTCTGCCCTATGCAGGGGGGAGTCTGCAGGACTGAGACCGCGGCAGCCCTCCACCTTTTTCTGTAGCTCCGCATTATCACTCTGAGAGCCACTTTTGAAGAACTAAACCCAATCTGCAGTCCATTTTCTGCACATGTGCAACCCTTTTGGGTTAATTGCTCACCATTGTCCGCCCGCTGCTACTATAGTTTTCTCCCTGTGATATAAACACCGACCATTAAAGAGCTAGTCTTTTGGACTCCTCCTCTACTCTTTAACATTTTTACTTATTGGACCCTCGGTGGTGTTTATTCACATTAAAGGCAAAAGCAGGCTTTGCTTCCACCTTCAAAGTGGGAAATTCTCTACCTGACGTCAATGCCTTTGTGACTGACGCAGCCCGCAGCAGAAGGAAGTCTATTTTTGTTATCCATTTGTTTAGGCGTTAAAAAAGGGGTACCCACTTACCCACCATCAGGCTCTACCATCGTATGGTCATTTGCCAAATCTTTTGTTTTTCTTTCCACAGAATGGGTGCGTCTCTTTGCGCCTAAACGCAAACTGGCGTTGTGAAATAAGGGCGCAAACGCGCATTCAGCGACAATTCGTGAATTGATAATAATAAAAAAAAGACAGAAATGAAAAGCGTCCAGTTTTGCACACCATTATAGCCCGTTGACCAACCCGGAACGGGCGTTTTCCCGCTTGCAGTCATGATCATTTTATATCAAGGAAAATGCGGGCGGGCTTGCGCGTGCGTGCAGCCCACCGTGGAAAGAGGATCGCGCTCAAACGCCGCACGCTCGAAATTCCTCCAAGGAACCTCTGCGAGCTTTTCTTTTTTCATCACGCGCGAGCTAAAAATAGAAACGGGGTTGGATCGTGATCCAGAAATAGATAGGGGGCATCACTCCTATAAAAGGCATACCATTCAAGAGTACAGTGAGAGAAGAGAAAAGTCGGAGCAGATTTAATGGACAAAGAGGGTATTTTGTCCGTTTTTAAATATAATTTTCCATGTTTATATCTGTGGCTCTGCCGCTACAACGGTGAGTTGTTTCAACCTTTCTCTGGATGCACCTGTTTCATTTTAATCCCAGTGTCCTGCATCTGTAATATGCTTTATTATTTTCTTTTAACCAAAATTTATTTTTATTTTTATCTGTTTGATTATGAAGGGATTCCCACTTGAAACCAAACGCATTTAATGAGTGTGTTTTTTTAAGCTGCTGTTTTTGCAGCTTGCTGGAAAGGACATCAACCGGTGTGTGAATGCAGCTACGCGGGAATCACCACCATTGATGATTATTCATATTCGTAGATAAGTCTTCCACTTTTTTATACAAGATAAAGCACAAGATATCAGGCTTGCTGCTTTGACTCTGTGATGCATATTCTGGGAAATGTTGCGCGGTTTTCTGCCAAAGAGTAAGGAGGGAGCTGTCCTTTATGTTGTGGTGCTGAAGTGTTTCAGGTTGCGCTTGCCGGTTTACACTCAGCGCAAATACAATTTGTCTCCATCTGTGTCGCGTTTGATGCACCAGGATGTATGGTTTTTGATGTGTCTTGATCTGTTCGTATTTTTATCATACTGCGATGTGATCACATACATGAGTGATTTTCTTTTTTATGCAGATACGGAAGGGAGAGCGGTTCAGAGCCTCACAAAGCAAACAAACAAACAAAAAGGTTACATTTACAATTTGCAATCCGTTTGCGGATTTTTTCATCTCTCCTCCCTTTTGTGCACGATGAGTCGAGTCGTGACTACTAAAAGTGAGTAAGGCGCGTGCTGCGTCAGTGGCGTCTGGCTCCGGTGCGCTCGAGACAGATGGGGAGAATCGTGACGGGCTGGGGAGACGCGTCCTCGAGTGAAAGACTGGGCGGCCCAATGAAAAGGAAGCGAGGGTGGGGCCCCTACATCAGCAGCTGGGGATTTGGAGCCAAAATTAACCCTTTGCAAATAATGAAAACTTTATGTTTGTTTTAGCTGGATGCGCTCTGACCAATATGGTTCTACATACCAGATCACAATGAAGAGTTCTGCGTTTTCAGGTTAAGCTTGATTGGTTTAATCCGCTCTAATGTCCATGAGAGCAGAGGTAGTCAAGAAACAGTCAGGTGTTTTGGCCTCCTGCTTTTAGATGCTCCTTTTTTTGCATCCCTATTGGTGGATGACTGGTTACCCTGTCCAATCAGGCCACGAGCATTCCTCTGCTGCATGTTAAAGTCTGTGACAGCGACTAGATACCGCCTCTCCTCATCGCCGCTCTTTTTAATAACAAGGCTGCATGTTACTGCAAAGCCATGAGCAGTTAAACGAGTGTTCAGATCAGATACAATTAAGTCAACAAACACATAAAACGACAGAGCAGAAGCTGAAGACACTTTGAGGATGAAGAGCCACCGGGAGTCGTGGACGAGAGATTGACTGTGATTTGTAGCAGCTGTCCGTCACGAATCTTTTTGCGGTCTGGGCTTGCTGTGCATACATGAACCCGGGAAGCCCTTACCCCAAAAAGCATTCGTGGAGGATGTTAACGTCGCTCGTGTTGTTTTGGATGGAGGAGTCACACTGCTGCTGTCAAAACAGGCTGTTGTAAAACCGAGAGCTGGACCCTCAAAGTGCTTCCGCACACACAGACAGCGGTGTCTGAATGTAACAGTGAGAATTTAGGTTAGATACTTCAATGCAATTATTTGTTTATTTACATTAACTGGTTGAATCTGAATGAGGAGCAGACAAACACAAAAGTACAAACACACCAGCTCACATATTACGCAAACATGCTGATTATTGCGGTGCAAAGATTAAACAAATGAAGGAAGAAGACAACAGGAATTTGAGAAAATCTTAAACAATTATGACATTTCTGACATTATCTATAGAGTAATCCTGCTACTTGCATTTATTCTGTTAAATCACACTTAAGATATCTATCTATCTATCTATCTATCTATCTATCTATCTATCTATCTATCTATCTATCTATCTATCTATCTATCTATCTATCTATCTATCTATCTATCTATCTATCTATCTATCTATCTATCTATCTATCTATCTATCTATCTATCCATCCATCCATCCATCCATCCATCCATCCATCCATCCATCCATCCATCCATCCAATTATTGCAGGTGTCAATATTGTTCTCATATTTATGTGAAATGTAAACAGCCACATGCTAAAGACTGAGTCAACTGTAAATGAAATTGCATTACCTTCATATTTTAAGGATATGAAAATACGTATATCTTTAGGCACAAATTAAACAGGGTGCTATCAAAATTCTGATGTTTTTTGTTGTTTCTGTTTTTTTTTTTCTTGCATCTTTAGTTGTACATACACATACCAAATAGTATTCTGGTGTGTCCCAGATAAGAATGTAAAATTCAGAACATTCTCTATAGCACATGCTTAATCTGAATATATATATTTTTTGTATTCTATTTTTTTAATAAATCAATGTTCTACACATATCCTGCATCCCACGTCAATCTGGGCATGTTTTTAAATTTCTTTCCCATTTGACTTAGCAGCTCTCTCGTGTTGTGTTCACTTTCTTATTTCTTTTTTACCCCTTTCATTCCCAGGGTACCTACTTCACAGGCAAATATAGTACACAACAGCAGCAGTGACCAAACAGCAGCTAGGCAAACAAGTTGCAGCTTGAGAGAGTGGTAATACCTGTAAAATATTTCAGATATTTTCACCATATTCTGTTTTTATTTTATTTTATTTTTCCTTCTGGTTTCCCTCCACCTAAAACATACTG
Organism: Cyprinodon diabolis; assembly: GCA_030533445.1. NCBI lineage: Eukaryota > Metazoa > Chordata > Actinopteri > Cyprinodontiformes > Cyprinodontidae > Cyprinodon > Cyprinodon diabolis. Next base: position 39,284,796 of record CM060065.1, on the reverse strand, counting down.
CATTTGAATTAAGTCTCGTCAATATGTCATAATACACCTTAAGAGTTTGTTCCTCTCTTTTTTAATTTCCTGCTATTTATATTATCAATAAAACTATCTTTAGAATATAAGTTTAGTTGTATTAAATTATTTTTTGCAAACCATGATGAAGCCATGACTGTTATGTCTACCCCATCACTGTGCTACTCATGCGCTATATCAGGGAGAACACATCACAGCACACAGTTAGCTACTTAGTAACCAGACAGAAATATTGTTTATGTTTTTTAATAGTCCTTTTAGTATTGTTAATTTTTACACACCCCATGTCTTTCTCTTTAAATAGGTACATCTATAACATTTCATATGATGACATGTAAAAGTAGATCCCTTCTGAACATTATATATGAAGAACTTACTGTTATTGTTCTAACAAAATTAGACTTTGGTTTTTATGTTTTTTGCAGTCTGTTACTCAGATAAACAATTGAACTTGAATCTTAAAGCTGCTTTAACAGTTTCGAACCTAAGATTTTAAACACATTAAGAGGCAGGACGTAACCCCCCCCCCCCCGCTTTCTTTCCTATGAACTGTTAGGATGTTCAGTCCATCAGAAGCAGATTGTAACCTGCTGTAAATCATCCAATTCTTTGCAAATTCTCATCTCCCAGTGTAACAGGAATACAAATCCGAACATGCACCCTGGTTGGATGGGGCTCTGTGTTTGTGGGCGTTTGTTATGTTTAAAACGAGTCACGATAAAAAGCAAAGTGGCTTAGAGTAGTTAGAATTTGAGTGGATTTTAAACTTCAATCTCAGGAAATGATAATTTATCAAAAATGAAAAGGTATGATTCTTGTTCACATTGTTCTTTCAAAGGTTGAAATATGTTTCTTTTTATATTCCTTTTGTCATAAGAACACATGTTTAAACTTTATATAGATAAAAACAAGAAATATTAATCATCATTAAACACTGGTGAAGTTTCACATTATCCAGATTTTATCTCCTCCTCCTATTCTTATTATTTATTCTCTAACAGTGTGAGCTTTTGTTTTCAGTGTGGAGCTGGTGAAGAGTGCTGAACAAACAGCGTAAAAGTATCTGGACATGAGAATTACTGATCATTATAGTTATTTACACAAGTAGCAGCCTACATTTATTAAACTCATGCATGTGTGCAATTGACTTTCTTTATTCCTGCTACTGGTGGACACCACCTGCCCCTCAACCCTATAAGGATAAGATAGACAAAGGATGAATGAATAGAGAGATGTGTTCTCACTGAAAAGATACTTCACTGAACAACTAATAAAAGAATATTATGATGTGGTGCAGATGTCACAAAACATCCGCAAGTATGTGCAGAAATACAGTACAAAGTACGCTTAACTTAAACATTTCTAACATATATGTACGGCTTAAACTGCCGTGAAAAGTAATTTAAGTAGGCATCCTAATGTGCAGTTTTATTTTCTCTAATTGTCTTAATGCAAGAGTATGGAGCAACATAAACAGATATAATATATGAGCCATATGCTTAATGAATGTGCATCTTTGTTTTCAGATCTATATGTAAGAGAAACATATTTTTACTTTTCTTTTTTTTTATCTCAAACCATGAATACACACCTGTGCATGACTCTGTACTAACAAATTCAGTTTGATCCCTTTCTTTGCATTTTATTATTATTTTTTAGACATGTACATTGGTTTATATAATGTGAAAATACAAATAAAAAAGATTTGAAAAAGTGTTGCTATTATTTGTGAGTTCCCTTTCTTGAATGTATTGATGTATGAAGACATGCTTGAGGTTGTATCTGCTCTTAGTTAGTGCACACTGTGATTCTGTTTGTCGATAAAAACAGATTTTAATCCAGCACAGCATTTGCATTTTTTACATTTCTATCAAAAAAGTTCATAGATTCTCTAAAGATATATTAATCCTCATGTGCTTTTGTTATTCTTTGCAACAAAGGTGGACATGAAAAAACAAAAATCTAAACCTGGGGATTTTTTTTACGCATGTTTGATCAGTTTCCTTCTAAGTTGAATCAGGTTAATGCAACACAGAGGATACAGGAATGTATGTCCGTTGTTGCCTTTTTAAGATGCAAAGAAACAAAATACTAAATAAATCACAGAGTTTTGGCATGTAGCATAGAGAAAGTTCAACAGAGTAAAATTGAAGATATCTTCAGCCTATTTTAATGTTACGCTGTAGAAAAAACCCCCCATCTGTAACTCATGTTAACAACCCTTTTTTTTTCATTCAATGCAACAGTTAAAACCAGCAGTTCTCAGTCACCTTCAGCACACTCCCTCACTAAGGCATGAAAGTCCGGCTCACAGGACTTGCCTTGGGGCATTCACAGTGAGGATGGGCTGCTGGTCCATCCACGATGAAGACAATCTTATGATTTTAATTTTATTCAGGTTCCTTCAAAAGTCCAGAGCCAACAGTTTAGACCCTTGTTTACAGTTGGTGCAATTCTATTTTTAGTAGCAAGGCACTTATGTAACACCCGCACTAACATTATGGACCAGTGATGTCTGCTCCACCCTGCTGGAACTGTGTTCTACATATGTGTGCATGTGCACATTTACATCTCTATACTAACTTGTTTGCAGTTGGGATTTCTGGAGGGCATAAACAAAATAAGGAAATGGAAATTACTAAGCATATGCTGGACATATCAAACACATGATGACAATTTTACAGAGATTTAATCAAAAGGGGGATTTAAACTATTCTTTGTTTCTCTTTGTGAATTTTTTTCAGGGAGTTGTTGATTTAAGATTTATATTTTAAGGTTAGCCAGAATATCTAGAATGATTCGCCTAAATTCAAGCAAGATAAACCCTACAGACTTGAAAGAAGAGATTTAAAGTATACCTGATTAAAAATGAAAAAAATCCAATTTGCTGTCTATTATAACATAGCTTTTAAAAAGCACAAGTTAAGTGAATAAGGGATCGGCATTTGAGCAAAAAAATAAATCCTCTCAAAATTCAGCAAGACTATGAAAAGTTGAAAATATGAGAGAGGATTTTTTTTTTTATTATTATTTTATTTTAGGTTGCATATTTATATTTTCATTTATCTATAAATTTTTCTCAACATAAAAAAACAATCAGAAAAATCCTCAGACAGCTTATGTTCACACCAATATTGAATATTAAGTTAAATACATACATGTCTAACCCAAGAGGTAAAAAAGCAAGCAACAATGTAATATTCTTAACGTACTAAAAAAATAATAAAAAGCACCACTTAATAGTCACCACGACATGTAGATCTTATTTTACTGTAAAGGTAAGCAACACATGCTTGAAAATGGCAAAAAGAACAGAGTTAGTGTGTAGTAAGTGTAGCTGTGGGAGTCTTTTTTTTTAAAGAAGGAAAAGACAAGCGTGAAAGTCCTAAAAAAGGAGAGGAAATTTTAGGAAAAATAAAATTACCCTAAGTCGACTTCAGAATAACAGTATATACTTACAATATTTAAGATCTAAAAACAAATGAGACGGGGGAGGAAAACAGTTAAAAGACAATGGGTTTTAGCAAATAAGGAATTTCGTAATTTATTTGTTGTACATCTTAAGCCAAAAGTTAAATGAACAGGCAACAGTCTTACATTCTTTTTCAAACATACTAAAAAAAACCTGCTTCTGAAACACAATATGAAGATTTGATTTTACTGTTAAGCAACACATGGATAACCATTTCAGAGAAAGACGTAAAATTGCAATGAGAAGGAGGATTGTGTGAACTGTAAATGTAGGACATTTGTCTTGAAATAAAGAAAAGTAAAAGTAAATATTTACAATATTTTAAGACATAAAAACAAATGGGATAGGGTGGCCAAATACTTTATAGAAAAGGGGGTTTCTGATGGCATAGATTGAGTCCTTTACACTCAATCTATGCCATAAATCTATGTATTGCCTAATTTATACAAGTTTTTAAGCTGTACTGACTATATTCTGCTTTAACATCTAGTTTATTCATACATTTATAGAATATGTTGCTTTTAAAAATTAAAAGCTGTCAATTACAGGTTTATAAATAAAGAGGAAATACAAAAATGTATTAATAAGTAAAAGATCAGAAATATAAAAAAAAATGTACAGTTAAGTAATTAACAGAAAACATGTTTAAACCAAAAATAACTGAGCTTAAAATAAACTGAATTGAAACTTTCATTGTTGAAGATCAGGTCACAAATAAACAACTTCAAGTGCAAAGAAAGAGCGTATAACGTGCTGAAAAAAAATCTAAATCACAAAATATAAAACTCTCTGTGACACACAAGCTTTTTTGTTAACATAAAAAAATAGAAACATCAAATTTATCTACAGGTACCCACTGCTATCGGCGAGAGGTTATGAATTATTGCGTCCTTATATTTAAACAGTAGAGGGTGCTATTATACCAGGACTTTATTGTTGCTAAGAAACGCCCAAAAGAAGAAGCAGAAGAAAGGTTGACCAATCACCAGCAGTCTAACATAAATGCGGAAGTTCCTCACAGGCGTCTTAAGCTCCAACTCCCATCTGCTTTTGAACAACTACTGTCTCATTATTAAAGAGGTTAGGAGTGCAGGTTTCAGTGTCGCGACCGAATACCGACAGAGGAGTGAACGGCGCGGGTATGTCGCTTAACGGAGAAGCCTTGTTTCGGTCCATAGAGGCGCCGCTGTTCTGGCTGGGCGCTCTGACTGCGGCCTGGCTGTCGGTGTGCTCAGTGTCGCGGCTGTTGTCCGGCTTCAGAGTATGGCTGCTGGGCAACGGAAATCTCGTCTCCCCCAGCAAACTGGGAAAATGGGCAGGTGAGAATGTAAAACGTTGGAAACACACATATTACATTTATTACAGTTCAAACTGAAGCTTCAGCTGCACAGACTATCAGAACTAAGTTGCACCTGGAGTGAGTTAGTGTTGTTTCAGTGAAATAAGAAGGCTTGTGTATTAAAGAGGTATTACAGATTAAACCAGCTGGTTAAAGAATTGTGCTGTAAATGAAAGGAATATAAGGGCAGCAGTCTTAATTTTGCGTTTCGACAAATTTCAAGTTCATTTGTAATCAACTATTTTTTTTTTTTACTTTGTTTATCGTATCACATCATAAAAATGTACAAATAAAACATAACATTTTAGGTTCAGGAGGCTACTGCACCATTTGAAACAGTTCACTAATTTAATGTAATTTGATTTTCCTTTCAATTTGGTTAAAAAAATCAGAATCTGCAGGTCAGAACTAGTAGGAAGCCAAAAATTTCTACAGGCTGAGGTGCATTTTCATTAGTGATGTTCCAATAAAAACTTTTTATTTCCAATATGACACTGATACTGCAGCTTTGAGAATTGACTAATACCGACATTAACACGATTCAACATCGGCTTGAATCACACACACGTTTAATACTTTTTTTGTTGTTTTTGCAGCAGTGAATACATATCTGCTGTCCTATGTTGTTAAATGCAGGATACTATATCGCTGGAACAGGAGCAAGATATTGAACAATGCATTTTTGTTGGTTGTAAACTTTAGCTTGTGACTCAATTATGGTTCGAGAGGATTAGCAAATCAGATTGAATGCTGTCCATCTGTCGAAGCTGCTCACTGATTGAACTTTGAAATTTGAACAGACCACCTGATGTTAATAAGTGTAAGCCAAGGGATCGAAGTTCATATTTCAACGTGGATGCTGGAGACAATTTGTGTGTTTGATATGGAGTTCTCCCACAGATCTTGTTGGAATCTAAAAGCTATTACATTTGGAATTGTGATCTCGGTGCTTCTTGTTGTAAAGAAATGACTGATGGTTGAATCTAAGCATGGGGATCTGCTTAAATAAAAAAAAAGTCTACTGCATCTCTTTTAACCCGCAGTCGCATCACTCTGACAGAGAAGCAAATGTTTTGAAGCCGGGAACTGAAGTTGCTCTTGATCCCTTTTTTTTTTTTTTCTTTCTTTTTTTCTGTGATGCTATAAATGGAAACTCAGAGAGAGGAGGGAGTTTATTTTTGGATCAGTCGTGCAAAATGTTTCAGAATAACCAATGAGCCCAAAAGGAGGTTGTTGGCCTCCACTTTTACGTTCATTCACAAACTTTATCTCAGTGAAGTAGACTTGATTGAGAGGAAAGTCTGATTATATAATGACTCTGGAGTCATTCATAAATGAAACATACATGAGATGAATAATCCTTAGGATTCAGGTTCAGTAGTTCCCACTTTTCACAAGTGTGTAGGTATGTGTGTGTTTGTGTGTGTTTAAAAAAAAAATAAAAAAATAAAAGTTTCTCTGAGAATATTAGTGGGCTGTGTGGTTAAACCCTTATGAAGATCTCTTGCTTGGCAAAGGCCTGGGTTATTTTTTCAGATCCTATAAATACAATCATGTTATGCATGAATATTGTAAAGTACATAAATTAGATGCAGAGTTTCAATTAAATATCACCTGCCTCTGGTATCCAACATATATGTCTGCTTAAAACGTTCTTTTCTCTGTGTGAATTATTATTATTATTAGATATTACCATTGCACTGTAAAAAGGAATATAATAGTTTTAAAAAATGGTAATGCAATAAAATTGTATTACTGATTTTCTGCTAAGCACCCAACATAATCAAAAAAGCATTAATTAAGAGTGACGGAGGCTGGATTTGAGCCATGGACTCTTGCCAAATTGTTATTCTAAAGTTTGTTATGCAAGCTGAATTGTTTTTAAGTTTTACTTTTAGTGCAACAGTTTTTGGTTTCTCTTGACTGCTATTGTATTTTCATCTCAGTCCTATGATCTATGATTAATGTTAAACCATATGCACTGCTCTAAAATCAAGTCTTGCATTGAAACAATTATCTCTTAAAAATATGCATGCAGACCAACCTTCACTCTGGCCTTATAACAAGGGATGCACGTTAGTTTTCAAAGATTACCCCAGTTGCATATAGAGCTGGACTTTTTTTATTCTCTGCATCATTAATTACCTCTAGCAGAAGGATGTTTCAGGGTAATTCAAGCCAGGGATGCAGATGCAGGAAATTTATTGCATTTTTGAACACCTTCACAATTTTACCAAATGCATTTTTTTCTAATTTGATTTAACAGGAGGGTTTTTACACCCTGGACCGCATCATCAAATAGGAGGAGCTTCAGACTGAATAGTTGATTCTTTATTTTGATAATATACAAGGATGAAAAAAAAATAGAATAAAATTAAAAAGGATCACAGGCCATTTTTGATGCTTCGGTTTAGCCCAAATGATGTTGCTAGTACCCTTTTTGTCAGAATGTATATAGTAGTTTATGCGATTGTAAAAAAAAAAAAAAATATATATATATATATATATATATATATATATAAAAAAAAAATCAATATTTGGTATGATTATTGATTAACAAAAAATATATTTATTAATACATTTTTTAAGCAACCCTATTCTCCTGTGGTAGAAGTTTGGATGGATCAAACCTCTATGATTGCTGATGCTAAATTTGCACCTTATTAAGATCATAAATGATAAGACAATTTGAAGATAATCATCTGGTGTATTTTGCTCCCTTTGATGTATTCCTTAAACCTAAGACTTAACCAAGACTTAACAGCAACATTTAAATTGGCATTTGTCCTTGTAAAACCTTTAACCTGGTTCTATTGTAGTTGGCAGTCCCCAGGGGGTAGATGAAACTTGAAAAGTTATAATTGGCAGTTAGATTGGTGGTCAAATTATTTTTCTCAGTTTAATCAGCAACAAGCCATTCTCCAGGAATCTGTACTGGCAGGGGATAGTGTAACGATGAAGCACAATGAATTTAAGTCTGTCGAAATACAATTAGGGGCATCGGTCTCTTTATTTGGTAATCATTTTCTTAGATTTATCACTTCAATTTATGGGTACAACCCTTTAAAAAAAATCTGGCTTAATTGTAAAACTTGAGATATGCTGCCGTTTTGTCTACATTATTAGTTGTCTTTGTTATTGTTCACGTTGAGGTTGATGTCAGAGGCATGTACTGCTTGAAATTGAGCTTTCCTTGTTTCTTTATTTTTCCCTGTTATTTATTTTTTTTTCTCTAGCTTGTCGCCTGACCCTACAGGTGATCATGCCGAGAAGCTGCACAGCTGTCTCAAATATTTCTTTCACTTGTGAATATTTTCTCAGCGTAATATATTTTCCTACTCCTTAGAGATGGCCTCATAAACCCTTACAATTGATGGGCATTTTTTAGATCGACCACATTTTAAATCCATTTATAAGCCAAGTTTTAAAATGTTTTCATTGTTATTTAAATTTTTGTTTCTTGTTATATAAGTATAAGCAGTATAAGTCAATTGCTATTATATACAGCATTAGGTTTGATTTAAAACAAAATGCATACAAACAATAGCCTGACCTAGTCCTACTCAATTCTAGTCAGAATATGAGTCTTATACTGCTCCATAGAGCTGTGAATATGGGGCGTGATTCGAACGAACCAGGAAAAAAAATGCCTCTGCACTCAATTGGATAGACCTACAACCAATAAGAGCAACGGAGTACGTGACGTATGTTAAGCGACCAAGGGAGCCAGCTGATAAATTAAACTTTTGCCGAATCCCGTAGGAAGGACGGCAAAAACATCTTTCTTTTCAACAAATGCCTTGATCGTGTTCCTCTGTTCCTCTTTTAAAATTAATTTGCTGTCGATATCTTCTAGAACAGACCTAATAGCAGAATCTACACACCTCAACTCCCCAGCGGCAGCCATTGTTGTTGTCACCCAAGCGCGCTTTGGTGACGTGGTTGATTACGTTACTGTTGATCATCTGTCCATCATCTTATAAAGCCCGCCCTGCCAATTTGATTGGCCCGCCAGATATTGTGCGAGCATACTCGCGCTACTATTGAGCAATGCCAGACCGAACTTCCCGAGCTCAAACGTTGTGGGCGGGACTAAGTTCGCAATGGCACCCAGGCTATACAAACAAAGGCACCATAGGATTTTGAGTGAAGAGAACTTTATAATGTGAAAATTTAAATTCAATTTATCCATAACCTTTTTTGTTTTTTTTGAAGTAGATACAAATTTAAATTATTATTTATTTGACAAGTGCTTATAGTGTTAATTACATTGTCTTGTGAAACTATAGGATCCCTTTTCTAAAGCTATGTTTTACACCATAGACTTAGACAGTACTTTATTGACCTCTTCAAGCTCTGTGTTTTTCTGACTCCTTGGTACCCCGTACCCCTTTCTGCCATGTTTAGAAATGTTTTTAAAAGATGCATTGCTCAAGGAAATATTCTCATATTCTGTTTTCTTTGCAACCTTCTTAGTTTCTCAGTGGAGTGGAGGTTTGTCTCCATCTGCTGGTTAGAGGCATTTCTGAAGATAAAATGTTAAGTGCCATTTTAAAATTATAAAACTGGCCTTATGTTTTGTGTGATTTTAAATATTGTAAAATTTGTCATTTGTATTGTTGTAAAGCAGATCTTTTCTTTTCTCCAAGCTTTCTGCATAACCAATTTTTTGAGCTATAATATTTGTGCTTATCATTCAGAAGCTTTTACTTGCTTCACCTTTTTTTATAGCAAAACAAGGGTTTAAGTCTAATTATAACTGGTTATTGAATACAGTATTTGTTTGTCTCATATTAACTTTTGTTATATTATCATGGAAAAGGCTTACCTCTACCTGCTGATGATAACCTGGGAAAAGAGAGGCTGTGTTGCTAACATTTCCACGTGCACATAGTAGCAGCATCATTCAGGACACTCACTTTAGTCTGACCTAGTTTTGCTGGAAACAACAGCTGCTCCAAAAATAGATCTTTACTTATTTGAGTGAAGGCAACATTCACTCAGCTGTAAAATCCTTGCTTTTTTATTCCTGTCCGGTCTGAAAAAAATATCTCATTCTTAAAATGGCTAAAAATAAACCAACCTATGTTTCCCTCATCATTTCGCCTACAGACTCTCCTGTACCCCCACCCTTTCCTCTCTGTTCTATTTATAGTTGCCCCCAGGATCCCCTATGTTCGTGTTTTTGTCATTTTCTTTACTCTTCTCTTCAGCCCTCTTGTTTAGCTCTCCTGCAATCCTTGATGATGCTTGGCATCACATCATTGTTTGTACAGAATATTATCATGCAAATAAGAGATGAATAAAATAAAATTAGTTAAAAGGAGAAATTTAATAACCATTTGTAGTAATAATAAAAAAGTAAACACGTGCTTGGAGTACATTTTATTATGTTAAGAATGTTAGATCTTGCAGAAGTGTCAAAATCTCGTCTTTATAACAGTTGATATTTAGTATAAACTTCTGTTCCAGCTGTATTACATCTAAGATTCCAGACTAATTGGATTGAAAACATCAATCTCTTTAATGAGTCAATAAAAACATTAAAGAATATATAGTTTAAGTAATAATTCCCTGATTATATTTGTGTCTTACAAAAATATTTAAATCCTTTCAATTTTTCCCCTCTTTTGTTTCATTTTAATCACAAATAATTTTCTAAAGTTTAACTGAATTGCCCTGCCTTTAAGTCCACCTATCTTCCTATCAACTTTAATAATTTTTTTTCTCCCTGCTGAAGAAAATCATACCCACAACATGATGCTATAAGTACAGAGATGTATTTGTATAATCAATTTGAAACATCCCACAAAAAACCTTAGTAAAATTCCTTGTAATTAGTGGAATTAAGGTGTCAGAGACTCAACTGTCTTTAAATCTCTTAATACACACTTGGACAAAATTGTTGTTACCCCTCATTTAATGAAAGAAAAACCCACAATGGTCACAGAAATAACGTTACTCTGACAAGTCATAATAAATAAAATTCTATGAAAATGAACAAATATAAGTCAGAACTTGTTTTTCAAATGTTGGGGTATTTCTTTTATTAAACAAGTGATATCCACAGTTTTGTTGCCATGTGTGAAGGTCTTTATATATAGATGGGAATTGTACTACAGTTGGGGAACACTGATACAGCTCTACACCCTCTGTTGGGTGCTCATGAGAGTTTGCCAACCAGTCCACATGTGCTGTGTGGACCTGGAAAAGGCATTAGACGGTGTTCCTTATGGGACTCCCCAGGAGTATGAATTTGGGAGCCCTTTAGTAAGGGCCATCCACTCTCTGTACAAGCAGAGCATGAGTGTTGTTGTCTTTTCCGGCATCAAGTCGATATTCTATTCCTGGTTCATGTTTGACTCTGGCAGGGGTGCCCGCTGTCACAGGTCCGGTTCTTAGCTTTCATGGATTTCTTTTATGGAAATGATTTCTATGTGTAGCCAAGGGCCTAAGGGCTTCTGTTTTGGGGACCAGCAGATTTTGTTCCTTCTTTTTGAAGTTGAAGTGGTTCTGTCAGCTCCCCCCTGCCAAGACCTTCAGCATACACTGGCATAGTTTGCCATCTATTGTGAAGTGGCAAAGATCAGCTCCTCCAATTCAGTAAATGGTTCTTGACCGGAATAGCTGTTTGCCCCCTTGAATTCAGAGGACATTTACTGCCTCAAGCATTGGAGTAAAGATATCTTGGGCTTCTGTTCACAAGGGAGGGGAGAATCAAGCAGGAGATCGACAGACTGATTGGTGCAGTTGCCGGCACAATGCGGATGCTTCACTGGTCAGTTTTGATAAAGAGCACTGAACAAAAGGCAAGATTCTCGATTGACCCATCTGTCATTGTTCCTACCCTCACATGATCATGAGATCTGGGTCACGACCAAAGAGTGTAATCATGGATACAAGCAGGTGAAATGAGCTTCTTCCACAGGGTGGCTGGGGACTTCCTTAAAGATAGGGTAAGGAGTAGTCATCTAGTCATCAGGGAGAGGCTCAGAATGGTGCCAATTCTCCTCCACATATAGGGGAGTTAGCTGGGTTGGTTCGGCCATCTTTTTTGGATACCACCTTGAAGCGTTTCTCGCGAGGTGTTCGACTCGTATGTAATTTCGATGAGGCCTTGGGAACAACCCAGGGCATCTCAGATAGCTGTCTTTAAGCCCCCGGCGGGAAAGTCAGGAGCAGTCGGCGTTGCCTTCTTAGAAGCAGGCACTTGCTCTAAAGCAGCAGCGGACTCCCTCAGTAGCTCTGCCACTATTTTGGTTATTATAGTCGTTCAGAATGTCCCGGTAGTCAGACCCGGCAATTCAACCAGTTTCCCACGGGCACAGGCTGCTGACGTCACTCTGCTGCACCCGCCGCTCAGAATGCTTTTCGTTTTCAAGTTATTGACAGTACTTTGCAGGCAGACCACGAAAACGATAAAGCAATGTCTGCTGTGTTTTCTCTTTGATTATGGCATAACATGTGTAGTCTTAAAGAAGAAAATGCAAATGCAAATAGGATGATTGATTTTGATTTTTAAATTTTATATTTAAAATTGAATTTTGGTATGTATTTGCTGGGGTACATTTTGAAAAATAAATCTCAAATGTCTTTTTCATTTTAATTAATTAAAAGAATGAGCAGTCTTGAAGAACAAAATTAAAATGCAAACAGGATGATTAATTACCAATTTCATTTATGAGTCAAACAATGCAGCCACATTCTTAAAATGAAAAAGCATTTCTGGAAATGCTTTTTAATTTGAAATATGGTAACAATTCGCTTCCATATTTACGTGTTTGCATTTTATTATTGCAATACATGCTATGATGCCCAATTTTTTTATTTATGTTTTTTAAGGTATTTTTTTTGCTGATTTTGCGTATGGCATAATGAATAAAAAGCACAGCAAACAAATATAACATAAAACTCAATACTTTGACAGAAATTCTTTGGGACCCTAAGGATTTATGTTGTTGTGTATATATTTAGTTCATAAAGCTAAATTCATAAGTCCATAAGTGTCATTGCTAGGACGGTATAATTTGATAATGTTTTCAGATTTCCGAATGACTAGATAGAAGCAGTCACAAATGTGAGGTTGAAGTCACTATTCCTTCAGTGGACTTTATTTTTAATAACTCAAATCCCTTTCCATATTAGTATAACAAAACAGTATGCTTTTTTTGTTTGAAAACAAAAATGATAAAAGAAAAGTGGGTTTAAATGTGAATAGGGTCAGTTTTTCTCTTTTAAAGGTATTGTTTTAGATTATACATGCAGGGACACATCAAGGGTTTGTTATATTTGTAAGAGTAAGGGTTGTGATGAATTGTTCCTTTTTCTAAAGATGGGGACTGCTATAAATAGTTCCTTCTACTGCTGCTGTTTGTGCCAGGCGTTTCCAGGGCATCTGCTTGCTGTGCTGCTCCCTATGACAGACGGGCTCTTTCTTATCTTTGTCCTCCTCAGTCACTTTAGAATCTCTCTACACCTTATTCCACACAACATCCTCTGGAATTGACATGGTAGTTTGCTGTATTGAAAAGGAATTCAGTATATTTTTTTGTTAAGCTCTTGGATCAGCCACCATTGCTGTTTGCACAGTGTTTGCCAGATGTCTCAAAAGGTTCTGTAGGTGGCACTGTCTGTCTGTGTATTGATGCTTCTTTCATTTTCTGTTCTATTGTCTTAATTTTCCGTGGTGTTTTTCCGTGTGCCATTTCTGTCTGTGAAGAAGTTTTCCTTTTTTTTTTTTCTTAACCACTAACCTGAGAGCCAGATATATCTGAGAGCTCTTGTTTGATTTGCTTCTGCAATCCTCTATTCAAACAGTTTTCCACTTGGCCTTGTGGGGCTCGGGCAGTCAGTGTTTATCTAATATCAAGTATGCTTGATACGATAAGGCTGACAGAGACCCACTTTTGTGGCTTATGAGTATTTTCACATCTGATAATGCAATTGCTTTTGCCACTCCTGAGCAGAGGATACTGGCCAGGGATTGCTGAGTTGTGATCATCATCGAGAACTGTTTAAAGTGTCGATGCTAATGTACCTCACAAAATTAATTTATACAAAATTCAATCATTGGGATTTTGTTATTGGATCAACGCAGTGGTGCACAGTTGTCAAGTGTTGAAGGGAAAAATTACATGGTTGTCAGTTTGCCCTGAGAAGTGTGCCCTGTGTTTGTATTCAGTCCTCTTTTACCCTGAGGCTGCTAAAGAAAGTCAAATAAGGACTTAACTTTCACATTGCTTTTCACATTGCTTGAAATGCATTTATTTTAAGCAACATTAGTAAAACAAACTGTATGATGAAGACCTAGGAATGCACAAGAAAAGTCATACATAAAAGCTGCAGGAAATTTTAGATTAGAATATGGGTTATAAAACAATAATCCAAGCTGAGAATGTCTCACTACCAACTGTTCTATCTATTAACTGAAAAATTGAGGAGTGTGGCATGCAAAACTCTTTGTGGTGGGTAACTGGGCAATACCCTGAAAACATAACGCCCATGATGAAACCTGGTGAAGGCAGCTTCATACTGTGGGGATACTTTCCTTCTGCAGGGACGGTAACTTATCAGAGGTAATTGGAAGATAGAAGCAGCTTAACACAGGCCAAACTTGGAAAGAAAGCAATGAGTCAAAGCTGTAATGTTTGTGATTATATGAAATAAGTTTACATAAACGATGTGTTAGAATCGTCAAGTGACAATCTGAACAAAAAGCAAATAAGATTTTGTGGTAAAACTTTCAAATCTTTAACAGATGATCAACATCCAATCTTTTTTTGTAACAATTGTGTTTTGAGTTTTTTTTTAACTTTCTAAATTTCTCTTCTAAATTTTGTATTTTATTAATGTGGGCAATAATTATATTTCATGTTTATTACCTCCACCAAGGAGGACATGTTTTTTAGGAGAGTTTATGTGGCTGCCTGTCTGTCTGTGTAGAGGATAACTAAGTTTTGGATGGATTTTAATGAAATTTTTATCAGAGGTGTCCCTCATGACAAGGAGCTACCCATTCAATTATGGTCTGGATAAAGGAGTAAAAAAAAAAAAAAATGTCTTATATTATGAGGGGGATATTTGATGGAACAAGCAGCCCCTATCTAAACCAGAGGATGGCAGCAGTGACTGTTGACAGCCTCAGCATCAGACTTAAAAAAAGTCAGGAGGTATTTTATTGAAGACAAGAACACAAGAAAGGGAACGTTATTTGTTTGTTAGTGGGATCAATTCAAACCTAACAGATTTTATGGATAATTTTATCAGAGGTTTGCATCATGTCAAGGAACGATTCATTTAAATGTGGTTATGATCCAGATCATGTGCAAGTTTTACCTATAGGGGCAATTCACAATTTGGAGCAAAATTTGCTGCTTGGCGGAGGTCTTCTCTCTCAGTGATTTTCTAGTCTCAGTATATTTTTTTTTTCAAAAATGAAGATGTGACTTGAAAAGATATTTCCAACATAGGTCTGCAGTTACATTTGACTGACATACTGGGTTTTTTGCTGTTTTATAATGTTTTTTTTTTATTTATTTCATATTTCTGTAACATATTGGATGGGTTTTATACATTTGTAAAAAGACAAAACAAAAACATTTATTTTTTAATTGGTTTCTATTGTTTTTTATTCATAGCATTCTTAAGTCGAGGGCGGTGGATTTACATATTATCCCTTTGCAAACTGCACGAGGAAGGGAAGGAAAGCAGAAAATGGAATAAAACCTTAAAACTTTTTTGCTGTTTATCCACATATCATTTCTATATCATAATGACTGAAACTAGGAACTATATCGAGATAGAAGCAGTGGCTATATTGTCTAGCCCTAATTGTCGCTATATTCATGTGCATCTCTGTCATGCATTGTTTTTTTCCCCTGTGGGCCATTAAAGGATATTTGTATTCCATACTGTAGTTTTATATAGTCTTTTGGTTAAGTATTTACAAAACACTATAAGCTATTCCTGACCGGCCTGCACCTCTGATCTATCCTAAAGGTCCTCTTTTTCTCAATCAGAAACACCATAATGATGGTGTTACATTAGCAGGCTAGGATCATTATTCAGTTTTACAAATTAGCTACATGCCGTGGTTGAACAAATTAAACCCCACGGTCATACTATTCTAACCCTTTTTTGTTTAAATATATGAATGGAAAAAATGCTCATCTGTCTGTGTATCTATCTTTGTTCTGCTTTCAGTTGTAACAGGAGCCACAGATGGGATAGGGAAAGCATACGCAGAAGAGGTATGACACCTGGGATGATCTTTATTCAGTTTTAGAGTTTGAATTAAAAATTTGTTGTATATTTTATCACAGGCATGTAACTTTGAATGATGGTTTTTGAAGCTTGTTTACATTATTTGGTCATACGTCCATACAGTACATTTATGTCTTAACTCACTTCTCTTTTGTTTTATTTAGACAGCACTAAAAAATTATCAAACCTTTTTTGATGGAGATATTGAGGTCAATCAAGCTAAATTGACTGATATATCTGTTTTGTTTTAACTCTTCTATCTCATTGTCCCCTGCATTGTGTAATTTCAGCAGCACGCTTTGTTTGTTGTCATCAAGGACTTGGTTGGTTTAGTTTTTCTCTTTCCTTCTAAATAGCTTGCCCGCAGAGGATTTGCCATCGTTCTGATCAGCCGCTCTCAAGAGAAACTCGATGATGTGTCCAAGGCAATCGGTAAGATATGTGGGCTTTTATGTTTTGACATCATCTTTGATTTTTGTCTCGCTCTAACATGGCACTTCAGAATCAAGCTTACTAAAGGTGACAGAATATTAGTATATTTAACCAATTATTCAAACCAGTCTTTCATTTCTGTCCAGGAAAATCAATAGTTCTCATCTTCCAAAGAAAAAGACTGATGTAGGTGATCCATTAAGGCAAACAGTTGCTGGACTAGAGTTTAACCATCAGGATCCCTGCTGCTGTAAAGCCTCATTCATCCTCAGCCTGAAGTGTTTTATCACCCAAAGGGCCTAATTGACAAGTGACTAAATGATATAGCGCCAAATTGAGTGTCTTGCTCATGATCCTTTCAGTACTGTAGAGATGCTGCGGCGTCTTTATTTTAGAGGAGCAAAGCCTCCTGCTGGAGCTAAGTGTGAATGCATAGAATTAAATAAAAAGAACCCTTTCCATAATGATGATGATGTTTTGAGATTCCAACTTTTTCTATTTTTTTATTTATTTTCCAGCTCAAGTAACATATTTGATAAGCATTTGATTCAATCCTTACACCATCTCTAACATTCTTTTTTACTGAACATAAATGCATGATTGTGCCCTCAGCTAGTAAATGTGGCGTGGAAACCAAAACAATCGCTGCAGACTTCAGTGCTACAGATATTTATACGAAGATCGATGAAGACCTTGCAGGACTGGAGGTTGGAGTTCTGGGTAAGTCTCCAATTTTATTTAGAATTTGGTTAAATGAATAAAGAACATTAAGTTATGCCTGAATCTAATCTACTAGTATGAATTTAAGTTTTGTGTGTACAGGTATGTCTGAATAAGTTACATCTGCAAAATCAATAGTTACCCAAATATCCAATTCAATATGAACATTTTTAGTAAATAGTGATTTATTTCAGACATTTGTTTCTTGTGATGCTCATGCTTGTGGCTTACAGATGAGGAAAAGCAAAAAAGTTTTCAGGAAATAGAATATAACAAAAGCTGACAAATCAAGGCCGACTAGACAGTTGTCCAGCAGTCATGGCATCCCCTGTAGCTTAAAGAGATGGCTGTCCAGAGTGTTGTATTGCTAGCTTATTAAAAGCAACTGGAGTGAAAGGAAAAATGTGCTTAAAAAGGAAGATAAGTAAGAAGATTCTCAGAGCTTCCCTCTCTGTCAGTAGTAAGAATACATGTTTCAACTAACATGGTGTCAGACTCTGCTGACCTAAATGCCATTAAGACTGAATGCAATATTGTCAAAATAAAATGCCAGACCCAACAAAGAGCTAAAGGTCACTATTAAAGCAACCTTGGCCTCCTGATCGCCTTCATCCAATGGCATATTGATGCTGTGATTCCCCCATAAGAAGCCATAAGTACTGGTTATATATATATATATATATATATATATATATATATATATATATATATATATATATATATATATATATATATATATATATATATATATATATATATATATATATATATACATATACATACACCATACTAAGGATTTATTGTGGTGAGACGCTGACTCAGATTGCACATATAATAAACGGACCGAAAATGAAAACACCCATAAACAAAGAACAATTAGCTTCCTTAGAGAAGACCCTCAATAATTTAAAAACGTGCTCAAAAGAAAAATATACAGTATTAAATATGATCCTTTAACTCTGAAGAAATTTTAATTTGTAGAAGATATAAACATCCTTGGAAAAACACGTTTGTACATGGAAATGTGTCGTGTAGTGCTCGGCTGGTGCTTTATTTATCAGCATGTTTGTGTGTGTATGTGATCTTGCTGAGTGTGTCTGTGGATGGGGTGTCTCTATGTGCGAAGGTGAGATGAGTTGCAAGTGCCTTGATTGGTAGGGGGACAATTGCCTTCACAGCTTTGGGAAATAAAATGTTCCTTAGTCTATTTGTTTTGGATTTGGATTTAATTACCTTGTATTACCATTTTTCTACTGGAATGGGGACAACCATCGCATTAGCCCAGTATATGCAATAAAGTTGATCATCATGGTCATGATGAAATGAGCTGTGATAGATAAATGGTTTAAAAGTGATGTTTGTGTCTGTCCTCTTTGGGGTCCTAGTAAACACAGTCCCTAGATAACGACGGGGGAAAAATTAAATCAAGCATTTCCTTCTCATTCGTAGCAACACTTTTTTTTGATGGCATCTTACTACAGCTGCTGTATTTTCCACTGCATTTGCAATATGTTTGCTGTTTAAAATCTTTCAGCATTTATAGTTTTCAGAGGAAATACATGTCTGGGTTTCATTACGTTAAAATAAAATAAAAGCAGTGCTCAGATATTCAGATTTTATATTTTTATTGTTAGCTTGGATGTTACCTGCTTTGTTTTAAGGCCCCATCCACACGAAGTCAAAACGAACACGAAACGTTGATATTTTCCAGAACGTTTGTCGTAAAGACGGAGACGTAAAATAAATGTGATCGTCCACACAAATGCATGAAAACGCTGCAAAATCTATGCCAGGCCTGTAAGTGGCGCTGTCGTGCCAAAGCAAAAATAGGCGACGAAATGTTGGGCATGCGCACTAATATTTATACATGGTTGCCCTGCGGGTCCATTTTCGTGGTTCAGTCAAATTTAGGTGATGAACTATGTCGTCGATATTGCTCTGTTCTTCCTGGAGATATTCCAGAAGAAGAAGATTCTGTTGTAAGCCCGACAGCAGGGTGAGTAGCATGAGCAGCAACCATTCAACACAGTACGGCGCCATTGTTGTTGTGATACTGTGTCGCGCATGCGTGTTTAGAGGCGACGCTATGATGCATGCGTGAAAAAAAAAAAAAAAAAAAAAATGCGGTTAGAGCTTAAAGATGGAAACGCGAAAACGGCGTTTCAAAATCTTCCCACTCTGAAGGCTGAATAAAAAAAAGATCGTTTACAGACCCCTGAAACGCCGGCTTCGTATGGATGAGAGGCCGGTTTGGTGAAAAATTTGTGCGTTTAGGCCAGGTTTCAGCTTCGTGTAGACGGGGCCTAAGTCTTTTAGTCAGTCACTTTGGATTACAACTGATGATGAAAGCGTAGACAAAAATTACTGAGATTCATATCTATTTAAAGGAAGTTTAACATTCCTTTGCTGCCCCCAAAAGACAAAAAAATGAATGGCACTTTTTACTTGAAACATTTTTTTTAAATTACATTTTTTCCCCCTCCTTTAGGGACTGGGATTTTTAGTTTTTCATCACTGTTTTTTTTTCTTTTTTTTTTTTCTTTTTTAGTGAACAACGTGGGCATGTCCTATCCCTACCCTGAATTCTTCCTCAACGTTCCCAATCTCGACACGGTAAGTCTTCCTCATTTGTTAGGAATATATTTCTACGCGCGTTTGAATAGATTGGTAATGTTATACAGAATAGGATCAATGGAGGTCCACTTAACAGGGAAATAACACTTTTTTTTTTGTAAGAAGACTGTTTTTATCATACCTGCACTTTTAAAACTATTGAAATAAAGAACAAAATCAAAACTTGTTTTATAGAAGTCTAAACTTAGAAAAAATTGTAACTTTTTAAAAATGTTGATATTTTAAAAGATACGATTAACACCATTGAAACCCCTGTTTTATTTGTTTTTGTTTAGTTCCTCGACACATTGATCAACATTAATATAACATCAGTGTGCCAGGTGAGTGCGAAGAATACGTTTGTTTTGGTAATGGGGATGAACAAAAATGAAAGTGCATCATAAAAAATAAAAAAATGCAATAATTTAAAATGAAACTATGGTTGTATAAGTTTCCCTGCCTTACAAGATGATATTTAGATTTAGTGCATCTTTAACTGTAACTACAGCCTAGACTCTGTGTTGATGGGTGGGTATATCTGCTATTAAACTGAGGGAGCTGCATTTCTCACCAACTGATCTTTTAAAAAAACACTCAGTTGGAAATAATCAGTGGAATGAAAATTTTCTCAGTTGAAAGACTGTTTGGAAACCTTCAGCTGGTATTAAATGAATCATCACATAGTAATTTATGAACACAATCCTTCTCAAATTGTGTTAAAATGCACATTTAATCATTTAATCATTATTAGGAGAATAATAAAAAAGGCCAATTTAAACCCCCTTTTAAACCCTTTTCTTTTTTTTTGTGAGGGTACATATACTTGAGTGTTTGAATTCTGTGTGTGTGTGTGTGTGTGTGTGTATACCTGTCTATCCCTCAGAAACCAGTTCATCTACGTGTGTGTCATAGTAAATGCAAATGTGGCCCTGCCCCTGCCGTGACACTCTGCTGCACCTCTAAAAAATTGTAGGTGACCCCAGACAGTGTTGCAGACAGGAGGCCTTTGATTGGTCAGATCTACATCCACTCTACACTATGCGTATTTCCTGTTTGGTACCTAACCGGCTTATTTAGTTTGTATGACCACCATTGCGGCAAGTGACACGTGAAGATGGACCAGCTAGAAGAGCGAGGTGGGACCCTTTATCCACCTGGATCCCCGCTCTTTTTCGACCTCATGTCCCTCTGTTGACGGACAAACTTGCCCCCACTTCCTCACCTCCTCAGCCGTATCTAGACATGTGGCTAGTTCTTAATTGTCCCTCTTGTGTTGTGGCATGGAATAACATAGCACAGAGCACGCTTCAGTATTGAGCATAAACCAAAAATATCTGCGACAAGCTCACTGCCACACACTGCTGTGGGGAGTATAACCAGCCCTTTAGGGTTAGTGGATAGAAAGGGTTGAAAATGACTGAAAATCAGTGGGAGTCGACACATGGTCCTCACTACGATGGCAGAATATGTGTGTGTGTGTGTTCGTTTATGTCGATGTCATAAACAGAGCCCATATCGGGGTTTGCCCAGTTTAATGTATGTAGATACTCTCCAAAACAATAACAAAATCTCAGCAGTGGCGCACACATTGAGAAACGAACCCCCCTGTACCAAGGCTCATTGAATTCAGCTGTTAACGTTTGAGCCAAAGTCGCAACTGGAATAGGAAGAGACGGGACACTGTGGATTACGGATCTTTAGCAATGGGAAATTATAATGCTGTAGCCCCTTTTGGGATTGTCGTCATTTTCCCCAAACACATGCACAGACATCCAGACAAATACCGCAATTTAAATCCATCTTTACATCCATGCAACAGAGCCTCAAGGCTTTGAATGCACAATAGAAATCTGTATGTTACATGCTGATGTAATGTTAGCAACATTTGCAGTTTTTCATGGTTCCTTTACCTTCGTTTCACAGCGACTTGCATAATAAATAAACCGATTGCACTGCAGGTGAGTCGCTGATTGTTGGAATCGCCGTCGTTTCCAAATGCAGCCTTGAAGTCATCTTTGCATGGTATTGTCCCAGTTTAGGAAAATGTTTGCTTTAAAATGTGCAGCAAAACACAGAGTTGCATTGAGAGTCACACACGTAATTGAACATCTTTACCTTTAACGCGCTGATTAGTAATGGTAGCAGCTTAACGTCACAACGTCAGGTGTTGGAAGGGAGACGGTGTAGCTTAAGACAGAATGCCCACACATTTTAACCTCTTAAAAAAAAAAAATCCAGGTGATGACTCCTTTAAGTTAAAAGTTTAGATTATCATTCCATCATTAATTTTCCATTATGTAGTACGAGACATCACTGACTAATTAAGTTTTAAGTACATTCAGTCTCCTTGAATTGTGATCGGGTTAGTCACACAAAGCAGTGAACACTCATTCACTCGCACAAGAAACACATGGGAAACAGTAGCATAAAGAACAGAAAGTCACTTCCGTTGCTGTTATACGCATATTGCTACTTCAAGAGAAGGTGCTAAAGAACACCCACTCTTTCAACACTTAATTTAGGTCATTCAATATTTCTTCAAATGGCTCCCTTGGCTATCATTAACATTTCCTCCCTCTCTTTCTGTTACCTCTCCGACCACCTCTTCAAACACCTCCCACGCAGATGTATGTTTGCAGGCACACATCCACACACAGCCCACAAAATCATTCTTTTTCTGTCAGTAGTTTTTATTCACTTTCTCTCTGATGTCCTTTTTTATTCATGTTTTTTTTGTTTTTGTAGATGACTCGTCTTCTTTTACCTCAAATGGTAGAAAGGTGAGTTTGTTTTTTCATACCAAAAATTCCACTAGTGTCACCAGAAAGTATTAACACTTTTCTTTAAAACTTGTGTCACTGTTTTGTTTCAGATTTAAAAGAAAATAAAAGAAACTAAGGCCATTTATAAATTTATTCAGACCTTCCACCAAACCTAACTCACTGCTCATATTATGTTTATTAATGGTAAAGGTCCATTGTTCTTGAATTTTGCTAAAAAGCACAATACAGACTTTAATTCCAGAGAGACTACCATTTATCTGTCTGAATCCAAAAAGTTTGGAATTTTCTGACTGAACTCGTTATCTCTGAGAAAAAAAATAGAGTACTGCTCTTTACCAGGATAATAGTTAAACTAAATTTAAATACATGACTGAAGGCGTAATGTAATGTAAAGACACTTCAATCATTTTCCAAATATTTCTTAGATGGCAGCAGGTAAGTATGGAGATATTCTTCAGCAGCTCCTCGTCCAGATTGTTCTGGATCTCAGACTATGGGGATACATATATTTTCAAACACAATGGTTTCAAGGCACACAGCCAAGATAACAAAGGAGCAGTATAGAAATTTCCCTGAGTGATTCAGCAAGAGCTTGGGCTGAAAATCGAATTCTTTCTTTAAAGACTTATAAATGGCTGTTTACAGAGGCTGCTCATATGACCTTGCTGAACATAAACAATATCTGGTGAAAATGTTTTGAGATAATACTTTGAAAATGGATGCACTGAGTTATATTCATCTAGGCTTTATTGCTGTCAAAGGTACTGCAACAAAATATTGAGTACTTAACACAATGTTGCATTGACAACCTTTGGTAGAAGGAAAAAATCTGGTTTTGCCTATCATGGAGAAAATGCTCCCATCTGTTTTAGAATAAGATTTTTTTAAAGTAAATACTTTCTGAAGGAATTGTAATGCAACAGATATTGATACCTGTTTTAGGAACATTAAGTTATGTGATGAAGGTGCAGAGCTATTGAAGATTACATGAAAACAGTGAGTCCATTTTTACTTAGTTTTCACTTACAAAAGTTAATCAGGCTCCATCATACAGGATCCATCCACTGAGAGGAACATATATTTTGAGAAATTACCTTGTAAAATATACAGTTTAGTGAAAAAAAAGGTTCTCCTACTTTTTTCAATTTTGCTTTTTTTCTTACTTCCATGTGTTAAATCCTAAACCAACTTAAAGAAAAACAAAACCATGGTAAAAACCAAATGAAGTTTTCCTATGAAAACATCTTTTCATATGGCAATTGTGGTTAAAGTATTCGTCTCAGCTTCAGGGTACTTTACTATCTTTCCCTCGTGACTTATGGGTTGTAACTATGAAAAGCACTTAATCCAAAGTTAACTACCAATTGTGTATCCATGTATGGATATGTGGTGGTTGGTATCTGGGATTTTGTGAATGTGGCTTCAGAGTAAGGCGCTTCTAGGGGTCAGGGAGACTAGAAAAAGACAACATGAATTAATTTATGTCTTTTATTCAAAACTTAATTTGCCTTGTTTTGTAAATTAATTTCTTTCCTCAACTCATAACTGCTTGTACTACCTTTTTGGTGGCAGGTTGGAATTTCTGATAGTCGGCAAAAAGTCTTTAAAACTCCTATGGATATATTTTTGAGGCCCTTTAGTTGCTGAATTGTTTCATCCGCAGAATTTAAAATAATTTAGTGTAATGTTTACAATACATTTTATATAATTTATTCTAATGTTTCCAGCACCTGAAATGTATTTAAATTTCACTATTTATATAGAGATTCTCTATAGGATTCTCAAGTCCTGCTCAATGAATAATGGCAGGTTGTCTAAGGAGCTGAATAACCAGAGCTACAGGGGAGCATTATTTATTTTCCAAAAGGGTTTATTCTATTGATGTTTATGCCAAATGTACTGTAAATGTAATAGACAGCTCTTTTAAGAGCTACTTTGTTTTGAATAGCCTTCGTCTGTTATTAAATAAAATCCCGGTCTAGAATGGCTTTTTTCTTGTTTTTGTATTGTTTGGGTGATCTTTGCTTAAAATTAAAAATTTTATCAGAACTCTCTAATGTGACATAGCTGCAAAAACAGAATAAAGCCCTTTTTTCAGCACTCTTAAGTCAGCTGTAGAGAAAAAAATCCAATCAATTCCTACTTTTTATTATGGATGATGCAACAAATCATTTTCTAACTTATTTTTAATCACTGATAAATTAAGAGGAGTTTAATTCGGTCTGTAGTACATTTATTACCAAATTGTGAGAATTAAAATCTTGAGCTTCGGGTTAGTCTATCATCCACACTGTACCAGAGCTTCACATTTTCTTGTCTGTGGTAAAATTTTTGCTTTTCTGTGACTAATTTATTGTTCACTTTTGGTCACAAAGAAATGTAATAATTTTGTTGATGTGGTTCAGTAATTAACTGAACTTAAATTGGCCAAACCCGCTCAGCATTTGCCAAATGTGGCATTAAATGAATGCCATTGGCATTTGAGTTAGCTCTCCTACAGCCAAAAGGGGGAGACAGTGTTGCTTTTTATGTTAGAAGCTGGAAAATACAGATCCCATAATATTGAAGTATTTTGAAATAAATTAAATGGGGAAACTATGTACATTTTTGTTTTTTAGCATAAGATGTATTTATTTTGCATCAAGCACAAACAATTGAGAAAGTTTTAAGAATCCCTATTTTTGTTCTTGCAAATAGTTATTTCTATGCAGACTGCTTAAAAATATTAGGACACATTGAAACCACATTAGATCTCAGTAAGGAAGAAATAAAATTATCCTGCTTGATTAAATATTCTGATATGGAATGGGTAATTTGTCCACATCATTGGGTGCTTAATCCAAAGTCAAAAATTGAAACAAAAACGAATGCTTCAAGCTAGTCCAGTTTCTCTGTGCAGCAACAAAAAAAAAAAAGGAAAAAACAGCAGTAAAAACCTGCCAATTCTGGAGTTCCCTTCACAAATGCCTTTACATTGTGCATAGCACTGGACCTACAAGAGGATCTCAGGCCTCCCTGTTTCCAATAGTTGGGTGTAAACATAAACACCAGTGGCCCGCTAAAGGTCACTTGTAGGGCTTTCAGTACTTATCCTGTTCTTCATTGCTCAAGGAAGGAAATGCTGATAGGTTAAAGACTTCCGGCAGCCCTGGGATCTCCTTCATGCTCTTTAGACTGTGCTAGGAGACATGTCAGACTTTCACGCAATGGAACATATTGATGTTTTATGCTGATGGAGTTTCACTGCCAGGTTTGGCCTTATTCTACTAGTACAGGTGCTGGTCATAAAATTAGAATATCATGAAAAAGTAGATTGATTTCAGTAATTCCATTTAAAAAGTGAAACTTGTATATTATATTCATACATTACATACAAACTCATATATTTCAGATGTTTATTTTGTTTAATTTTGATGATTACAAATGACAACAAATGAAAATCTCAAATTCATCATATCAGAAAATTAGAATATTACTGAAGACCAATAAAAACAAAGGATTTATAGAAATGTTGGCCAACTGAAAAGTATGAACATGAAAAGTATGAGCATGTACAGCACTCAGTATTTAGTTGGGCCTCCTTTGGCCTGTATTACTGCAGCAATGCGGCGTGGCATGGAGTCGATCAGTCTGTGGCACTGCTCAGGTGTTATGATAGCCCAGGTTGCTCTAATAGTGGCTTTTAGCTCTTCTGAATTGTTGGGTCTGGTGTATTGCATCTTCTTCTTCACAATACCCCATAGATTTTCTATGGGGTTAAGGTCAGGAGAGTTTGCTGGCCAATTAAGAACAGGGATACCATGGTCCTTCAACCAGGTACTGGTAGCTTTGGCACTGTGTGCAGGTGCCAAGTCCTGTTGGAAAATGAAATCTGCATCTCCAAAAAGTTGGTCAGCTGCAGGAAGCATGAAGTGCTCTAAAACTTCCTGGTATGTGGCTGCGTTGACTCTGGACCTCAGAAAACACAATGGACCAACACCAGCAGATGACATGGCACCCCAAACCATCACTGACTGTGGAAACTTTACACTGGACTTCAAGCAACGTGGATGAAGTGCCTCTCTTCTTTTCCTCCAGACTCTGGGACCTTGATTTCCAAAGGAAATGCAAAATTTACTTTCATCAGAGAACATGACTTTGGACCACTCACCAGCAGTCCAGTCCTGTTTCTCTTTAGCCCAGGCAAGACGCTTCTGACGCTGTCTGTGGTTCAAGAGTGGCTTGACACAAGGAATGCGACAGCAGAAACCCATGTCTTTCATACGTCTGTGTGTGGTGGTTCTTGAAGCACTCACTCCAGCTGCAGTCCACTCTTTGTGAATCTCCCCCACATTTTTGAATGGGTTTTGTTTCACAATCCTCTCCAGGGTGCGGTTATCTCTCTTGCTTGTACACTTTTTTCGACCACATCTTTTCCTTCCCTTCGCCTCTCTATTAATGTGCTTGGACACTGAGCTCTGTGAACAGCCAGCCTCTTTAGCGATGACCTTTTGTGTCTTGCCCTCCTTGTGCAAGGTGTCGATGGTCGTCTTTTGGACAACTGTCAAGTCAGCAGTCTTCCCCATGATTGTGTAGCCTATAGAACTAGACTGAAAGACCATTTAAAGGCTTTTGCAGGTGGTTTGAGTTAATTAGCTGATTAGAGTGTGGCACCAGGGGCCATCAATTTTGAACCTTTTCACAATATTCTAATTTTCTGATATGATGAATTTGAGATTTTCATTTGTTGTCATTTGTAATCATCAAAATTAAACAAAATAAACATCTGAAATATATGAGTTTGTATGTAATGTATGAATATAATATACAAGTTTCACTTTTTAAATGGAATTACTGAAATCAATCTACTTTTTCATGATATTCTAATTTTATGACCAGCACCTGTAATGGCATTGAATCATGTAAATCACTTATTAACAACCCCCTCTAACACTTACCAGACCTCATCAATATTCTAGAGGTTAACTGACTTAATATTATACCCCCATTGTGTGTGTGTATAAAAGGATTTCATATAAACTGTCACTGTACATTATTATATTATGAATATGCTTAAGATTTGTGTTTTCAGATTGTTTTTATTCTTATAGTAATTTTCATTCTTAAAGAGGGAAAGAGTTAGAATAAAGGTAGCAAGAGCTGAAGCAAAAATGTCATCAGAATGTAAACATTTAAGTATTGATGTTGCTGCATCTTTGATCTGATCATTATGCTCCTGCGCTACTTTGATGTACTACAAGTGGAGTTTTGGCTCAGCATGCGAGTACATGTGCTACCTTATTCTTTTATCTCTGGGATTGATTTCAGGCTGAAGTATCTGCTGCCCCCCACCTACCAGTCTCTTTTCCCTGCTTTCCTGTGTAAGAGAACATTTTTCTTTGTTTTATATGTTTTTTAGGAAAAAGGGAGCCATCCTTAACATCTCGTCTGCCAGTGGGATGTACCCAGTTCCTCTGCTCACAGTGTATTCTGCCTCCAAGGTAATAGCAGTACACGGTCTATGACCTTTACATCAAATGTTACTTTGAAAGAATACCTGTAGATGCATCTCTGCTTCATAAACTGTTTGTTAACATAAGCTGTGGCCTTCCAGGCAAGGGCCACCTTGTTCTCATTTAACAAATTATTGTTTTATTGACATACATTCCCTCTAGGCAAAACCTAATCAATACCTGTACATATAGTACAGCATAAATGTCTTTTAGTCTTATGTTCTCTTTGGTAGCTAGAAAAGAGTGTGTTCCTCTCTGTTATAGTTATTAAAGAACAACTCGCCCTGTTCTAGGGCCTTGCCTTCCTCCTAAATATAATTAAAAATGTGCTTTACAGAGGTGTACCCAGCGGACCAGGGCATGTGGGCGCTGGGCATGGTTTGGCTGAGTTTGATAGATGGATTGATATTGGGAAAGACACTGGCAGTGACAGCAGCACAAACAGACGGTAATAATGGTCATAGTTTTGTGAAGGACTGGTTGTTTGAGACGGGGGGGGGGGGCATTTTTCACCATCTTTATCAGAGACGGAGGAAATTGTTGGAGTGTGGGGTCTCTGGGGTGGAGGCCAGGGGTCCTGAGGAATACCTCTCTTAACTGCTGGTTCTAGAGATGCCTGAGACCCCTGCTTTGGCCAACACACTTGAGCCATACTTCTATAGAATGGGACAGTTTCTAAGTAGTAAGTTTAATTTAGCCTGTTAGATAATTGGTTATTTTACACATTAGACTGTTAAAACTATGGCCTGTTTCTAGACACCCTCCAACTCGATAGGCTTCCCACAGCGGCAGAATAACTCATGTCAGTTTTTCTATGTGGTTTAACGATACCACTAATACTCTGTAAGGCCCAACACTTGTTAAACATGGTTACAATGCCAAATGGACAGCTTTGGACTCAAAGGAAATCCCTGTAACGAATTTATTAAGAGTGGGGAAAAAAAGGTTTTGGGGGTAAATTGTCCTTGAAGTTCTTTGGCATATTTTTTTAATGAATCCCATGTTAATGATTTTATGTACCACTCACCTGTAAATAAACGTTCTTTGTCTGCATAAACTGCATAGATTTCTAATAGTTCTGTCTTTATGACCCAGCCATTATGTTTGACAATGTGTCAAACTATTGTGCCCAACCATGTGTATGGTGCCCTCCTTGGGTTGAAAAATGGTTATTGCAAAGGATTCATTGCTATTGGCATAGCTGGAGCTGTAATGGTTCCTCCCTACATTCTATGCCTTCATCAAAAAACAAGGTTCAATCTTATGTTTGCTCCTTCAACTTAACACAGATTCTACCGACTAAGTCAGTGTTTAGTCATTATGGAAAGCAGAACAGTGGTGCTGGCATCTGCGACCCTGGGTCCACAACATCTTTCAGCGATGTTCCTATTCCAAAATTACAGCTGTGTTCACGTAGCTTCCACAGTACTTCCATCTTGCCAACCTGAAACGGTAATCCTGCTTTGGGGAAGGACAACAGAAGTAAGGTGAGGACGAATTATGGAACTCAGACAAGAGCAGAGGAGAGAGCAGTGCAACAAGCTGTGCGGAGAGAGAGAAGCCGAGCTGGGGCAAAAGCTATTGGCTGTGGCCTGCTCTAAGTTAAAGGAAGGTGGCCAGAGAGGGCCGAGAGACCAGCAGGGGCTGCGGTAAAACAGGACCAGCTCTGGAGCTCAGGGAGGACACCATGAGCGTAGATGGAGAGAGCAGCAAAGCTGGGCTAAGGTGGCGGGTAGCTGGAACCAGCTCTGGTGATAAAGGGAAGGACCAAATGATGAATGACCGAACAGTCGTTTTAGGGCTAAGATAAAACAGCTTTACTCCAGCCTATGTTATTATTTTTTTCTATTAAATAAGCTGTTTTACCCAAGGCAGGTATTTTGTCATTTTGCTCCTCATACCAAATATATTTTATTTATGCACCATAAGAAATCTTTTTAATTTATTTTCTTATAATGTAAAATTCAAATAATAACTGACTTTTCTGCATTATATAGATGCTCGCTCGCAAAACTGCCACTGATTGCTTTTGGTTCTCCAGGTTTTTGTTGCTGTAAATGACCCAAAGTAGGACACTGCGCCTTCTGTTCTATTTTCAGTCCTTCCTTGATAGTCTCTTTTTCTTTCTTTCCTTCTTCACATTGCTTCCACCATTAAGTCTCCTTCTCTGGATTCTACCTTCTATATCGCTTCTTGCTTCTTTATATTGCCTCTTTCTGCCCTTTCTCCTTAGTACTTTTTCCCCCACATATACCCTTTTGTTCCCATCTTTACTCCCTTCCTTTAAGTTAGTCTTTTAGAAAATCAGTTCTCTTTATATTAATTTGTTAATCAATTCATTAATTCTTTATATTAATTCATTTTGAAATGGGTAAAAAGGAATGAGAAATCAGTTGTCAGGTTCCACAGTCTCCAAAAAGTTTAAATCCTGCTGAGTCTTTTTTTACACTTAGAACATTTGTGAAAACCTGGTTACCCTATTTTGATGAACTGCCTTTTATTAAATCCTTTTGCCTAAACAGGCCTTTGTGGACTTCTTCTCTCGCGGACTGCAAGCTGAATACAAAAGCAAAGGGATCATCATTCAGGTAATTGATGGACAATCTAATCTAAGGGTTTCTATGCTTTCATTAGTTTCTATTGTTTGATAATTTAGGTCTGGGACAGGGTGAGAGGATGCTAATAAATAAAAAAGATAACAAAGCTACTAACATTGATGGTATTTTGTCTTTTTTACATTTTTTTTTTAGAGTGTTTTGCCATTTTTTGTTGCCACCAAGCTGAGTAAAATCCGTCGTCCTACACTTGATAAGCCCAGTCCAGAGCGCTATGTTGCTGCTGAGATCAACACTGTGGGGCTGCAGACACAGACCAATGGATACCTGCCACATGCTATTATGGTATGTCCTGTAATGAACCACAAATCTCTATAAAACCTATATTTTGAATAACGCCCAGTGATATTTGGTGTTTAATGTAAAATCAGATCAATCAGATTAGTATTTTGACTTTGGGAAATTGTAACCATTAGATATTTTAATATTTCTTTACAAAAACACCCATGTCTAGTAAAACATCACCTTTGATACCACGGAATGTGTAACAGGCTCTAAACGTTTTTCATGGTGCAGGCTATACCTTTAACTTACAATTAAGTCATTGAGAAGAGCGGGATCACCAACCATCATCACAACATGGGGTTTTACAGTCACAGACCTCTCTCTTTTCTTTCTATATATGCTGAAAAGGTTATATTAGCTGATTTACTTAAATTATAATTGCAGACTATATATTCATTAGTTTACAGCTTTTTCATGTTTTATTTTTGTTATCTTTTTTGGGTCAGAAACAACCCAACGGGACTTTTACTTCGTGTCATCTTATTGTAGAGCTCCAAAGAAACAGTCTCTTTCTGTTTCAAAACAATAAAGCAGAGCAAATAAACTCATTTTATCTGTTGTTTATACATTGCACAGGACACCACTGCTAACAATATTTGCCCACAATAGGAAATAAAAAGCTCTGCTATCCTGCTTATTTAAGCATGTTGAACAACTTTCAAATTACAGTGCGAGCTATAGCTTATGTTATCCATTTTGTTAGAGTAAAGCTTTCTTTGTCAGCATCATAGAACTGGGACAGCTTACACATACATAGCTTAGTGAAGGTATGCCATGGTAACTGTAGCTCAAATAGCTCCCGTTTGACTTTATTCTAAAGAACCTCCTATGAGCTCACCTCCATTCACTAAGGTAATGTTCGAACAGCTGCTCCCAGCATCTGTTTGGAGGTAAACATCCTCCAAATAATGCAGAGAGACGCTTCACTACCTTTTGGTATTCTCTATGTCATAATGACACCTTATCGGAAATGAGGCGGAAACTCTAGGCCTGGCCTGCATTTTCTTCTATCCACCTTCATTTATCAGAGGTCGCAAACATATGTCAATGTCAGCCTTCTGCAGTGGACTGTATGACCCAAATATCTACGCTCATGTTTATTGATTATTCATTTATGGAACAACACCATTTATTTAAGAACACAGGTGATCAATGAATTAAATTCTGTATTAAAAGCCTTCTTCTACGACTGTGCAGTCACTTTGTTTGCTGAAGATAAAATCGATTCTGCACAGACCTTGTCTGCTCTCAGCCACAGTATTTCAACAGTCGGTAAGCAGCGGACAAGCAGTGCCGTTGTGTTTATCTGATAATCCCTCTCTGTTCAGCCGTGTCTCAGCACTCTGAGCGTTTACAGTTTTAAGCCACAGTTCACCAGTATCTAATTTAGACTGCTTTAAAACAGCAGTCTGCATCTTTCCGGTGGAAAACGACAGCTGTTCCATTAATTCTGCTGCAGCTTTTTTTTCTTTAGTTGTCGAATTAGAATGACATAGTAACACGCTTAAAATAATAAAACTAAATGGGTAAGTGAGTGGAGTGCATTTTTTGACCAAACACTTGATGTAAATTAACTTGGGTGCTAAACATCTTGGTCATCTTTAACTGGGCTCAATCAGCATCTCATTTTCAAACAGCATGTAAAGAAGCGACTTGTATACAATTTCAATTTCCTTTTATTTTTACACATTAAAAGAGAGCAGATCCACAGAGAAATTTAAATGGCTCCTACTTTGCTGCATCTCCGTCAAGTTCTAGGTGATTAGATGTGGTCGTGTTTTTGTTTGTATAATCAAGCTTACAAACAGATAAGCAGCGGTAATCACATACCTTCCCTCAGCACCCAACATAGTGGAAGAATGAGTTCATTATGTTTAAAGTTAATCTGTGTAAAACCCTGTGATTAGACTGCATAAACCCGATCTTCACTTTGAAAGAGGATGGGAATATTACACAGAAGTATCTGGTTTTGGTTTGAAATGCTACACAAATAATAAAGTTAAAGTAGAATAAGATAGCTGGTGAAAAGTTTACATATGACCAATCATGACCAATGATATAATTGATAGGGGATATTTAATGCATTTCAGCCCTTATATTTTCAGCCTGAAGTAGTTTCACAATAGATAACTACAGCAACTTAAACAGCAAGAGCTTTAAGATTAAAGAGAGACTTACTCATTTCAAAACTACTGAAAAGGATTTACTACTGCTAATACCAGAAGACCTACATCAGCCCAAAAATCAAATATCGGAATGGTTTGGCCTGGAACTAAGATTCCCGATATAAAGAATACAGAAAAATTACTCTTTTGTTTAATTCAGTTTAATTACAGTAAGGGATAGTAAGTGTTTGAACACCCTGCTATTTTGCAAGTTCTCCCACTTAGAAATCATGGAGGTGTCTGAAATTGTCATCATAGAAGCATGTCCGCTGTGAGAGACATACGGTAGTCTTAAAAAAAAAAATTCCAGAAATCACAATATATGATTTTTTAAACTATTTATTTGTATGATAAAGCTGCAAATTTAAAGAAATTAAAAGGTTGTATTGGGAAAACCTTGGCATACTGTATTGCTCTTGACAATTATTTGAGGAGAAGTGAAACAAAACCATTACTTCACCCAGTTAGTGTAATAAACCAGCTCAGGGGAGCCCAAGTCCAGTCGTGGAGAGTTGCTGTCCTGCAATATTTCAACATAGTATATTGCGCAAACGATGTCCAGCTTCTTTTACAAAAAGTTCCACATTTTATACTTAATCTATGGGATCCTTTTGTTTATGGTTGCCAGTCCCCATCAATTGGTAACTATACTGTTTGCATCTTCCATAAGCTTAAGTGGTGTGTTTATAGTTGCATGAGAAAACCACTACTGCAGCATTTTGCTCTCATTCATCCCAAAGCTGTTCTATATGTTAAGGTCAAGAATCTGCAAGCGAGTCAAGTTCCTCCACACCATTAAACACAAGCAGCCATGGAAGTGTTTGGAACATCCAAATTCATCATTATGAAAACGTCAACCAATACCTTGGCAATATATTGTGCAACCCTGCTCCGCTACACCTTAAACAAATGGGATAATTTCCCTCACCAGCTTTGCTGCACCAGATTATGGAATTTTGACCCAGATACTTGTGCACCATTTAGTCATATAAGTGCTCATAAATATTGTTTCTGAAACGTCAGACATCTCAGATGAATAAAGAATGGGCAAGATGCCTCAGTAAAGGCCAAAAATGTATGACTATCATACCTATGAAAATGTAGGTGAATTTCTCTATGGTATAGCCATTTTAATGATGGCTGAAGTTAGAAGTTTCAAGTCTAGTTCTTGACAATACATAGGCATGTATATTTGTAGGCATGTACTACAAAAATAAATATTTCCTTTAATTTGCTTTTAAATTGGCATCCATAGGAGATTGCAACTCTGTCCAAATAAGGACTTGAGTTATGTCATCTGAATTTAACAAATGGCATGTAGTTCAAACATAATTTGAAAAGAGCATATACAATAAAATGACACAATTGTTTGAATTTCCCTTGTACAAACACTTTTGCCACATTTGTTGCTCCTGTGGGTTGGAGATTAATAATGAATGCTAATCTGTTATTTGTAAATGCCAACAGATGACCATGTAATTTCCCTCTGTAGGGGTGGGTGACTACAGCTCTGCTTCCAGCCAAGATGCTGAACAGCTATGTGATGGGGATGGGTCTGTCCCAGCGTGCCCGTTACCTCAAGAAGCAGAAGCAGGGGTAGGGGCATCAGATGGACCCTGGGAGCCGCAGCAAGAGACGGAGGAAACCAGCTGTATTAGTGTCTAGTCCAACTGCCATCATCATCATGGACCAGGCAAAGAGAATGTGACAGTTTCTGGGCAACTCTCAGTATTCCTCTCGCAACTGATAGATGATGTGAGCCAGTGTCTATGCACTCAACATGTGCTCTTCCCAACAGTTTTATAAAGAATCCATTGGACTAATTGGTGCGTTCAGTAAAACGGCTTTAATTAAGCATATAAACTAAAACCATGCAATCTGTTTTAGAAATGTGATGAAAATTTCATCTTACAACAGAAAAAAAAAAATAGATAAGTTGGCGCTAAGTAAGCACGAAGTCTCAGAACATTGTTTGGTGGCTCCTGTTTGCAAAAACAATGAAAGTTTAACCCACTGTTAAAAAAAAAAGATTCACCATAATTGTGTGTGGTTTAAACTTTTACCACTGCGATTTTTTTCCTCAAAAAATTTGTTCAGTGTCTATTTTTCAGCACAAATATTCAAGCATTTCCCTTAAAACACTAACACAAAATCATTCCAAAGCTTTCGCTTTTTTGTTTACCCCGAGTTGTCTTAATAATTTCAGTGTTTTACGTACTTCAGTCGTTAAGCCAAACATCTGTGATAAAAAAAAAATGAAACGTAATTGGTTTGCATTACCTGCATAAAGAACCCGTATGATTTTTTTTTTTATTTATAACCAAATTAGATTAGTAATGTCTCTATTTAAAAAAAAAAAAATAGACAGTTGATAAACATGACAACTAAGAGGAACTTTGGGTGTTTTTAGTTTCTGTTTATGGTGTTAATAAAATTTCAAAATGATTATTTCATTTTTGTCTTGCCGTGTGGAAAGCTTAAAATTAACATTTCATAACTTACAAATAAAAACGGCGTTCAGGAGTTGCTCCTCTACTAAAGAACTGTAGCAAAATCTGGGCTTCGTGAAGCTTTGAAGGTTTCCCTGAAATACTGACTTGTTGAATCCTAGCTTGCATTTGTTCTGTCTTGCCATCAATAAAAATGCTTTCAGAACAACTTGTCCTGGGTTTTTTCTTTTTTTTTGTCTTATACCTAGTCACTTCAAAACAAAGCTTAAACAACTTTAAGTATGGTTATTGGAATAAGTAAAGGACAATATCCTGTTATAAACTGGCATCTTTTGTCTACTGACAGTAATCTCCCAGTTCTTTTGTTTTAAAATCTCTTTAAAGTGGTCTTTGACTAAGGGACTAAATACAGGTGACAACAGCTGGAGGTAAACTTTGGCTCAGTTTTTCTTTTCTAAAGAAGTTTTGATGCCTATCCAAGCGTGACATTTCTGTTTGTTTGCACAAGGGCTCTAAAATACGCAGAAACTGGCTCTTGAGGTCCCAAAAAAAAGGATTAGACTTTTTCTGTTAAGATGTATTCCTCAAAAAAACAAACTTTATCATAAATGTTCTGATAGTTATGTACAGCTTTCCTGAAGACAGCTGAACAAACATTCTTTGGGTAGGGTGGTAGGTGTCAGCAGCAATGATGGTTCTCTTATGAGCTTGTCGGGTGTATTTGGAGTCCACAAGAACGATCGAACAGCCCACAATCCCCTGTGCTGTTAGAATTCAGACCAAGTTATACGTGGATATTTAATCTTTTCTGTGGTATTTATAAATTAAACACGTGCAAAGTTTTATGCCATCGAGAAGGGTTCCTTGCAGTGTTGAGAGGTATTAATTTATTAGCTTATATACATTTCTTTAATGGCTATACAATTAAATATTTTCAAAATCTCCATAAATCTGTTGCTGTTTTTCACTGTTCTACCTACTCTCTCCTAAATTTTCTAATCCGGTTCCCATGCCAACAGTTTCTGGGAGGTTATTCCGGTGCACTGGTATGGAAGCTGCGGAAATCTGTCATCAGTGAGGATGTAGGAGGGGAGAGGCGCTCTGTGCGTGGAGGGATGCCCAAAGGAAGAAGTGAGTGGGTTGCTGAAATGTATAAAAGAAGAGCTCAGTGTTACTCAGCAGCTCACTCAGACTTGTTCACACTTTTTCTGTTTTTAAGACAAAAACATTTTTGGGAAAGGGAGCACAACAGGATCTCAGACATCAAACAGAACCCTGGAGGATCTTTTCAACAGCTCTCATTGATTAAATCACATGTTGACAAGTTTTTTTGTGATAATTTCTGTTCCAGAAAACTTTAGAACCGCTCATCAGAAATATCTGTACTTGAACCTCTTTCATCCACTGCTGTGGCTTCTCTAGAGCTTTATTGTTTGCAGCTCATCATCCTTTAATTTTGGCCTCTTTTTTCCATGGCGACCAGCATGGATACTGTTCCTGCCCATCTGCTGCCTTTAGCGATGGAGGAGTTTCCTCAATCTTTGGCCACAGCTTGCGTCTGCAGGGCTGGACAACGTGAGCCCCGCCTTCGCTGTGTTCAGTGTGGCATCATTGAGGAGGAGGAGGAGGACTATTCCACCCTGGAGCAGGAACAGGCCCAGCGCTCCTTCCTGCAGACACTAGAAAACCTGAGGAGGAGTACCAGATGAACATCTGTAGCGAAACGTTTCGCCTGATGTCTTCGACCTATTTGGCTTGCCTGCAACATTTTGGAAAGCAACAGAAAGTGGATTCTGTGAGTGGTGATCCGCTCAAACTTCCTCTGTTGAATTAGAACTGATTATTCAAGACAGCAGATGAGACTGATGAGTCCTGACATTAACAGACTGCTCAAAAGAGCAACTGAAAATGCATATGCAGCGTTTGGCATATTTCAAAATAACATTGCCTGTTGTATTGTAAAGTTCTTTGAACCAATACTTTCATCTTAAATTTGGATGATTTCTCTTTTCGTTTTTATTGTCAAGGATTAAAGTTATAAGGTTCATGCAGTTTTAATGTTTTAAGATTTTTTTTTCCTTTGGATGTTCTAAGATAGATGTAGAAAAAAATAAGTAAATTTTATACTTAGGCAAGACTTTCTAAATATTTTGTTTTCTATTGATAATCATTACTACTACTTCAAAGTTTGTTTCACCAACATGAAAGAAAACGCCTTAAAATGTTTTATGCAGCTTCAGTTGGGGCTACTATTGACTCATTTTTTAGTGTTTAAAAGCCAAAGCACCTTCTTTTAACTATGTCATAAGTTATCTAATTGCTTCAACAAATTTTTACAAATTTTCAGCTTATTTATTGTCAATGTATTGTTTCAGAATATTTTCTTAACCACAAGAAAAAAGTAAAATAATACAACAGTAATTTACTGATGTTTACGGATTGACTGCAAATGGACTCTAAATAAGACAGAAATGTCTCTTTGTGACTCAAAGAAACAATCTTTTTTTTCTTTTTCATTACTTGTTTATTTTATGTATGCTCAGGCTAGAAATGTTTTCCACACAGCCAAGCTCCACATTTGCACACTGTAGTTTCCATTATGAAGCGTGCCAAAATATTCTGAACAAGCTATTACAGAAAGAATGTCGCTCTAATCACGCACATATTACTTTGCAATCTCCCCATTTCTTGTTAATTTTCGGAAAATAGCCAGAGAGGTTTGCAGATGTCTGCGGCAAGAATCGAATCAGTTAGAGATATTGTACACCATCTGGAACCTGTTTAGTGTTTGGTTGTTTGGTAAGTACTTGCTCTGATTAATTTTCTGTTGAAAAGTATTCTTTCTGTTCAAGTATCCTCGTCTGAGTTGCAGTTGCAGCACTGGAAAAGTGTTTTCCACCTAATTTGAAATATTCTGTAGAAATAATTAATTAGATTAAATGTGTAAATATTTACTAGTAAAGGCATATATCTTCTAAAACTGTACAATTACAGTTTCCCCCTTTTGTAAAAAAGGCAGGTTATTGAGTATATTTTTTTCTGCAGATTGGCAGTTGTTACTTTGACTATATAAGTAACAATTCATATGTCTTTATGCTCAATTGATCCCTCAAAGTTTATTTTAAACTTGCAACATAATTATTGTAAACTACCACATAAAATGTTTAGAATTTTCATGCATTTCTAAAGCATTTTTGTTGCAGCAGTCCAACACAGAAGATCCTGTCTTTTGAGTTAACAAGAAAGCTGCACGAATGACAGCTGAAACAAATTGATCTAAAAGGGAAACTGTTGTCTTTGAAACTCCCTTTTAGAAGGGTATTTGAAGTCATGAACCTTAAAAAACAGTTAAGATCATGTTTACTGAAAATGCATTTGATCTTTCACTGTAAATAGGTCGAGGATTTCTCAGATATTCTTTTTTTTTTAAACAGAAATATTATTTATTTAAAAAATAAAGATGAAAACACGTGGTATTGTGGTATTTCAGTCAGAAATGTATCAAATAGAATTTTCTTATCTTTTTATTTCCATATGTAAACTCTAAAGAATTTGAAAATATTTTTTTCTCTAAATTTGGCTTTTAGTCAACTTTTTATGTATTATTTATTTCCTATATCAAGCTTACATTTTCTTTTTATGAAGAATACATGACGGTCTGCATGTCAGTGTAGACAACCGTTATGTTCAAATCCTGTTTAAGTCCTTTTTTTAGTCAGATATATGCCTAGATGCTTGAATTTCCTTTCATTGTTCTTTCCATTTTTCTCTCTGCTGATCAGCTGCAAGATTGTTTAGTTTGCAGCACTGTTGCCTTGTAGCAAGAAGATCCATTGTTTGATTCCTGGCCTGGGGTCTGTTCTCCCCATGCATGCGTGGGTTCTCTCCGAGTACTCTGGCTTGACTGTTAGGTTGACTGGCTTCTCTAAATTGTTCTTAGGTGTGAGTTTATGCATGCATGGTTGTATGTCTCTGTGTTGCCTTGCAACAGACTAGCGACCTGTCCAGGTTGTAACCTGCCTTTCGCCTGTAGATGGGCACCGGCCCCATTGTGACCCTGCTGGAATAAGATGGAAGGATGAACTGGACATCTACAGCCCTGTGAAGATCCCACATATACACGTTAAAGATGCTTGCAGTGCATTAAGCAATCAGTGAGGTAGTTTTGGTTTATGATCATCTTATTTACAGACAGACACAGTGATGTAAATAACATTGGTCATAAATGTTAGACCACATGGTAGAATGGAGACTTGGCACTCTGCAGCTCCTATTTAATGGGCAACTTAAGTTTCATTAGTGCCTCAGTTCTGGTTTGTACTTTTGGGCTGGGCTGATTCTGACACATGTAAGCAGAACAACTGGCGAAAACCAACAAATTCATGAATGCATTCATATGAATGCAAGGTTTGTGTTTCTCTAGATATATTCTCTTTTTTTACTGGACCGAAGCAGAAATTGCCGGAAATACAATTTGTTTCAGGTTTCCCTGAGGTCTGGAGAGACTTTATTGTTTCCTTTGTCTCATTTTTTTCCCCCCTTCACAATCTTTTTTAAAAGTAATAAGCGCCTGAACAACTACCCACATAAAGGACACTAGGTCAGCCTATTTAACCTTCATGTGTAGCTCATAATACCATGTGTGCCTGTGGCTGTGCAGATGAATTGTATTAGTGCTTCCCACTTTATAATGCTGGTGGTTTTAATGGGCTGGAGTCTTCATGTCCCAGAGGGACTTGTTTTTCATAAAGTATTTTATTTGGGGGGGAGCATAGTTTTGGCCGAGCATTTAGAATATGAATTGAATGTGGGAGAGCTATTAGAACAATGTTAAACTTTTTTATGATTTAAACAAGTTAAGTAAAAAAAGTATCTCAAAATCTGCTTGTAGTCATTGTCCATCACTCTGCTGGTTATACATATTCTTTGTTTAAAGGGGCATAGAAAGGTCCCAAAACATTTTTCAAATCTTTATGCCAGTAGCTCTCTCCAACAGCATACAAATGTTTTCTAAAGGATTGCTACATCCGGCTGGCATATTACCTGTTATTTCTCTGCTTTACTCTTCATTTTGTCCATTTTTTTTCTCAGTTTGTCTGTAAATAATGCCCTTAGTGTATTTTGACAAAAAACAGAGCTACAATTCTGCGCATGTGCCCACGGGGTCCAGAAGGATGTACTGGGCCTAAGCAGGTCGCACCAACTAGAAAAATTGTGAAAATAATGAAGAAAAGTTCAAGATCAAGTGTCAAAGAAGGCAAAAAGTATATTCCAAGAGGGATAAGAGCAGAATAGCACCCAGAATACAATATGAATACTGGTATTACCTGAAGCACACACTAAAATTGCGCAGGCATTAAGATGTCGCCACATAGCTTATGGATAGGTTAGTAAAAGTGCTTAATAATGCTGATAGTAAAATTATTCTTAGTTTATGCACTTTAAATGCAAAATATATCACACACGGATAGATTGCTTGAAATAAAGTGTGTGGATGTGTGTTCCTGTTTAGCCATCTGAGTGAAAAGCATTTTTCTTAACAGTAAATTCAATTAAATTCAGTTTATTTTTATAGCACTAACTCACAACACGTCATCTCAAGGCACTTTACAATTCACCAGATCATACAGTCAAATTGATTCAAAGTTTTCTATCTAAGGAAAACCAGTTGGATCGACTCATTGACTCGCAGGCAATCCCTCAGACTGTTTCGTCTGGATTCAGGAGCAGAAAGAGTCATCCAGGTTTTTATATCTTCAAGACATGCCTGTAATCTATGTAATGGGTTTGGTTCATCTAGATTTATAAACAGATATAGCTGAGTATCATCAGCATAACAGTGGAAATTAATCCCATGCTGCCTAATAATTCTACTGATTGGGTGCATAGGTGGTGGGATGGTTTTCCACTCTCCCCACTCTGTGCACCAGGTGTAGCAAGAAGCAAGCTGTTGATTGGTGCACAGGGCAGATGGCTTTATACCTGAACAGGCCTCTGTGAGGTGCATGTGTCTTTGTTTCCCCTACATGTAGACTGGTTAAATGGCTGGTGTGC
Organism: Cyprinodon diabolis; assembly: GCA_030533445.1. NCBI lineage: Eukaryota > Metazoa > Chordata > Actinopteri > Cyprinodontiformes > Cyprinodontidae > Cyprinodon > Cyprinodon diabolis. The sequence continues at coordinate 39,243,093 of CM060065.1, read as the reverse complement.
TTGATTCACTCATCTGAAATCATAAGTGCCACTTGTGCCATCTGTGGCTGGGATTGTGGTTAAGTTTTGGTGCTATGCCTGCCGTGTGTTTCTGCAGCATTGCTTTGCTGGTGTTAGCGGCTGCAGCTTGAGGTTGTTGCGCCGTGCTGCTTCCATCTAGTCCTCACCTGCTGGTCCGCTTTCTCCCTGGTTAGCCTGTGTTTTCACTCCTGGGTGAGCTACCTGTTTAGATTTAACTTTACCTGAATCTACAGGTTTTCTAATGGGTTTTCTGGTTTAGGGTTGTCTTGGAGGTGCAGCACTTTAGACGCTCTGCTGTCTTATTTTGACAGTGTTTGTTTGGGCTGCTCTCAACAAAACCTGTTGCTGCTTGGACAGCCACTGTTTGAAGTGCTTGGGGTGTAGTTTTTTTCTTTCTTTTTTTTTTTTTTGGGGGGGGGGGGGTATGGTTTTCTTATTAAGTACTAATTGTTTCCTTTTGCACTGCATCTTTTTCCATTTTCTTGGAATAATTTAAATTACCCTTATTTCCTATGATCCCTTTTCTTTCCAGGGACCTGAAGCCTAATTTTCAATAGGCCTTAAGCCATGTTTTAACAAATGTTGTAATGAAATTGTTTAATAAAATATTGTGGACTATTCTGTGTTCTGGTGCATCTTATTTAAAAACTTCCCCCTTTGCGGGTTATATATATATATATATATATATATATATATATATATATATATATATATATATATATATATATATATATATATATATATATATAAAGGAATATGGTCCTAGCACTGATCCCTGTGGTACTCCACGGGTAATCCTTGAGCATGAGGAAGATTTGTTATCAACATGAACAAACTGAAATCTATCAGATACCATTTAAACCAGTCTAGTGCTAGGATTTCACTCCTAAAACTATCAAAACACCATCAGGATGGACACTTGCTCTTTAAAACCTTATTTCATCATGATCAAATGGATTTTGGTCCTTTTTTGTATAGGCATATAAGTGGACTAAGCTTACAGCTGAGCCCCACATTTTTAAGGATCATCTGTATTTTCCGTTCACATTTCTCCTGGCTGGAGGAGTAATATTTAGTGTGAAACAAAGGATAGTAATAACTGAATAATGATGGATGGAAGATTTAAATAGGGGTTACAAAAGGGGTGGGCTAGTGGTAAGGGCATAGAGCTTAGAATCCTGAGCTTCTGAGTTCGAGCCCCACTGCCGCACTGGGGCTCTGAGCAAACCCAGGCGTCGCCCCACAATGGCAGCCCACTGCTCCCCAAGGGGATGGGTTAAATGCAGAGGTAAATTTATCCAATGTGAGATCAATAAGATTATTAAACAGAGAGCTTTGCAAAACTTGGAGCTCCTTACCAAAAAAATAAATTGTCATATCACCAGAGAAATGTTAAATGCAGTTACAAGACAAATATGATTCTTGTGATGTAAAATAAATTCTATGTTAAATGAGAATGGAATAAATCATTTTTCAAAAATATCAAAACTTACTGACTGAAAACTGTTTTCCTTTTTGTACAGTTTATTTGCTCAAGGTTAAAACTATTAACATTAGGTCTGCCTAACACCTCCTTTTGTATGCTTTATCTAAGAGCATATCTACTTGTCATCCACTTATTGTATATTTATATATATAAGGAGCCATTTGCTTAGAGCTTTAAGTCTTAGCCTGTCTCTGCTGCAAATCATGTTGATTGCTAAGCTTAGATTTATCCTCATTTCACAAATTTCTCTCCCTCTTATGATTTCAGGTGGAGAAATGGCTGCCTGATGGTTGACGCTGCCCGCGTTAGTTCTAACCCCAATGCAAAAACTTGGAGCTGTTTTCTTATAGAATTGCATAACATTAACCTCCAGGCTTTTGACTTTCCTGGGGTAGTGTTTACTATCAAGCCCCTTAGGTTGTTGCTCTGCTGAGGTTTGGGATTGCTTATGGTGAATGACAAGAAAACTAGTTCAGGCATCAGTTTCCAGCATGCAGCTTTTCACATGTAATATACTGGGTCTAGGTGTGCTTCAGAGAAACAAATAAATGACTAATAAAATACAAACTTTAAATGAGATCAGAAAAACGTCTTCTCAGTAATGATTAAATCTGTTGGATGAATCCTCCTAATGCTCCCAATTTGTGAATACTTGTTTTCATGTACTTATGCATCTTTAGGTGTGACCTGTATCTTAGCTTTTTTGTTTGCTGCCTCTTTTGTCCAGCTATAATAACACCTTTATGTGTTTATTGATTTTAGTTGCCCGGCAACATTTCGTTTCTATTTTTTTTAGCTCACTGCATAGAGTTCCACTGGGTGTTGCTTCATCAAAATACAGCACCTAAAATCAATCCAGTACACACTGAGTACCTGGGTATCATATTCACCTGTCATCACTCCACACTCTTGGTATATTTGTAAATACATAATTGGACTTGCCCTTCAATTTCACCAGCAAATCACTCGCCTGTTGTTGGGTTCACTTCATTTGGGCACGGCATGCTATTAGGGGTTATTTGTATAATTTACTACTTCTAATTCCAAGCCCCAGCCATATTGGCAGCAACATTCAAGACTAAATTGAGTGTGAAGATTGAGAGGAATTAATGTCTGCTGGACCGCAGGCTGAAAGCATGCCTTAAGTGGGCCCTCGGCCACCACAAGGACAAGAGTGTGAGCAGGATTTGTACGTTAAAGCTTGACTTAACAAAGTCAATAATTGAGCTACTCTGTGGGAGTTGGACCGCCCAGGAGTAATCATCCATTCTGTTTTGCTAGAAGAAAGCGATGAGAGCGAACCTACAGGACCAAAAGACTTAAAAAGCTGAGAGAAACAGAGAGGGAGGGAAAAAAGAAAACAGAAAACAAATGCATTATTAAACCAACACAACTTTTACTGTATTGTTCTAACCTTCAGAAAGCTGCTTTGAAGTCAGATATTTGTAGTTAGTTTTATCTGTCTTTTCCTGTTCTTTCATGAACACATGTTTTTGTGTTTTATAATGCAAAAGACAATACTAGCTTGCTAAATGTAAAAACATAGAGACAGAAATGATTGCACATTTCATCATCTCCAGAAACACTGAAATAGTACCATGTTCCTAGGTCTTTTTAAGTTTCTTTTCTCCACAGACTCTGTACCTGAGCTCAACAAGTGACATTTTAAACGAAAAAAACGAATGGGTAAAATCAAGACAAAAGGATCAATTGGTCACAGTCAGGGGGATAATTTCATACACTGCTAACCTCTGCACTAAGATGAAGTTTAATGTTGCACAGCTGGAATTGTATTCATAGCTGCCATATGTGACGTTTGCGCCCGTGACCGAACACAAATGAAGATACATTTAGTAAAGATCATAATTTAGATCACACATATTTCCTGCTGTTAGTTTAATGGGACTTTAAAATGCAAGCCCCAAACGGTTTGCTTTGCTTTCTCATCCTAAGCATACATGAAAAAAAAGAAAAGAAAAAAAGAAGTAGCTTAATCAAAATGATTTAATGTCACTGTATTGGTATACTGGAATCTTTATGGAAACCGATAGGTAGAACTAACATGTTGAACTCAAAGGTTAATATACATGTTTTTCACTTACGGGTAATAGTTGGGTGTGTCATATACACTTTATCATCAAAAGTATTTGCTCATCCATCAGGTCTTCCAATCACTTTCATGTTGTGTACAATCAAGCACTTAACCATAGAGACCATTTTTTCAAACATTTGGGAAAGAATGGGTTGCCCTTGGAGCTCAGTGAATTCCGGTATTGAACTGTGATAGGGTGCCACCTGTGAATATCCAGTTATGGAATTTCATCCCTCCTAAATATTCCACTTTAAACTTTCAGCGGTATCGTAAGAAAATAGAAGTGTTTGGAAAGACAACAACCCAGCCACAAAGTGTTAGGCCACGTAGACTGAATGAGTGGGGTCAGCAGATACTGAAGCGCATTGTGCTAATAGGTCGGCAGCTTTTTGCAGAATCAGTCACTAAAAAACCTCCAAACTTTATGTGGCCTTCATATTAGCTCAAGAGGATTAAGCAGGGAGCTTCATGGAGTCCGATTCCATGGTCAAGTAGTTAAATCCAAGCTATACATCACAAAGTCCAGTGCAAAGCGGGTGGTGTAAAGCACACCACCACTGGACTCCAGAGCAGTGGAGATGCATTCTTTGGAGTGACAAATCGCGCTTCTCCATTTGAAGTTTGATGGTTCGCAGGAGAATACTTCTCTGACCGCATTGTGTAAAGGTTGGTGGAGGAGGGATTATGGTGTGGTGTTGTTTTTGAGGAGCTGTTCTTGACCTCTTGGTTTCAGAGAATGGATCTTTGAGTGCTTCAGTATACCAAGACGGGGAGAGTTTGGGGCTGAGCCCTTCCTCTTCCACCCTCACTATGAACCAGTCCACAGAGCAAGGTCCATACCAACATGGATGGTAGAGTCAGGTGTAGATGAACTTGACTGGCCTGTACAGAGTCCTGACCACCACCTGATAGAACACCTTTGGGATGAATTAGAGCGGAGACTGAGAGCCAAGCCTTCTCGTCCAACATTAATGTTTGACCTCACAAATGTGCTTCTGGAGGAATGGTCATAAATTCCCATAAACTCTCCTTGTACACAGCATGTCCAGAAGAGTTGAAACTATTGTAGCTGCAAAGGGTCAAGCAACGTCAAATTGAACCCCTACAGATTAGGAATGGGATGTCACTTAAATTCATTTGTGAGTCAAGGCAAGTGAGTGAATACGTTTGGCAATATGGTGTATTTTGAGACAAACCACTATCACTATTACCAAAACCATATGGATCCAAATATCTAAAACTAAAAATGGCTCCTACAACAAATCAAGGAATGATCCCTTTAGTTTCCTTCACATTAAAACAAAGAAAAATAAATGTATTTTCCAAATACTTGATTTCTTTAGACATGTAATTAAAGGTATAGTGGAGGATGCTCTTTTTCCAGGTGTCTCATCAAAATAAGTGGTCGTCCTAATTTTCAATAATTTAATTCAGTTCAATTCAGTTTATTTATATAGCGCCAATTCACAACACATGTCTTCTCAAGGCACTTTACAGTTCACCAGATCATACAGTCAAATTGATTCAAAGTTTTCTATCTAAGGAAAACCAGTTGATTGCATCAACTCATTGACTCGAATGCAATCCCTCACATTAAGCATTTTTGTAGCAACAGTGGAGAGGAAAAACTACCTTTTAACAGGAAGAAACCTCCAGCAGAACCAGGCTCAGTGTGAGCAGCCATCTGCTGAGGCCAACTGGGGTTCAAGGAGACAGAAGCACAGATACAAAAAGCAACTGTAAAAGGCAGCCCGGTCCAGGAAACACACAGCCAGGCAGACAAGCTCTAAACCAGCTCCCATGTCAGAGGATGAAGAGAGCACATCCAGCCAGTCACAGTCAGAGAAACAGGACTACACTGGAAAAACAGGCTGATCTCCAACATCTAATTTTGTTATAGATCATATATGAATTAAGGCCACCCAGCCTTTCTGCTAAAACATTAGTCTGAATCCATAACTACACCTAGCTTTATTACAGGTTATTTAGCTTTTAGTCTCCTTTAGTTTAACTGAGTGCTTATCTTTATCCTGTGCTTTGGGACCAAAAACAATAAAACCTTTATTTGCACGAGACTTGAGGAAATTCTGACCCATCAATTTCCTTACTCGGTTGCTGTTCTTTTGTTTGATGCATTAAGCAGCATTACATATTCAAATATGCATGAAGAGGAGCTTCTGTTTCTCAGTGTACATAAAACCAAATTTCTGAGTGCATGCTCCTTTTAAGGTGATCAAATACTTTCTGGGATATCATTGCATATATATAATTTGCTTTTATACCGCTCACCTTTTTTATCTATTTTTTGTGTACTTCTCTTGGGACCATCATGAAATAAAATATCAGTACACAATCGTTTTTGGTGTTTCTCATAAAGCTTTAAATGTGAAATTTAAGGTATTTAGTCTAAACGGATGTTACTGTAGAAAATGTTGTGAATTTTCACATGTTGTCTTCATGGTGGATACAGTATTTGTATATTTGTATAACTATAGACATTTGCTTGTTTGAGGCCATTTAAGAATTGCAATGTTTTAAAATGAACACACATTCCCAGGGGAAAATGTTTGCACAGAAACACAATCAGAATTAACCTTTAATGGCCAGGTTTGTGTTTAAATTGACTTTGGTTTTATATCACTCACATCTTAAAAAAAAAGTACAAACAACAACTATATTATAAATTAAGTAGCATGAGCGGCCCCTTTTTATTTTTTCAATTTAACACATGAACATTTTAAGACAGGTTGTAATCCAAGGTGCTTTGATTATGATAAAAGTTGTCAATTAAAACACAGAAAATAAGGTCTGCTTTGCCAATTTACTTGGATTTAATCACTTGGATCTATCTGTCTAATCATGGATCGTTAGCGTCATAACATCTAGAAAACTTGACATTATAACTAATTAATGGTCTGCAGTAGGTGTGTATTTAAATAAATCCAAAAACAGCACAGGTAAATTGCTACAGAGGCTCAGGTCCCAGGAAATATAGTTGTATCTTATAGAAAAGCTAGAATTAAAACAGAAAACACAAGAGTTTACTCTCAGGGTCTAGAGGACTCAGTTAGCATGCTAAATATAACACCTCATGAAAATACATTTAGAAAGGAGCTGAATAAATTTGAGATTTTGGTACAGGTGGCAACACTAATCCAAATTCTAGTGTTGCAGCTAAATGAATCAGCTCAGGAATAATGTCCCCCAGGCAGGCTTGAACAAAGTACAAATATCTGGCCATACTGCACAGTCCAATCTATCAAAAAGAAACAGCTTATTAGCACAAAACCTCATTGTACCTATAACACATGTTGCTGTGCTTAGTCATACAGCGACAGGATCTGAATACGTTGAGCTATCCATGAACCTCTCTCTATTCCAAAGCAAAATAGGGGAGAGTATATCTTCCAGAAATAATATATTCATCAGAAGAATGATCTTAAACACAGAAGCACATCTACATCAGAATGAAAAAATAATAGAATCAGTAAAATCTTAGTCATAATGTAGACCTTAACACAATTTTAGTACTGTAGTTTTATGTTAGGGTTTTTAAAAAAAAAACTTCATATCACTTTGAAAAAACAAAAAATGTTCAGTGCGATAAAAACAGCCACATGTGATGGGTAAAAATGGTTTTCAATGCATGTAACAAAAAAAGAGAGGTCTCCATGATTGTAAGGCATAGATAAATAAAACCCAACACATCGTTTACGCCATTAAGAAACTGTATTTTTAGACCCAGGAATGCTCCATTAAAACGAAATTTTTTTGTCTTTTTTACATTGAAGATCCAAAAAACTTACTATTCTCCACACTCCTTTTACCATTCTCTATAATGTTTGGAAGTAATCGTAGTTGTCAATTGTAGTTACAATTAACCCCCTTTGAAGAATACAGTAATGGCATTTAATTTTAATCACAACTGCTTCTGTTGCAAGCCTCAAACAATTCAGCAACTTGTGCAGCAACTTTTACAACTGACAGCCCAAACAGCAGGTCCTGTTGTTATCAGATTCATTATATTAGCATTATAAATGCTATTTCTGTGTGTTTAGCATTGTTTACACATTTTGCTGTCACCATGCTGAGTGCTTTACACATCATGTGGCAGGCAGATTTATCTTGCTTTTACATAAAACCCACATTTACTCTACAAAGTCTGAGAGCTTTCCCTGTCTGTATGACAGTATTCTATTCATTTGAGGTTGTCTGTCTTTGTAGAGCTGTGCTTCAAAGAGATTAGAATAATACCTACAAAGAATATTCATTGATAGTGTGATTCTTTAAGCACAATAAATGAACTCTAATTCTATTACAATTTGCACACTCTCTGGTGAGGTAGATTTGTCTGAGAAAAATTGAACTGTATGCAATGATGGACACAAATGAGCTGCTTTGTTGGTTTGTTCTTTCTACTTTCTTTGTTAACTTCTGCTTTGGTGAAACGTAAATAATTTCTACCCACCACAGTTCAACTTGAACATGTAACTACACAAACAGCATTGTAACAAAACAAACAAAAACATTATATGTCTTTATTCTTTGATCCATATAGATTTGGTAAAAAAAAAAAAAAAGGATATTTAACTTCTTATGATGCAAAGATCATGAAGAGATTATGTTTCCTTCTTTCTACTGTTGCTATTGAGTATTTGTTAAAAGGGTGGTAGGTATAAAAACAAAAAGATTAACTATTGTTGACCCTTTAAAGTACCTAAAAATATAAAAATGTAAATAGTTATTACGAAATCATCAATGAATCTGTAGTATCAGACAACGATGAATACAGCTGTGAAATGATGTCTTTATCTATACAAGAAAAAACTGCCATCCAACCAACATTAAACAGTAATAAACCTTCTTAGGAGAGCTTAGCCTATAGAAATGAATCCAAGAGTGACTCATCCATGAGGCCACAAAAGACCTCAAAATAACTAAAGCACTGCAGACCTCATTAAATCTGCAAAAAAAAAATAATAATAATAATCCTAAAAAGAAACAAACACATTTTCCTTAAATATGTCCTTTGGCCTTTAGACAGAATAGACCCAGGTGATTATATTTGACCATCGTTTATAGTGTCACGTTTGACAAAATCCCACCACAGCATGTCAGCACAAACACCTCATTCTGTATGTCAAGCACACTGGTAGAACACCAATTACATGGGGTGGGTTTGGAGCCCCATGACCTGGGTGACTAGAAACAGTTGAGTCCTCCATGAGGTCTTCTGTCTAAAGGCATTTAGATGAAAATGCAATGCTGTTTGAATTGTGAAGTGCTGACCATGTCAGGTCAAGTACAAAGCTAATAATGTCAAATAAATCATGCAAACTACTTAAATGAAAAAGATTGAAGAGGATCTGAAAAGACCTACACATAAATAAACACTCTACATAAATTTACAGTATATTTTTAGCCAGAAAAGATGAAAAGAATAGGTCTAGGAGATCACTGTAACTTATTACTGCTGGAATTGGCTCTGCATGGCAGAGAGTTTTTTTTGTTTTTTGTTTAGTTTAAGTTTACATGAGAATGTTATGACAGGCATTGTAATTTTGATCTAAATTTGTATTTATGCTCTCATTTTAAGAGTTTGCTGGGAGCAAATGAGTTTTTATTTCTTATTATGTAAAATAATATAACTTAAAAATCATGTTTATTTTACACACCTTTAATATAAACCTTTTAAGACTAGGCAAACTGAAATGACATTTTGAAATAGACATGATTTACTGGCATTCACAAGTAGGTAGAACAGTATAGGAGCATTCTTCATCATTTATTACATGAAATGAAATTCAGCTGAAAAATTAGATACTCTGGAGAAAGGTAAAATACAGCTTTTCTCATGTAAAGAGCATCCTTGAACAAATAAGTTTTCCTACTTATCTTCTGCCTTCCTTTTCCCTTTAAAGATTTTTCCCCATTCAGACATCACCTGAAAAATGGTTTATCCAATAAAGTGTTCTTTCTTATTAGATTAGATGGCCGTTTTGAATGATGCTGTACTGGCAGAGTTGTAGCTTTTTCTTTTTAGCATGAATTACAATGAAGGGAGGTTGACAAAAGCCATTTTGCAAGGTCACTTGTCACAAAGAATTTAAAGGATTCTCAACATGACTGAATGACCTCACAGTGGTTGAGAGAAAAAGGGAGGGACATGCTTGGACTTGCATTGAGAGGAGCAGATGGTAAATAATTGACTTTGATAAGCATATAGCGAACTACTCAATGGTTGCTTTAATAATCACATAGGATTAAGACATTTTTACAATGACACCATTTCTGGCCTCAGATATGTTATATTCTACTTTAAAAGTTGTTCAAGTACTGGTTAGCAGGATGAATAAATGCCATCCTTCAACAAAATTATTGTTGCCACGGTAAATGTTAGTGTTCCAGAAATTAATAAATTTTGTCAAAATTAAAAAAAAAAAAAAATAGGTGGCCTGAATCCAAGAATTAATAAGATTTAGATGGCAAATTTATTTCTTTATACTTCTGGCTTTCCCCACACCTGATTGGATAGTTGCTTTAACATGAACAGACTGTAGTTTGTTCCTCGTTCTTGTTACGATCGCCTCCCATCCATTTTAGGAAAGTACAAGGGCTGTTCATCAAGGAAACTGAGCATTCATCAGACAACCGATTATTACTTTAGTCCTGCTTTTCTGTCCGTCTCATTTGATTTCCATCAGTGAGGACTTGTTCTCTCGCTCTGTCTGCCCCCCATCCCGCCACCCCCAAGCTTCCCTTTAATTAGCAGGCACAGAAAGAAAGTTACCATAAAGAAGCAAGAAGAAGGAAAGCCTTAATTTGGAGGACAAGTAGGGTTACTCTTTAGAGAAGCACTATTTCATTTTCGATTTATTTTCTTAAGTTAGCCTTATCTGCCTTAAGTGTAGATTCAAACCTTAAATTAAACCTTAGTTTCACTAAAGTTTTGTCAATGTTTTTTTCTACATCACTTCACATGAATTTTGATTTTGTAAGCTTTTACATCATCCTCCCTATTGCACTTTTCCTTGTTCCGTAGTTCATTACAAGTAAATAAATGTTTAATATGAAACATGTGCTGCAAAACAGAACGAATGGAAAAGCTGCAAACTCCATATCTAAATGAAAAAATGGTTTAAAAAAAACCCATACCATTTTACAAGAGATTTCACTTCTGATGCAATAACTAAAGACCACAAATCCAGCATTCTTAAGGATGAATAATCGTAGATTATTATGCAAAACACAACTAAATTTCCCCTTTAAATAGTTGAAATCGTGTAGCCATTGGATTTTTCCATATATCTGGAAAGGTTTTTCTTACATTTAAAAGAAAAATTGATTGATAAAAACATACTCTGATTATTTAATCTCAATTTTGTGCCAGTAAATATTTTTACTTAATATGTGTAATGGAATATCTGTAGATCTATCATTACAGAAGCTGAGTAACCAGTAGAAGTGTCTTACTCTGTGCCAAATTAAAGAGCAGTTATTAAGATTTTAAACTGCATGTGATAGCTTTATTTAATCTGATAGGAGGGCTCACAAAAGCTGACATTTCTGAACAAACCAGACCTGTCTGTAAATGTAGATAGTGATGGAAGACATGGGCTGCGTCTCAATTCGCAGGCTGCGTACTTGGTAGGACGCATTTTGAGGCCGGTGACTAGAGACTGACACTGGAGTGTATTTTCACTCCTGTCCCGTCCCACTCCCACAGAAAAAAATGGTGTCCCGTCCCGATCCCGGGCCAGAGTAGAAATCTAAATCCTGTCCCGTCCCACTCCTGGTGAAATTACTCCCACTCCCATTCAGAATGACTCCCGCTCCTGCACCACTCCCATTCTTGTTGTTTTTGAGCGCGGGTGAAAAACTCAGAGCGGAAGTTACTATTGGTTTGCTCCCGCTCCCGTCTGCTCCCGTTAATGTTTAATCCTGTACCGTCCCAATCCCGTGATCGTTACTAATACTGACTCCCATCCCACGGGAATCCCACGGGAATCCCGTGACCCGTGGGATTCCCGAAAAAATGTCAGTCTCTACCGGTGACGTCACAACGCTGCGCGGAGGCCGTCCCATTTGGCAAAAATTCTGAGGACGCTTAAAATGCAGCCTTAAAATGCGTCCTCCTTTTCCCCGAATTCTGAGGATGCATCGCTACCGTCCTTAGTGGCCTCGCCTCCTACTAGATTTCCCGAGGTGCTTTGCGCGCTCTTTTTTTATATATTTTTTTATTTTTTTTAGTAGTTGAAGAAGAAGAATAAGAAGAAAGTCGGATTTTCTTCAAATTACGGACAACCGAAAGCAGCAGCAGCGCCAGCAGCAGCGCCGGCAGTAGTGCGGAGAACACCTTTAAATGTAAGTAGTTTTTTTTTTTTTTTTTTTTTTTAATGAACATCTATTAAAATACATGACGATAACGGAGCCACCGGAATGTGTAGGAGCAGCTAAAGCTAAGGCTTAGAGCTAACCTGTTGATACGTGATGTTCATCAACAATTAAAAGCCTTCATACAAATGTCACTATTTTTTATTTTAACATACATCTTACTGTACTGATAGCCGTATCCCTCACTAATCGGATCTATTTATTCTCAAACAGTTTATTACAAAGGATTAGAGCTGTTAAAGCTTAATGCAGCTGAAGAAATAACATTAGTCCAGCTGTACTAGGCTGTCAATAGGGCTCGGGATCCACGTTGCATTGTGGGACGTCGCGGTCATATTGACGGCTACACAAACGTAAACATAGCTCTGATACAACGTTGTTGTTGAAAGAAGAGATGTAGAAGTAGAGAGAAAAAAGATGTCAAAATCCCGAAAAAGATCTGGAATTTACCAGGACACATTAAATAGAGAAGCCACGGACCGGTATGTTGACAAAATCAGCATTATTAATAATTTGGATCCATATGAAGTTCCAAACAATGAGTGGAGCACTGATGAGTGAGCGCCTATACTTCAAAACAGTTCAGAAGCTACAAGTCCTTGGAGTCTCATATGCAGTTCATGAATGGATGGGTTCAGGAGCTGCAGATCATAAAGCCAGCAAACAGTGGGAACACAGTAATCCGTACGAATGTAAGCTGTGATCAGACGGGCTCTGGAACCTGCTAGTTTAGTAACTGCTAACCGCTAATGCTAACAACCACTCACGCATGTAATGTACTTTTAACTAGCTGCTATGTGTTTCAAAGGTGTAGTTAGTAACGTTAACTGCCAACCCTCCGGGTGTCTCACGTATTTGAGCCTTTTCCCGCTGCCGTTTTTTTAAATTTTCCCGTAAAAGATCCCAACTTTGAAGGAAAGAAACAAAGTAGGCTATAAAATAAAACCGTGCATCTTTAACTTACCAGAATGAAAATGCAGGGAACACACTCTCAATGACATTGGAATACTGTAGAAAGTTCTGTTCGGTCGTCTTACAGCCGCGATCCAAGCTAGCCGACGACTCTTTATCTCTGACGCTTGGTCTCCATGGTTACGCCTCCAGGCAGGAAAGCGGTGGAAAGTTAACCCATTTTCTATGTTTTTCCCATGGCGATCATGTGTTGAGCTGTTACAGCCCACAATACAGCAACGGTTTACCATGGTTGAAATCAAGTTAAGGCGAAATTAATCAGGCTGAGAAGGAGTACAGTATGCGGTAGTCATAGGCAGTAGTCTGAGCCGCGGTAAAAGAGGCATTCAATATGGCGGCAACGCAAAGTGCTTACGTCATGACGACCAAGCCCTATACTGCAAACGTTTTGTTTTAATACTCAATAATGTATAGTTAATTTACAGTACAGTATAATAAGGTTTAAAGTATAATTCACTTGAAGAACAATACCGGCGTAATTATACAGAACAGTTATTTTGCCTGTTGACTTAACAGAAATATGCTTTACATGTCATTTTGTTCCAGGGAGCAGACAGAGGAGTGGATAAAATGACCACCTTATCATCGGGGCCAAAAATACTGCTGTAGTCAGATGGAGGGAAGAGTTGAGGCAGAATTCCATCTACATGTTGCATTTCTATGTAAAAGTCACACAAGTTAAAAGAAGTCCTGTTCAAACACAAACATACAAATATAATCTTTTGATCACAACAAATGATACTCAGATGCAACTTTTTGTAAATCTCATATTTGTGATAGAAGTGATCCTTGTGTGGGACAACTTTAAAAAAAAATACAAAGTATGTTCAGGTTTGGATAATGTAATGAAACACACACACACACACACACATATATATATATATATATATATATATATATATATATGTGTGTGTGAGTGTTTGTAGGGAAATTACATCTTACATTTATTATATTCATGTTAATTTCCACTTTGAGTAAGCTTAAAAAAGTAATCTCCAGGTTAACATTCCAAAGTCTTTTTCTGTAGAATTTCATTAATCCATCCAAATCATGAAACCTTCCTTTTTTCTGGCATCTGTTGATACAAATAGTTTTCCTCTACTTTAGGAATGCAAAGATCCAGGGCAGGGGGTCAGTGGGAAGCCTACTGCTGCCACCTGGCCCTGGTTTGTCCTCATGGATGAGGTATTAGGACGGAGGCCCTCTGTTGCCCCACCTGTCCTAATTGCCTCCATCCCTAAGGAAACACCAGGGCCAGGTGCTGCAGAGGCTGGGCAACATCGGGGTGACGATGAGGAAGAGAATGAGGAAAAGAGAGGAGGGGAAGGAGGAAGAGAAGAAGGAGTGATGAGTTGGTGGATTTAATCAGGGAGGATATCAGATGGCAGAGGGAGGCGGGAAAGGATGGACAGATTATTTCATTTATTCGAGAGGATGGTGGACAGTTGTTATTATTTTTTTGGTGTTTTTTTTTTTAACAAGTTGAGGTTCTGTGTTGCTGTTATTAAATTAAATTATTAAATTGTTTATAAAAGTTATTGTTGTCTGTGTGTTCTTAAAGTCTTTTAACCTTTTTACATTATCTGTTTCATCACTTCTTTATAATTTAAGTAAACTTAAAACAACTTCTCAGTGACATCAGTTTATTTTTAGAGAAGCAAGTATTTAACAATAAACTATTAAAAACATTTTTACCTATTGACATTAGATTTTAAAATTAACTACTACAACTATTTCCAGAAGATAGAAAAAAAAATATTACTAGAGAACATATATATATATATATATATATATATATACAATTGTGACTGAGCAGGAGTCCCTGGTGGTGCTGCTGGACTGGATGCGATGCCACACAGATGACCTTGGAGTCTTCTGACTGCGAGTGGGACATCATCTGGGGGGTGGGGGTTGCCTCTCTCCACTGTTCACCACATCGTCCATCAGGGTTTGCAGGGCTGACCCAATCGACGGCTGCCATGTTACTAAAAAGGTTTAAAAAGACGCAGAAAATAATGACTTTACTAAAACTGTTTTCATAACCCTGAAATGAGAACAGCTAAAATGTGATTCTACTTGCCATCTAAATGTAACGGTGGTCGGGTAGACCCTCCTCCAGAGCAGACACCTCAGCAGACAGCTTGCCCCGCCATGGAGCACCACTGACTGCCTCCAACACGTTCTACCCCTCCTCATCCTCTGGCATGTCATCCTCTGGGGCCGTGATGTTACCGACTCCCAGGCAGATGTTGTGCAGGACAGCACATGCCGTTATGACCTGTAGGAAAAAAAAGACAAAAATATTTACTTTTATTCAGTCATCTATCTTTTTTTCATTATCTTTATTACATGATTTATTAGAAATTAAATTTTACTTCATCTAGAGCCACTATTTAACTTATTTTTTTGTTTTTATATTTTGATTTTTTTATATATATATAATTGCAAATAAAGCCAGGCAGTAAGGGGAAAACAATTTAGACAAAAAAGGATTTAATTTTCAACAGTTTGGCTTCTCAACACAACATTAGTAATGGTGAAAGTAGTTATTTAAGTCAGTTATTTACAGGGTTTGTACACATTTAACTATTCAATTCAAATTACTAAAGTTATAAACAAATAAATTACAAACTTACAAATAAATATACAATTTGATATTTAAACCTATTCATCAATCTGCTTACAAGCGTTTGTTTAATAACTGGTATATTCTGATCATTAGCAGGCCCCTGTGGGTTAGAATAATAGCAGATAGATCTTACCTCTCCACTGCGCTCTGCCAGCCTGAGAAAAATCCGTCGCCGGTTTTGCTGCCGCCGAAGCCGTCAAAGCAACTCTCCTCCTCCAATAACAAGTAAATAAAAGAAATAAAAATTTCCATATCTATTTTTTTGTTGTTTCTTTCCGTATTTCTCGAGCTATTGGATTTTGTTTCGCGCTGTTTTTGGGGTAAACGTGACGACGTCGTGTCGCAACCAGGAAGTGCTCCAAAGGCTAGACCGTCCCATTTACCAACGGCTGAGGATCCTCCGGAGCAGCCTACCAAGTCTGGGTCCTCCGGAGGCTATGTAGGCTGCGTCCTCGGAAGTACGCAGCCTGCGAATTGAGACGCGGCTATGGTGTACTAGTACTGTTCAGCAAGATTCTTAAAAAAATGTATCTTATCAAAACATATCCAATCTTTGATTATGTCAAAATAGCCAATGTCTGCTCTTACCTTCATTGAAATCATCCATTACTGTAAATAACTGATTACAGTCTCTAAAGGAGACAAACTGATAGATCAGAGGCTGTTGCTGTAGGTTGATATATCTCTAAACTGTTGCTGTAAGGTTCACATTGAGGGAAGATAAAGTCATTTTGCACCTAATAAGCTAATGGATCCTAAATCCATTTTTGCTTTGCATATGAGCTGAGCACCATTACTGTAATGGTGATGCACAGACTAGGGATGAAGAGAATGGCAAGCAATGTTATTTGAGTTTAAACCCACTCTAACCTCAAACATGTGTGTGTGTGTGGGGGGGGATTATGACAGAGGCTATGATGCAGTTGTTTTCTCTTCAGTTCCAGCCTTGGTGTTCAAGCATTTTCATCAGACGGATTAGATTGGATTAGCTGGAATTATGGCAATTTATGTTTGACTGCACATAAAATCCTTTCTGAATTACAATTGTTAACTGTTTAAGAACACCTGCTTAGAAGTTGTTGAAAATAGTTAAAGTTTTACTATACAACTTTTAAATTTTTGATGTTTGAAATTGCTATGTCAAAAGAAAGGTATATTTTATAGAAAACTATTCTGAATGATTTTGTTAACTTCAAACGTTTATTTATAAAACAATCAATCAATTACAAAATCCATCACAATAACAATATGCTGATGAAGGTTCTAAGTCATCCAGGTCATAGTCATTCCGTAAAAATTCAAAAAATATCCACTGGACTTGGTTTTCAAGATTTGAAGACGTTTCGCCACCTCTCCAGGAAGCTTTCTCAATTCAAATGTCTGGATCCGCAGTGAGTTTGAGTCTACAGGCTAACGATGGAACTAAACGACCCATTTATCGGTTATCATTTGCATGTTTCCAAGCAATACAAGGCCTTGTCCATATAAGACTCAAACCTGGGTTTGAGTCTTATATGGACAAGGACCACCCAGAAGATGAGAAGTCCGAAGAAGTTCTGAAGGGATATCCAGGTTGGTGACAAGAATCCGTTCCAAGTACGGTTAACAGATAGAATCCAACAGGAGTCCAGACACAGGTCAGGCAAACAGATAAGAATGTGGACAGGCAGGCTCAGTGGTTGAGAGGCAGAAACAGGTTAGGATCAGATAATCAGTAACACTGAGGTGCATACTCTCACCACTGGCTGGAGAATAATCTGGCCCTGATGACTGGTTAGAGGGTTGGTTATGTAGAAGCTGGAGCAGGTGGATCAGATAAACGGCAAACAGAAGCTGGGCAGAGTTAGACATGTTAATAAATCGAGCAATCCAGCTAGTCATCAGTACCAAGATCATGATACATAAGTTTCTATCTTCAACCTAGATACCATTATTTGATTTTCAAATACAAAAAGATTTACAAGGACACTTTGCATTTAGGGAGCCCTGCAGGATCAGGCTTCTTAAAACACATCGTAATACACGCACCTCCATCATATATACTTACTCAATTCTAACTAATTTATTTGGGAAGAAATTTTATTCTGATCCAGCACTGGTGTCTTTTAATGTCCGAGTTACTGAAGTGTCTGAGCATCCTTATCACTTATGTTTGGACATAACACACCAAAATCAGACAAAAATGTCTTTTGAATCTGCTTTTCCAAATGTTAAGAAAAGACAGTTTGATAAGATCATTTCAGGTGATATTTGATTTGTGTAACCAAGACCACATCTAAAAGCTAAGTTTTAATCTTCATTAAGACTATATTTAATCTGTTATCTATTGTATTTATGTGCCAGGATTCTTTCTTGAATCTAATACTCTGATAAAATCTCCCTTTTCTCATTTTTTTCTTTGATTGAACACCTTTGAGACAGGTATTTTCTCTAACCAAACACCAAGACCTGAGATCATGATAATACTCATTTGTCTTTATTGGCTGTTGTTGCTTTCACTGGAGCTCTAGTATTTCTTTAGGGCTATTACCCTGATGGAAATATTAAGGAGATAACAAAAGCAAAGCAATCTGAAAAACAAATTCAGAAAAATAAAATGTGAATAAATTCTGCAAAGAAACACCCCTGGGAATATATATATTCAGCTACAACTTTCTAATCAATCAGTCAAACTGTTGGCAGCATACACACCTGGAAGGTATTCACAGTGCTGCTTGTGTTCACGTTTAGTTATTTAACCACTTTATTCCAAATGTTACTAAATTAGTTTGTTTCTTCAAAATTCAAGACAGGTCCTTGAGAGATCAATGCAAGAAAAAAATTGTATGAACAAATGCATTCTTTAAATCATTCACACAAGAAAATGTTTACCATTTTCCTCCTATTTCTAATGTTAACATAGGAGTCCTGCGGAATCAGTCAGCTGTTGTTGTTGTTACAGTGGGGAGAACAAGTATTTGATACACTGTTTTTCAGGTTTTCCCACTTGCAAAGCTTGTAGAAGACTATTTTTTTTTATCATAGATACTCTTCAACTGTGAGTGATGGAATCTAAAACAGAAATCCAGAAAAATACAATGTATGATTTTTAAATAATCAATTTCCATTTTATTGTGTGAAATAAGTATTTGATACACCAGAACAATGAAACTAAATATTTGGTACAGAAACCTGTGCTTGCAATTACAGAGATCAGACGTTTCCTGTAGTTCTTGACCAGGTTTGCACACACTGCAGCAGGGATTTTGGCCCACTCCTCCATACAGATCTCTTCCAGAGCCTTCAGGTTTCGGGGCTTTCGCTGGGCCACACAGACTTTAAGCTCCCTCCGAAGATTTTCTATTGGATTCAGGTCTGGAGACTGGCTAGGCAACTCCAGGACCTTAATATGTTTCCTACGCAGCCACTCTTTAGTTGCCCTGGCTGTGTGTTTTGGGTCGTTATCATGCTGGAAGACCCAGCCACGACCCATCTTAAGTGCTCTTACTGAGAGAAGGAGGTTGTTGGCCAAAATCTCACGATACATGGCCCCATCCGTCCTTCCCACAATATGGTGCAGTCATCCTGTCCCCTTTGCAGAAAAGCATCCCCAAAGAATGATGTTTCCACCGCCATGCTTCACGGTTGGGATGGTGTTCTTGGGGTTGTACTCATCATTCTTCTTCATCCGAACATGACGAGTGGAGTTTAAACCAAAAAGTTCTATTTTTGTCTCATCAGACCACATGACCTTCTCCCATTCCTCCTCTGGGTCATTCAGATGGTCATTTGCAAACATCAGACGGGCTTTGACATGCGTTGGCTTGAGGAAGGGCACCTTTCCTGCACTGCAGGATTTTAATCCTTGACGGCGTAGAGTGTTACTGATTGTTTTCTTTGAGACTGTGGTCCCAGCTCTATTCAGGTCATTGGGCCAGGTCCTGCCGTGTAGTTCTGGGCCCATTCCTCACCTTCCTCAAGATCAATGATGTTTTACGAGGTGAGATCTTGCATGGTGCCCCAGACCGAAGGAGATTTTCCCTTATTTTGTATTTCTTCCATTTTCTAATAATTTCACCAACTGTTGTTGCCTTCTCACCAAGCTGATTGCCTATTGTCCTGTAGCCCATCCCAGCCTTGTGCAGGTCTACAATTTTA
Organism: Cyprinodon diabolis; assembly: GCA_030533445.1. Taxonomy (NCBI): domain Eukaryota; kingdom Metazoa; phylum Chordata; class Actinopteri; order Cyprinodontiformes; family Cyprinodontidae; genus Cyprinodon; species Cyprinodon diabolis. The sequence goes on along the minus strand of CM060065.1, from coordinate 39,223,362 downwards.
TCCCTGATGTTCTAACACAGCTCTCTGGTCTTGGGCATTGTGGAGATGCTGGAGTGTGATTGATTGAGTGTGTGGACAGGTGTCTTTTATACAGGTAACGAGTTCAAACAGGTGCAGTTAATACAGGTAATGAGTGGAGAAAAGGAGGGCTTCTTAAAGAAGAACTAACATGTCTGTGAGAGCCAAAATTCTTATTGGTTGATAGATGATCAAATAGTTATTTCACACAATAAAATGGAAATTAATTATTTAAAAATCATACATTGTATTTTTTCTGGATTTTTGTTTTAGATTCCATCACTCACAGTTGAAGAGTACCTATGATAAAAATTACAGTCTTCTACAAGCTTTGCAAGTGGGAAAACCTGAAAAATCAACAGTGTATCAAATACTTGTTCTCCCCACTGTATATGTGCTTTTAGTCCTGGTCGTTGTCATCTCTGATGAGGCCCACCACTGTAGTGTTGTCTGCAAACTTCAAGATATGATGGTGGTGAACCTGGGGTCGCAGTCATGTGTCATCAGGTTGAACAGCAGGGGGCTCAGGACGCAGCCCTGAGGGGAACCTGTGCCTAGGGTGATGATATCAGAGGTGTTCTGTCCAACTCGGACTGATTAAGGTCTTTTTGTGAGGGGTGTATTGAATGACTCAAACCTTCCAAAGAAGTTGTTGGGTAGTGTTGTAGTCTGTGATCGCCCTTATACCTTGCCCCATCCTCCTGGCATCATGGTAGGGATCCTGGATCTTCCGGCTGTAGTTCTGATTTGCTGATCTGATGGCATGGTTCAAGTTGGCATGCACTGTCCTCAATGCCTCTCTGTCACCAGACTTGAAAGCTAAATTCAGTGCTTTTAGTGATTTTCGAACCTGCCCATTCATCCAGAGTCATTGGTTTGCTCGAGTGTAGGTGTATGTCTACGATCAAATAACTTACCTTTAGCTAATGGCTCTCCAAAAAGCACATGCTGGCATATGTCGGGAAATTTTGAGCATGCTCAATATTTTGAATTACTCATTGTAATTCGATGTGTGTGAACATGTTTGGTGTTTGCATGTCCAATCAACTGAATTCACCACATGTGGATTTTATTTAATTTGCAAAACTATTGATCATCTGTGGAAATGCTATGTGCCCAATTGCTCAAATTTAGCTTTACTACAAAGGCTGTATATAGATGTGACATCTTTTCTTTTGATAATACATTTGCAAAAATCTCAGAAAATAGTATTCACATTGTCCTAATAGGGTATTGTTTTCAATAAATATGAAAAAAAGAATTTAAATATCATTTGGAACTAGGCTTTAAGGGCTCTATTTTCAAAGATTCCAAATAAGGAGTGCTAAATTGGAAATACATTAGTTTTTTTGTGTGTGCAATAAGGGACCAAGTTATGGGTGATCTGCAAATATTGCTTCCCAGGTTATTTTTCACCCATTAAAATAAGTAGACTATGCTCCACAGGCAGTTTGACAGTGTCTCTAAAAGATAAATGAGGTCCAAAGTCATGAAGATGGAGGTAATAATAAAATGTATTAAAAAAAATTAATGATGATAGTACTAAATAATATCTATAGTGTACTACATATAGGGAGCCTGTCCGAATGTGCTACCAACAAAAGTAACTGTGTATGGTTATGCTTTGCAAGCTATTTTCATATTCTATTTTTATAAACCTGACACAATATTCAAGTTCAGGTATTCTTTATGATTTGATTGGATTGTGTAAATATTGTCTGCTATGGTCTTTATTAATTTGTCGCAGCCTGTGGTAATGTTTTCTTTATTAATATAATTGTACAATTTTGATTTTTAGAAGGTTTGTTTACATGTGCACAAAATCCCTCTCCATCCCTTGTCACACCATCTTTGAAGATCTGCTTTTTATATACAAACAAGTTTGCACCTATTGTGAGATATGTACACCTGATGATCATGCCCTAAATCTGGAAAAAGTGAAGCACTGTGAAACCTTTCTGGCTGCTCTGTAGACTTTGTCCAAATCAAAACCTTTATATGGAATTGAAAATTTAAATTAAAGCAGTCAGACTGTGCTATTTTTAAGCATCACTGGTCCATTGTTAGGATTAAATGTGTTGGGTTTTTTGTTTTATCTTATTTTTTTCTTAAAGGTAAAAAAAAAATAAAACGACATGCTATGTTTTCGACAAGGTTGGTCGCTCTAATACTGTATAACAGAAGAAATTATGCATGCATCCACAAAATCAGTACAGTCTTTCACTTTCAGCTTTAATTTGTCATTTTTACTTCCTTCTCATCAGTATAATTGCATGAGCAAAGCATTTGGAGCAAAACTGGGTTTTGCCACAGAATGAATTTTGAGAGAATGCATTTAGTCCTTTGTCTCTTACCAGCTATTAAGTGTGCCATAATAGTTTTTATATGAGCATTCATTTGACTTGGTCCATCATTATGTGTAATATTTTTTTCTGTATGGGGACAGAATGGCAGAGAATTTGAGGTTATTCCACAGGCGCGTAATAACAAAGTGATAAACACTGTTATATAATGGAATCCTAGATGAATTCAAACCATGTCTATTATACACAATTTATGGATTTTTATGCCTTTTTAAGGCACTTTTAAAGTGCAGTACAGCTGACAGCTGCTTTCAAAGATTTTGATCCAGTGAGATAAACATAAACATATCTAAAGCTTTAATATGAAATAAAGCATAGGTCAACTATGTTTTTTTAAAACTCATTGTAGTATCAGTTGCCCACATTCTATCTACAAATGTAAAACCTTTGATACGTATCTTTTAACTTGTGAATTTTCAGATGTCCACTTCTATCTTTATTTTCTTTCCAAAATAAGATCACATTTGTTTTCAGAAACAGTCAGAAACAATTCTCGGTCATTTGGATCATGACAACCACAAAAAAGGGCTTAATATTGGGTAGAGGTAACTGGACATTTGCTCAATTGTTATGAAGACGTTTTGACACTTACCTAGAGCAACCTAGAGCAACTTATAGCTGGAGTAGTTAAAAGGGTTCTTTCTTTTGCTGCCATCTCTCTGGTTGCTTTTTAATGATTTGACTGATTGAAAATTACTACAAAACACTGATAATAACACTTAATTTTTTTTTATGATCATAAAAAACAGGTGAAGCGCATATCATATTTACAGATCTATCAAAATATTATCTATTAGAGTAAGCCTGAAGGTATTGGGAATGTACAGTTTTAAAGTCTAATTCTAAGAAAATATTCCTATTCCTGAAGAAATGTTCAACCAAGACGAGTTCTAACCCTGATCAGAAAAACATACATATCTGAAGGTATCAGGGCGATGGCTGCTGTGGATAAACTTTGCATAAAAGGACAGCTATACACCGAACACGGAAAATCTCAATCTCCATAAAAATATAAAGTTACACTATTACAAAAAAATTCACTGACTACATAAACTTGTATTTACTAGTAACTGTAATTAACGTATTGGTATTGTTGTGACTTACAACTAAAAATGACGAAGCGAGATGGTCAGTTTCATTTGGTTTAACTTTAGAGAAGAACGGTGAAGGAAAGAAGTAACATGCAACGTGCGCCCGTCGGCTCGGCTCAACAACACACCTTTTTTTTCCTGCTCCTAGAGCGTCCTGGGTAATAGAGTCCACTTCAATACAACTACAAATAAATGCAGTCCCAAATTTAACCACAGTTAAAACACAAACTGTGTTATCAACATTAACGTTAACTTATATTTTTAACTCAGTAACTTATCATTCAAATGTTATGAAATAATAAGTCCTCAACAAATAAATCTACAACATCCTCCCCCCCGATAAACTACAGTTTATCTAAATTTCCAAAGAATACAGCAACTGAACTGGTCTCCGCAGAAGGGCGCCTGAACAGGTTCGAACAGCACATGACCTGACAAGACCATCACGTCCTGGGAAGAGTTCTTGAATTCGCCCCATTTTCCAGCTCTGTCTTGGTAGATTATCCTCTCCGATGAGCACAACGTCTCCCACCTTCAGCAGAGAGGGCTGCGGGAAGTCGGAGCAATGGGCTGACTTCAAGTCTAGTAAATATTCTCTTCGCCATCTGTTCCAGAAGTTGGTCATAAGTCTCTGCCTGTAGCGCCACCTCTGTGTCATCTCCTTCTTATTTGTTGTTGGATGGAATTCTTCAGCTGGAAATGGCTTACGGGGTAAACAAGTCAGTCTCTTGAGACAAATCTTTTCAGTGCCAGCAGAAAGTTCTCTGTTGATAGGTCTGAGACCAGTTCTAAATGCACAGCTCTGGTTACAGCGCAAGTGAACAGCGCTATGTACGCCTTGGTCATGGAGTTCTGTGTCTTCACATAGAGTGGCCCTGCGAAGTCCACACCTGTGATCTCAAATGGTGGTGACTCAGTTATTCTGTCCTTGGGCAGCGGTGCTGTTGTCTGTTGCCCAGCCTTTGAACCTTTTGCAAAATACACATCTTGACACCACCTTCTTGACTACTTGCCGTGCTCTCAAAATCCAAAATTGTTCTCTCGTTTGCACTAAAGTGTCTCACACCCCTGCATGCATTACCTTCTCATGTTGATAATGTACCAACATTTCGGTATATCTTTGATCGCTGGGCAAAATCCATGGGTGCTTTTCTCTGTAAGAGAAGTCGGAATGCTGGAGCCTTCCTCCTACACTGAGCAGGTCATCTTGGTCCAGAAAGGGTTTCAGCTGTCAGATTCTGGAGTCTGCATGTGCGCATTTCCCTGTTTTGAGCGATTGAATTTCGGAGCTGAAACTCTGGTTCTGAATAACCTTTATCCAATATTTTCCTGCTTCATGCAGCTCTTCTGCTGTCAGTTCACCACTCATTTTTGTAGTTGAGCGGGCGTTAGAGATAAACCTTTTCATCCAAGCAGTCACTCGGAGCACGGTTTTCAGTCTACTGTACTTCTCTAGACACAAAGGAGGTTTTAAGAAGTTTGTGTCTTGATTAACAAACTGTACAACAAGCTGATATTTGGATCTCAGCTCAGACTTTACCTCATCTTCCTGAATGTCTTCCTGACTGCTCTCTAACTGATCAGGTGATATCAAAGCACAAGGACCATTCCACCACAGTGTGCTCTGCTTCAAGTCCTGTACTGTTAGACCTCTAGTGGGAAGGTCAGCTGGATTTGTTTTCCCCTTACAGTGAGACCATGACTGTGGATCTGTTAGAGTCTGAATTTCTGTCACTCGATTTGCTACAAACTGTTTCCACTTGTGAGCAGAACTGCGAATCCAGTGTAGCACTATCATTGAGTCTGTCCATAGTCTCACCTGTGCCTTGTCAAGCCGCAGTTTTTCCTTGAGGGTGCTCCCCAGCCTGGCTGCTATTACAGCTCCCATCAGCTCCAGCCGTGGCAACGTCATTCTTTTCAGTGGAGCCACTCTGGACTTGGATGCAACGAGGCTTGTGGTAACTTTTCCGTCACTCGTTTCTCCCTGAAGATAAGCAACTGAACTGTAAGCCCTTTCACTTGCATCACAAAACACATGCAGCTTTAGATCCTGACCATTTGGCTGTTGTGTGTGTGTTCTGTACTAATGTGGGATTGACAGCTGGTGCAGTTGGGGGAGCTCCGAACACCACTGTTGCCACTTCTTAGTCAAATTGGGCGGCAGCTCCTCATCCCATCTGAGTCCCCTCTCCCAAATCTCTTGGAACAAACATTTTATCCTGATTGTGAAAGGGGTCAAGAATCCAAGAGGGTCAAAAATGAGAGCGGAAGACTGCAGAACACTTCTTTTAGTGTTTTCTCTCACCTTCAGAATGTCAAGCAGCCCCCTGAGGTCGAACACAAAATCATCAGTGGCAGGTCTCCACACCAGGCCTAGAACCTTCAGCACCGACCCATGTGTTTCTGGCTGTGCAGTGCAATCCAACGAGATCTCCTGCCATTTTTCTCTAAGCTCAGGAGAGTTCGTCATCCATTTACACAGCTCCATGCCTGCAGCAGACATAATATTTTTGACTGTTGTTGTCACTGCCTTAGCTTCTGCCACCTCCTTTGCACTTGAAATAAAGTCATCCACATAAAGTGAGGAACGGACAATGTCTATCACTTCTGGGTGTTTACCCTCATATTGTCTCAGGTGCTTCCTAATGGTGGCAGCCAGTAAAAATGGGCTGGATGAAGCTCCAAACACCACTCTTGTCATCCTGAGGACACGCAGATTATCCTCCTATTACCAGTAACTTATCATTCAAATGTTATGAAGTAATAAGTCCTCAACAAATAAATTCACAACAGGTATGATGTTGCATTGTGTATGTGGTCTGATCTGAACTTTTCCTCTTCCTGCCACCTACCTTCACTCTCACACACAAATAGTTCACATGCTTAAACACTTTCACTCTCTCCGTTTACTTTCCTGCTTTTCTGTATTTCTGTATCTCATAACTCTGCCTTTAAACCAATATCTAGACAACCAAAGGCTTTATGTGGGATTTAATTAGGTCATATATGCTTCTATGGGGATTAATGTTGCCTAATGTTATCTAATCACAGTTTAATATGGGTAAAGTAAGGTTCATCACATGGAATGTGCATGCAGCTGGCACCAGAGAGAAAAGGTTAAGCATTTTTAAGCAGCTTTCAAGATTACGGGAAGATGTTGCCTTTTTACAAGAAGCTCATAAATCAGCTGCAACTGCAAATGATTTCAAATCACCTGAATTCCGAGTTTTCTCTGCCTGTTATACCTCTCAGCAATGAGGAGTAGCTATCTTAATTCCCAAAAATATAAATTGTACAGTGTTAGACACTCATACGTACCTGGAGGGTAGGTTTTTAATAACAAAGATATCTATAGAAAAAAAGTTTGTACTGTTAGCGTTTATGGCCCAAATTTTCATTCTGTCTTCATAGTTCTTTTGGGGCATTTAGATATTTCACTAATTTGGGGCAATTTCCTGTAGTAAGAGTAAGAATCCTGGTTAGAGAAGGAACTCCAGACTGCTGTGCTGAATCCAGACAGCCTACATCATTATGGACGTCAATAGAAAATGGAAACAGACATGGATGTGGCTTATTAAAATGGGACAACAACCTTCCTAAAAAGAACAACAAAGAACAGACATATAACTAATGCAGAGAAAGGCTTGTAGCTGTCAATTATGAAAGCAAAACTATTTAAAAGTATGTACATTTGCACATTTTATACAGAGTACCCATGAAGAATTAATATTTCTTATTTTCCAGACTATAGAGTGCACTTCACTATAAGCCGCACCAACAAAATTATTTTCTAAAAACTGGAAATGTAAATATATAAGCTGCACCGGGCTATACGTCGAGGGAAGTGCTACATATCACCTCTAGAGTAGAGATGAAGAAGAAGGCTAGCTCCTGTTAGCTTGCTGGCCCGTGGCATTAAGAGTCACGTCTAATTTAAACTCTGCAAGAGTTGTGCACAGTCTCTTTATTGGCTTTACAGCTTTAATGTGGCAAAAAAATTGAATATGTGGAAATTCGGGACATTTGCTCTCCATCTTGACTTTCTTCTCTGATTTCAAACTTTGACTTTTGCCCCCTGGTGGTGGAATAAAAATCCACAGAAAAGCCGTACCTTCACATAAGCCACGCGATTCAAAGCTTGGGATAAAACAAGTAGTGGCATAAAGTCCAGAAAATACGCAATTTTTCTTAAACTCTAAGAGTTGGGCTGTGCTTATACATCTGAATCTAAGGATTGTGGGCAACCATATAGCTCCTAGACAGCAAATAGGAATGTTGGGAGGACCCTATGCTAAATCAAGGAAGCTCCTTCTTACTACCGCCTCCCTTACTGCCAGCATGATTCAAACAACACTTATGGCAACTGCTGACTGCTTAAGTGTCCTTATTGATTTGCACAATCATGGTATCAACTCAAGACTAAAACATTGTTGATGGACACAACCAATTATTTACAGGGTCTGTTACTTCCCTTCTGGTTGAAAAATTAGAATTATATTTCTTTTCTGTTTTCTTTTTTACTTTTACAATAAATGTATTTACACTATTTTATTGGGTACTTTTCACTTGTAAAATTATACAACTGGGGTATTAATGAAGCCGTTGTGTACAGAATATTTTTGGAGAATATTTTCTTTTGCAAGGCTATATGCATGTATAGATCCAGCACCCAAAAGCCAATCATAAAATGTTAAACGTTGTATCCTCATTTTGTTACCATTACAGTGGATATCCTATCCTGTTTTTTTTTTAAACAGAACATTGAATACTTGTGCAGAAAGGACAATCTTTTATCAGATAACTTCTAGTATGAAAAATGATCTTCCTTCCAGCCAAAAAATAACTGCCAAGAAAAGATGACTCTTTGTCAAAAGGTAATGCAGTAGTTTATCTTGTATAGATGTTCAAAATCATATTTCAAAACCTTTCCCCCTTATTTTTATCCAAATGTGTTTGCTGGTTTGAAAAAAAAAAATTGCTCATATTACTAAACCTTTTGCTCTCTGTCACACAAAGTTGTAGCTGTTGTGCAGTGTGTGGCAAGAGATTTATGCATAGTTAATGATACCAATCTCAGCATAGTGAACATTGTCAAATACTATCACAGTACTCCCTATGTGGGGCACTTTTGTGCTGTTTTGGCAGCTCCTGTCCACACAGCCCTTTTGTAATCTGTCATGGGCTTTACTTGAAGTGGACTCTACAGCCGCAAAAGGGAGTTGGTTTGATTTCTTACTGCATGCCCGCCCAAGCATACGAGGAAGGAACAGCTACTAAAATGTTAAAAATTAGGGTAAACTTATATTTAGAGACTGAGTAAAGTTTTGTATGTATTGTTATAAACAGTGGTTTGAGTATGTTGACATCTCACTATATTTACAGTGTGTTCTAGACAATCAGAATTGCTAAACTAAAAAAAAAAAATTATTATAATTAATCCTTGTTACTTTTAATCTAAAATTCAACACTGCTGCATTTAAATAGAATGGTGTGGCTTTTTGCAAATAAGAACTGTGAGCTTCTATTTGGATCTGATATTGTGAGATTTTAAGGTTAATCAAATTGTCTGAATAATCTGAGACTAAAACACAATCTCATGAATCTGCTTTTACTATTAAGGCTGCACAGTTTATGAAAAATTTGCCTGATGCTGTGAAGAGCTACAGCGTTTTTTGGGGTTTTCTTTTTTAAAGTTATCTGTTTTCACTGCCTCTGTAAGTATATGTTTGTGTGTAATCGTGTTTTAGCATTAGAATGAGGACAAGTTTTTCTGATTTCATCATAGCATGTTTTTATTAGATCAGGTTATCAGGAATAAAGTGTTATTTAAGTTTAGGATAAGGCTACCGGTAAATGGCCTGTACTTATATAGCGCCTTTTCAAGTCAGGAGACCAAAGCACTTTACACTACGTTCAGTCATTCAACCAAACACTTGCACACTGATGGTGGTAAGCTATATTGTAGCCACAGCTGCCCTGGGGCTCACTGACAGAAGTGAGGCTGCCATACTCTGGCGCCACCAGTCCCTCCGACCACCATCAGTAGGCAATGCAGGTAAAGTGTCTTGCCCAAGGAAACAAAAGCCGGAGCCGGGGCTCAGGCAGACAACCCTCTGATTGCAGGGCAAACTCCTGCACCTGACGCCACTGTCCCCCTAGGCTTAGGTATGCACTGGTGATGGTTAGGTTTAGCGTTATTGTCAGGCTTTGAGTATATAATGGTTTGAAAATGACTGAAAATTAATTGAAATCAACAAATGTTAACACATTGTCTTCACTGCATATAGATAGACGAGAATGCGTGTTTGTTTGCACTTATATGTCTTTGTGTGTTCATGTTTGTCTGTCTCTGTGGATTTGTAAGGATGAGTTAGAAGTATGTTGTCACTTCCAAATTTTTTTGTTGTGTAACTGCTTTTCTAAATCAATTTAGTAACCGGCCAATGGACTACATATGTTATATAGCCGTATGCTATAACCTACCGTGCATCAAATGGTGTCCTTTTCTAAATAATGTTCATTGTTAACTTAAACCCAAAACATATTATATTTTAGGTTTGCTCTTGCATCAAGATAGTGTCATTAGCTACAGTAAACATACATTGCCAGCAGTAGTGAGTGTATAACTAATTATACATTTTAATTTGCACAGGTGAGGTTCACTTTGAGCCAAAACATAAAAAACATGCATTTTATCTCCCCTATCTCAATTGTCTTAATCACAAGTGTGTTAATCATTTGCGTATTTGATTGTTTGCTCAGGCGCTGATTTTCCTTATAACCTGAAACCATAATACAGGCAACACGATTTACATTTGGGTAATTAAAGAACACATACCAAAGTCCTTAGGGGACTATTTAACAGATGATATAAAGACCTGTGAGTTCTCTCTGAGGCAAAAATTACACCTTCTATCCTGGATTTGTTTTTCTGTCTTAAAATTAGAAAATACACAGTTTTATTTTAATCAGATTACTGTTGCATTGACCTATCTAAAACACAACACTGAAATCTTTAGGCGCAGTCAGAGATGTGAAAAGGTTTAGGAAACAGATCTGAAGGTTTACTGAATTCAGTGACAGTGAACATTTAAACTTTTAGTGTTAAGGTGCCAGTGACATGCTTTTCCATCAAATTAATAAATACAGGGTAGAACATTCAACATTCCATTGTGATAAAATATATAATAAAAGACAGTTGTGACCCGTAATGGGGATATTTCTTTGTTAATATCTGATGGTTTAAACTTTAAACGATGAAACAGTTCTGGTAGACTGCTCATTGTGCAAAAACTGCGTTAATATGGCAAAAAAGCGTATTTATACTTGGTTACCACGGTTTGTGCCGCTTTTCTGAAGTGAAGAAGATGCAGAGCTGTAAAACTAACGAGAGACAGCTGGGCTGGTCTGACTGAGCAGAGCCTGTTGTGATCTGAGGATTTTCTTTCAGGCAAGAAATGTCTGACTTTCTTGGAGAAGTTATACCAAGAGGTCTGATTTTTTACAAACAAAGGAGGAACATGAAGGGAGATGATATTTACATGCATTTTAGTATATTTAATATAAAAAGCTCACCAAAGAAGCATTTGTTGCCAGGTGGACCAAGGCTCAGCAAGTAAGAGAACATCCTTGTCACAAAAGTGGCTGTAGATATTGATACTTATTGTAAATGATGAGAAATCCAAAGTAAATATGATCAACATAAGAATTAAGCTCCAAAGTCCAACCATGCTCATTTTATCTGTAGGAAATAATAGAAACTCCACCAGGGAGTTCTGCTCATAGTCTGTATTAGTCAGATTTAATACATTGTTTCATGCTATTATGTTAGGAACATGGTTTGTAGATATATACGTAGGCCTGAGATTTAAATTCCAAATGAGGTGCAGTCTTCAAGTCCTTAAATCATCTGTTTTTGTGTCCTGCCACTCCACCGCGCCACTCTGCTTCGCTTGTGTGTTTTTTCTACTGCTGTGTGGCGCTGTCAGCTCGGTTAGCAACTCTATTAGCAGCTCTAACACATACAGAGCTGGGCTCTAAACGTGTTTTGCTCTCTAATGACAGCTGATGTTCTTCTCCTGACTGCTTCATTTCTCTCCCATAGTGACTGAAATACATCTGTGGAAACATGTGATTCTTCATCGCTGTTTGTCATCTGCTGTAAAAGCAGTTCGTTTATGTGCTGGGATTCAACAAAAACACAAGCCAGTGGTCTGAGAGGGCTTTGTTTTAGGGGGATTTTAACCATATTTCTCAACAATCACTCGCTTCAGCGACATGACATTTATTTCAATCATATTTCATCATTGTTTTTATAAACACGTGTGAATTTAATTTAACAAATGATATCCCAAACATCTGTGATAGACTTACCTGTCCAAGGAGTAGCATGCCATTCACCCAGAGACTGCTGGAGACCAGCCCTACTGTTACCCTGATGGATAAGCAGAAGAAGATGGTTTAATTAATGGACATCCCAAGCACTTTAATATCTGTCAGTTTTATGTTATAAGCTAGAGAAGCCTTTAAGTACACCAGTAGATATGTTTTACAGAACTTGAGGAAGTTCTGCAGTGTATGTATGAGCGATGAGAGCTTTTGGGAAATGGATGCACAGGTGTATTGTTGCCCCATATAGTGAAGGCTGACCAATACAGTAGGTGAGTAGAGAAGTTGTGATTATTTTCATCAACAGTGATTAATACATGTTAACTATTTTAGAATGCAGAAATGAACCTAAAAAATTACAAAGATTTATAGATCTATTGTCTTCTGGTTATCTGAGATTGATTCTTGAAGTTTAAACCTCTGATAACAATCTCTCTTATGAGTTCTGGCTTTTTCACTGGGGTTTCCTTTCAGTAGAATGTGTCTGAAACAAGCCTCTAAAGGAATGTGCATCCTGATCATGCCGCCACCTTAAATGATCCTTTGACCATATAGCTTGCCAGTGCATGCTGAAGTTTATGCCAAGAAGGGGCAAACTGAGCCAAATCATTAGTAAAAGCATAGACGACACCCTCACCCAAAGCCATATAACTACATTATGACATATTATCCATTGATACCACAAACAGGATTAGAGTCCCAGAAACAGATTAAAACAGTCATATAAATTATTTGAATGTGTATATTGTGTAGATCAAAGTATGATCATACACAAGAGAGACTGAGTCAAATTCCAGGCTTGATATAAGAAGTAGACTATGGCAAACCTTTAAAAACATCACAAACTGATAAGGTATCAAACTGATACCTTCCATCCAGTCTGACTGAGCTTTATCTTGTAATATACAATTGGGGGAAAAGGTTTTGGCCTACCTAGTTGAGGATTTAAGGTGATAAAGATAATGCTTTTCACAAACTAATGGCTTTTTTGTTACATTATATCTTAAAGAATATTGGTTAAAAACATATTGGTTAAAAAAATACCAGTTTCTCTATCAATGCTTTACTTATTTATTAGCTATTAGAGTTGATTGACATTTTGACAAACATTGTTTTTCTCCCTCAGTGAAAAAATGTCATATCCGTATGATATATTTTTGGATGATGTATTTATTCATAGTGTTTAGCAGTAACATTGTCTTCTGTGTCATGTTGACTGGGATTTTTGGATGTACAGTAGGACATTGTGTTAATTCATATTGAATGAATTTGAATCTGTGATCAAATGAGGCTTGAATGTCAGATTAAAGGTTCCGTGGGAGAATAACATCCTCTACGCAGCTATTAAACATTTTTTTCATGAATCTCACTTTTTAAGTTATTAAGCAGAGCATATAGGAAGGGGGAAATTATGGCATTTAAATTTAATAAAGATTTGAAGATATCAGTATTTAATTTATAAAAATGGTTTCTGAAATAAATTAACTGACCAATTGTTATGTTTCTCCCCATTTGGACTTCTGTTATTCTGTGTTTCCTTGTTCATTGGTTTCTTTTCCATTTTGTGTTATATTTAAGCAGTTTTGTATTTCTTGATTGACTCTCTTTTGCCCCCTTGTGTGTGTTTCCTTTCCCCTTGGTTCCCTTTTAGTTAATTCCATTCAAACCTGCTCCATATCACCCCATTAGCCCATCCTTTGTTCAGTTTCCCAAATATAGACCACCTCTGCAGTTCCTCGTTGCTGGTTTCTTGTTTATTTGTTGATTAGTCGTTTCTTTGCTCCCCATGTTTGTTTTCCCTGACGTTTCTGGATTTTTTTGGTTTTCAGTCCATGGTGAGATGAAGCCTCATGAGAACTTTGAACCATTTGGCAAAGTTGCTTTAACGATCCCCACAGTTCATGAAGTTTCATGTGAACATGTCATCCCCTACTGATGGAGTGCGTAACTACAGTTAGCAATACTGTTGTTCTTGTTTTTTTTTTTTCCCATTTAAGTTCCTTTGAAATTGTTAATGATTAGTGTGTATGATAAAATCTTTTAAAAAGTTTTTTGTGAGTAAAATGTCTTAGAAGAGAAAAAACATTTAATGAACACCGTTTTTCTGCCATTTTCTTGAAATGAGCTCAAGCAGACAATAAAATTCCTTGTGCAAATTGGGCAATGATGAGCAAAAGGAAAGGTGTTAGTCATCTTATTCAAACAATAGTTTTTCCACAGTTTCTGGTTTTAATCGCATTGGAAGTTACGCGTTCAACAAATCCATGTTAAACAAACTAATCTAATTTGTGTTTTTTAACCCAATCTATATTTGTACTAGGTCAAACCAATCCAAATTAGTCACATTAGCCAAAATACTTGTCTAACCAAATTATTTTTAACCAATTAGACTGGTTGGAAAAACAACCAATCTATTCTTTGAATACATCCGAATTCCATCCAACTTCAGCAACTCTCCTACAAACTCCCACATCTTGACTGAATACTGAGGCTGTTTAAATGTGTGTCAAAGTTCCGGGCGAGCTGAACCACTTCCCAAAGTGCTAATATTGTATGGCGGGGTAACAAGGATTCAGACGTCATCTATTTTGGTTCCTCCTCCAAATTAAGAAAGCCTCATTATGTGCCTCGCGGAAACACCCCTCCAGCACTCAACACACGCCTTGAAGCCTCGGCTCATCTTATAACATCATAAGTTTTCAGTATTTTTTGTTTTTGGATTTCACTTTTGTTTCAATTTAATTTAATTTGTCTTCTCATTTCGGCATTTGGGACCTCAAAAACCTCCACCAAACCTTGACACAGATGATATTTTAATATGCTAAATGTGACTAGATTCAATTGAATTTATTCTTTTTATATTCTGCTGATTCACAATACATGCCATCTCAAGACAGTATAAGGAGAAAATCCAGTCAAATCTTACAGACAGATTAGTTTATAGTTTTATTTCTAAGGAAAACCTCATAGAATTGAGTCATTGACTTTGCTGAATTTTCTCCTCTAGATTGGCATGTGGCAAAGTTAGATAGTTGCTTGCATTGTGTTGTTGACTCTGCTGCAAGTTCTTACACGGAGCATACATGCAGCAACATGTGAGAGAGAAAAGAATAACCTTTTTAGACGATGGAAAATCCAGAAGAACCAGGCTATGTGTGAGCAGCTCTCTGCTGAAGGTGGGGTTCAAGGAGACAGAAGCGGTCACCCAGAAGCACTGATTAATTCATATAAATGCATATAGAAAACAATCTAAAAGTGTAACTTATAACTCATGCATATTTGCTAAAAATCAGTATTAGAGCTTACATTGGGGTAGCTACAGAGATAAAAAAAGGTCTTTTGAGCTTTAGCTTTGTCGGCCTTATATAATGCTGCAAAAAAGTATAAAACAAAGTTTATGAATTTCACTGTTATTTATTTAAACTTAGGTTGAACACCACAAATTACAGCTGAATAAAATCTGCAAGGCTAAAAGTGTTTTTAAGAACCATATGATCAGAATCCATTTTTTAAAATTCTTTGCCACCATTTAATATATATATTTTAACCTATAGAAGTACCACTAATAGGGCTAAGCATTGCAATGATACTGATGCTATATTTGGCGATTTTGAGCTATTTTCTGGTTAACTTTTGATATTAATAATAAGATATAATTCAAACTTCACAACTCCTAACTTTAAATAATTATTTACTGGCCATTAAAAGTTTAAGTGTTTGTTTTTGATGACAAAAACTTAACAATTACCTGTTGTGTTCATTCTTAATCCTAAAATGCTTAAGCCATTGTTGATATGGTGATAATTAAGCAGAAAATGCTCACTGAATGCGTGAATAAATGTCAGACACTCTTCCAAACATCATCATTATGTTGCTCTTCATTACACAGTTATAGTTTTGACTCATGAATAATAAAAAGTAACAAATATAAAGCCATCTAGTCTAGCAAATCAGCCAAATTGATTCATAATAATGTTCAGTGGCAATGAAGCCTAAATTGCCAAATTTTCTGTGCCTATAGGTCATAACAAATTAGAGGTGCTGTCATTCACCCAGCTAACTTATTTTCAGCTTCTCCCTCTAGAAAAATAACATGGTGTAATTAATTGTGCTCCCAAGCCAGTGCTCCTTGTCTAATTCCACCAGTTGTAGTGGGATTACATAAAGGTGCAGGATGGCAGAGTTTCTATGTTTGAGTAGATTTTTAGCTCAGTTCGTACTTTAATTTCCTCTTTAGAAGCAAGGGAAACAATATTAGGGGTTTCTTGACGTACCAGGGGAACTGCACTGTTGAGACTATGTACAATGCTTCTCATACAAAAGATAAACAATACTTTAGAATAAAAAGAAATATTTTTATCCTTTTAGAAATATCCAGACATTTATATAAATACAAACATTTCAGAAGATCTTAAGTGTTCTCTCACATTTATTTATAATTCAAGAGTCTTACTGTAGCTCTTATGTTTACAGTATGTTTGCTGTGTTCTCATTTGTGCAAAATAATACCTAAGTGAAAACAAAGATTAGGCTGGTAAAATAACCAGTAATACCTTTTAATCTGGGAAGTTTCCTAGATTAAAATTCAAATCAAGCTATTCTTGGGACCTTTATATTTCAAACAGGTACACAAACATATTTATCTGTGTTTTGTGGTGGGGGAGAGCTGTGGGAACTTAAAACCTATTTGTTAAACGTTCAGAGAGCAATGTGGTTTAGATCGGAATGGAAGATAAAGCTTTAACTCAGTAGCACATGAGCTTAAATTGTTGATAATTGACATACCTTACATTTCAAATGCTGACACTCTCTATATTTCCAAATTTTAACCCCACAAGTCCAGTAAAATGAAAACTTTGGAAAGATAGCAAATCTGCAACCAGCAAATGTATTTTACAATCTCACTCAATATAATTGTACATATTACAAAGATTAGGAAACAATGCTTTAGGGTTGGGTTCTGATTTTCCAAGAATTTAGCATTTTAAATATATATTTTTTTGTTTTCTAAAGAAAATCTGAATTCTGATTTTGACTTTAAAAATTCAGTTTTGTACCAAAATATATTCCACTAACAGCCTAATTTACACTGCACCACAGTCTTTCAAATTTTCCCTGTATTTCATCATACAAAGTCCTGGTTGAAATTAAAGGTTGTTGCATTGCTCTCAGTGTCATCGTTTTTGTACAATTAAAGGCAGAATTTTATTCTTTTGTCTGCTATTTTTTGAAACAGAAGAAATCAGCCTCTCGTAATTTCTGTAAGATATGTATCATGCTGTGGCTTGAAAGTCTTTGCTGGCACATTTCTAGTTTATTTAGCAATCTCCTTTGTCACAAAGATGACTAAATAACCCAAAGAAAAGTGCATGACCTTATTACCAACAGTGAAAGGTGTGTGTACAGATATAATTGTCTCCCCAACAACATTGTTGACCACTGGGGCAAATCTATGATTGAGGCCGAGCCCCTTACTTTGGTGTGTAGTGGCCGAGATGCATTAGTCTAATTTCCTACATGACTTTTATTCAGTCTGGTATTTGCACTAAAATAGGTCACATTTTCTATTCTAAAAAATATTTCCAAGTTTTGATTAGGTCTCGGTGTACAGTGAGGGTTTCTGACCCCAAAAGCCACAAACATAGTAATTGTAATTTCACTTTGCACTACTTTTCAGAATCAATAACCTTCAGGTTAGACAGTTAAAATTAGCCAATGTGAAGATGCATTAGAAGTAAATGTAGGTGACTCTACAACAATGTAGCTATAGTACACTAGATACCATTTAGGGTTTTGGCACTATTCATACTTTTTTATTAAATATTATCTAAATATTATCTATATAGTTGCTGTTCAGTTTCAGCAAATAAATAAAATACAGAAACACAGCAAATATGAAGAAATGAACTGAACACTTATGCTCACCTTTTGAAATGCATTGAAACATGAATGAGAGCATTCATGACTATTACAGTATTTAAACGCTGGTTCTTAGTTCTTGTGTAGGTCATTAAGAAAAAAAGGTGTATTTCAAAAATACAAATAACTATGCAGAGTTTTTCGAACAGTCACTTTTAATTGAAGAGCTTAACATGTTTTATAGATTATTAAGATAATGATAACATTTTACTATAATTTTCATTTTGAAATGAATAATGAGTTGGTGCAGTTTTATTAAAAGATTTTTTTATAGCAAATTCATTTTTTTATTTCATTTTTTTCTTAAAAGTAATATCGTATTAAGCTGATAAAAGTGCTAATATTATTTAGGAAAATTATTTGAGGAACTAGATTTGTTGCACTGCCTTGTGCAGAGGGAAATCAAAGCACTTATCCTTAGACCACAAACACTCACACTGTTATTGTAAGAAAAACCATTTTCCAGTTCATTCATTTAAAGTATATAGGCGTCAAAGAACGCTGGACTTGATGCTATTATGTTCTTTTCAGCCAGCATCATTGTCATACTCTGTTTACTGTGTATCCAGGGTGTTGCCTTTTTTTCTTTTCTTTTGAAAGAAAATGAGCAAACTCCTGCATCAGTGCCATTTAACAAAAGCAGTGCTTCACATTTATATTTGGTCTCATTTTCACACACAGCTCAGTGAAAAGCAAAGTGATACCCGTGGGGTTGCTTATGGCTCATTTCTTAGTCTTGTCTTACGTTTGCTGCACACAAACCCATTAAACTGCAAGGTCTTTTGTGGAGAGCCTGCTCCGTCATGTGCAACACAAACAGACGCGCTGTCAGTGCATACACAGACACCCCCCCACACACACACACACCAGCCTTAAGGCTTCTTTTCCTCGGAAGGGAGAGCCCACTTTGCAAAGTGGGTGTGTACAAGAAACGGTAAACTCGGTGAGTGGTAGAAAACTCTTGGATGTTTGACGTTGACTGAAGACTCTGCACACTTTGTTGGTGGTGTTGACTGGCACTCGGGAGATTGCATCAAATTAGATTCTATTTTAGGGAGAAGATTTTTCATCTACTTTGTAACCTATATGAGATTTTTATTCTTGTACTTCTGAACCAGGTACATCTGAGTGCCTGTAATGTTTAGGAAATACCATAGTAATAGGTATACAGTTCTATAGGATGATCAAAGGGTATAACTTTCATTGTAAAAGGATCATGCAGAACCCTGCTTTAAAAGAAAAAATCATGATTGCTTGCAGGCGCACCACTTCAGCCAAACAGTTTTGTTTATACAAGGTTGGAACCAATGGAACTGTCTTCCACAAACACTCAGAGGATGTTCCACCTATATTTTTTTTTAAAACTCAACTGAAAAAATGGCTATGGAAGAATCCAATGTGTACACATTAGTTCACACAGTATTGCCCATTTCATTGTGTGAGATTTTTATGACTGAATCTTGACTAAAAAATGTATGTTGAGATTTTTACTTGTGTTTTATTGTGACTCCTCAAAGAACTGTAAAGAGCGTTGTGGTGCGAATGAAATGTTAATATATAAAGGTTTATCAATTTTATTATTTTATAAATGTGTAACCCCTTTAACCCCTGCCTGTGGGACAACAGATGGAAATTAGTCTTCGGCTACAATCTGGCATGCTTACATATGTTTTTTTCAAGTGTGTATCTATTAACATGCAATGTCCCAAGCAAATAGATACATTTAGTTAGATTAAATGATGTAAAGTAGAGATACACCGATCCAGTTTTTTCCGGTCCGATACCGATACCTGGGTTGAGCATATTGACCAACATCCAATAACTACCCAATTCAACTGTTGAGTAAATTAACCATATATCTGAATATCAGAGTGAAGGCATCAGCCTTGAAATAAACCCTGTTAAAAAAGGTTACAAATTAACAGCGATATCAGTGTAATTATACCTGTTATTCATCAATAAGCAGAAAAATTGGAAAGAAATAAAATTTCCTTTCAAAGTGCAGTGGATTAGATATTCGATATCAACTCACCAATATCCGATCCAGCTAGTCAATATCAGCATCTATGAAATAGAGCCCTTAAAGACATGTTAGATAAAACATAAACACCATCATGTTAGTTTGTTGGCTGTCATCCCCAATTAGAGAACATCACTCTTATTCTAGTTTCTAGAGGAAAAAAACTGTCTGCAACTACACTTTATTCTAAAGCATTTTCTGTGTGTTGCCAAAAGAGACCATAAATTATTTAGGTGACAGTTTTTTTTTTTTTTATGTAAAATTTCACTCTTGACACAATGCAGATCTGACAGCTGATTTAATATTGTTAGTATCACAAAAAAAAAAAAAAAAAGATGACACAGCCATTCAAACTCGTCCACTTGTTAGCTCTTCATTTGCAAAGTTAAGCTTGGAGAGGCAGCATCATTAGTTGCATCCTTTATGTCATGCAAACTGACTGGTAACAGACTGTGCTCTGAGACTTATCACCAACAAAATGTCCCTTCAGTACATATAAATCTTTGCAAAAAGGCATTCTCATTTGCAGGTCCATCGACCTGGAAAGGCTTACAGCTGCATCTCAAGTTTTCCAGTTTCATTTTGTTTGGCTACTTAAGCATTAGTTAAGCGATGCAGAAAAAAAAAATCCTAAAAGGAGTACTTGTTTGTTATATTATATAATGAAGTGTTAGAGCATTGTTTCAGAATTGATAGTACATAGAGCACTTGATAAAATTATATGTACAGGTGTAGCTTGAAAGTGATTGTTTTCCCAGTTTGGCCCTTTTATATAAGGTCCTAATCTTTAATATTTCTGTTGCATTTTATGTGTAACGTGTTGTATGTTTGCTTAAACATGTCTCTTTGGACAATGAGCCCTTTTGTCTAAATGGGACTCATCTGTGTAAATAAGGTTATGAAGAAATAAATGTATAAATGAAAACGTGAGCTAATTAAAGATATACCTGGACAACATGTCAGAAAAAAATCCTTCAGTTTCCATTTTGTTTTGCTTTTTTTTTTTAGCCTGGAGTCAATCTAAGCAAATAGTTGAAAGAGGTCTAGAAATTTGTACAGATGACTTTAAAGAAAATAACAAAACTTCTTGAAACATCTAGTTGGATATTTCTTAGTTTTAAATGTAGCCACAAAACAGCTAAATACATGCCAGACAAATTTTCCTCCTAATCCTATACATATTAGAATAAAACATAACATGAATCATTCCATGTCAAAAGCTAAATCGTTTTAGAAAAACTCACAAAGAATTGTTAAAGAAAGGCTAGAGATGTCTTTGGAAATGTCAGGTTTGTATTTGCATTTTCATTTTCACAAAGATTTTAATCAGAAAACATTCAGTATAAGGGCTCACCAAAAAAAAAAAAAAAATCAAAGGAATGATTCACTACTCTACCTCCATATGGGCTAAACTTTGAAGAGAATAAATCCTGGAGACCTCATGCTGTCCAAGTGTTTTATCTTGGTCACCATAGGTGGTATATCACACATTAGATGCTGCAGAAGCCTAGGGAAACAACACCATAGTGAGCATTAATTGAAATGCACAGCTATGCCATAATCTCTGTGGTTAATTTGCATTATGCTTTTCCACTCTCTGATCTTTTGTTGAAGACCTCGGGTGGGTTTTCCAACACATGCATGCTGACAGAGAAAGAACACCATATTGAGATCATGCATGGATGTCCCACTGATAAAAATATTTAGAGGCGTTATTTGTGCAATGATGAAAAAATGTGCCACTGGCCCATAAATGGGTTTAATTCTTGAGCTGCAACAAGCAAATAGAAATTGTTATATCATTCACAAATTTCAGATGGAAGGATTTTCCAGGCTGTCACTGTAGAACCAAACAAGTGTTTCAAACAGCTGTTTTTGAGAAATAGGAAGTTGTTATTAGTAAGATGGGAAAAATTGTGAAATAACACATTTACTTTTTATCTTCTAGCACAAGTAATTTCTGTTTTAAATAAAGGAAATAGAGTGCCCGTTTTATCCCAACTGATTATACTAAGATTTTAAATTTATCCACTGACATTATTAACTTGAATTAAGCTGATGGTTTTTACACACATCTCTCTAAAAATTCTTTTTTGTTGGACCAACTTACTTGAAGGTGTAAAAGCAAGATGTCTGCCAGCCAGGAGGCGGCTAGTTTGAGCCCCATCTCAAGAGAGTCTCATTCGTCGAAACATTGTGGATCATTATTGTCAACGCATGGATCCAAATGTGTACTGTATGTGGGTTAAGAACCTAACATCTATTAAACAGGCATTATGGAGATGTCTAACAATACTGCTACCTGTGGCCAAAACACAGAACTTCTTTTTTCTTTTTTCCTTTTTCTTCTTCTGTTTTTCTGCTTAATTTACATTGCAGTGTCCATATAAACTGTGAAACTCCCTGCATAATTATAATAAAGGAAATTATATGCATGAAACAAGTGGAGCAATATGGCAATTGCCATACTGCTACACTTGTGAAAGTAAAATCTGTTGGGCTCTTTTTGGCATCAAGACAATTATTCTTATTTCCATATTGCCAGACAGGACACTGTAAAAAAAAAAACAAAAAAAAAAAACACAGAGCTGCAGCCTTCTTCTGTTTGTTCCCTTAGTGTGTGCTTGTATTTGACAAGGTTTACTTTTTTAACCTTAAATTCCATCTTGAAAAGAACGCTTTGATTGTTTTCCAGGTCTGATCCATTTAACATGGACGCGCTTGATGTCACATTCACTGAACAGCGTGGAAACTTACAACCTGAAATAAATTCAGGAAACTAGGCTACAGGCTTCAGATGCATATTACTGAATTACTGAGTTGTCAGTCTGCACATGCTGTTTTAGTAGTAAAGGGTAAAATAAAAAGGCTATTTTAAAGATATATTTTTCAGTATAATTTTACTAAATATCTCTTTAAATACTCATGAAAAGTTTTATTTTGTATGTGGAAGATAAACTAGTGCATTAAGTGTGGATTTGTGGTTTACAGTTATTTAACTTACCGTATCTGCAGCAATTCATCTAGCGAACATGGCAACAATTTTAAAAAAAAGAAAAAAAAAAAAGAATGTTGGTCCCTGAATTGTGTCTCACATTTTTTGCTGTAATATTATATACCCATGCAGACATGTACATTTGAAAGGTTTTGGGACCCCAAAGCATGGTAAAATGCAGGATTGGCTGACTTACTGTTTGGTGGCAAAGCTGTAGATCTTCTGACTGATTTTCCCATTTTTATTTTAAAACAAGTCAGTAAATACTAATATTTTGAAGTGAAATCTATTGGGTAATTATTGATAATTTAATAGACGGCAATATGAACTTTTTTTTTTTCATTTTGGTTTTAAAGACCCATACTTACACTGTTCAACCTGATCTTGCATTCATAAACCCTTGGGGTGCTCTTGAAGATGAAAAATTCATCACAGAGAATAAAATTTTTTAGGGAGTCTTCAGAAGTGCAAGGATAGTAGATGTATAAGCAGCCAGCCTTTACAAAGCTGTATATTTCATTAGGACATCCATGCTCATTTTGGCCTGTTTAACGTCATCTGAGAAAAAAAATAGACGAGTTTACGCCTGGTAATCTACCTCATTTAACACAGAAATTCTGAAATCCTGCACCCACCAAATCATGAATGTAGGAATAAAAATAAATAAATAAATAAATACAGAGTGATGGTTATCTATGGAATATCCATATTTTTCACCCTTCAAACAGATTTTCACCCCTCAATAAAATTCATTGCACATATTCTAATAATCACATTAAACTTCCGTCATGTTATTCTTCTAATTCTATCTCATCCTGAGGTCGCAAAATTTCCCTTGTAGTCACAAAGTGTTGATTTGCATAAACAAGTGGCTTGGAAGCTGGATGTAGCAGACCTGGCGCATGCTTTCAACTTAGGTTGGACTGAAATCAAAGTGAAATTCAAAGCTCTTAGTGCAAAAAAATAGAAAATCAGGCTTGTGAAGTAGAAAGGCAGAAAATTTTGGTAAAATTAATCAATAAAGAGCATCACAAATGGCTTTGAGAGTAGCTTTTACACTCAGGCTTCAATTACAGAGCTGAGGTGCAGCAGATCATAGGTTCTGAGTGACTGATATGTCCCAGATTAAGAGAGGGAAAGAGACTTTAAGATAGAGATAGATAGATCATAACACTTTAACTTTCTCCCGTTTAATTGTATAAAACATAAAGTACAAGATACAGATTGGAAACCTATAAAAGCAAGCCTTTATTGATTGCATGAGAAGTGTATGCAGTGGAAGCATATTTGTTTAATGATGAAGCATAATAAAATAAATAATATCAGTATTGCAAAATACAGGCTGTTTTAATTCTTTTATCAAAAACAAAACTTAAAAAGATGCTGCCCTTTAGTTTATCTGTTTGTCATTCATTTCTGTCTGTAAAAGATTTAGTGGTAAACTCTGCTTTTCAGTATTTCTCACAAAAATAACACTCAAATTTTAGACAAAAACAACGTGGAGTTGAGAAGTGCTCTGCTGATTTGAATCTTTAATTATAATTTAACATAAAAGGGACTCAAATATATATTTTCACTCCAAAAGTCTTGTTTGAATACTAGCTGGGCTCAAGATCGCTTCTTTATCACTTTTGGAAATGGAAGCAGGGAGGGTGAAAAGACTACTGGAGAAAAAATATCTTTTTAATATATTTTTTCTGCAAATAGTTTTATGTTTAAATATAGAGTTATCTAATATTTTAACAGTCAGACAAACACGACCACCTGCAAAATCTTTTTCTTTTGCTACAAGACAGTTAAGACACCAAAATATGTAAGTGATGAGATATGACTGTAGAGCAGTTAGAACAGGTGTTTGGAAGGCGAGTTTGAAATGGAGGATATGCGTGTTCTTAGTGTTGCTAAAGAACAAAGTAGTTGAAGTTCTGATGGTTTTATAGATAAGAGGAAGTGTGATACCAGGAGCTTATCCAAAGAGATGAAATGGCCAAGACTGAGTGCAGGTAACTGGTTTAAGCCTGCAGGCAGATTTAGAATGAAGAGAGCAGAAGATGTGAGGAACCACTGTGGAAAAGCTAAGGACACTTTGTGGAGAAAATAGTAATGTTTGAGAAATAAATCCATTCAGAGGAGGAGACCTAAAAGGTGGAATAGACACCTGAGGTGATTTTTTTCAGAGGGAAACTAACAGTTTACCTTGAGAATGCTGGATTGTGTGATATTTGTTGAACATAATGCAAAGAGTAGCTGTCTGCCAGCTTTTTAAAAGAAGGAGCCGAATCAGCAGATTCATTTCAGTGCGAGCACTGCTGTTAGCTTTTCCACACCTGCTGGTGGAAAACCTGCATCTCAAGGAGTAAGGCAGACACATACACACACAATAGTGCATTTTACCACCCTACGTTGGCCCCCATAATTCTTTGCCCCAAGCTCAAATCAAATGGTGTCTATGTGGTTTGCGTAAGTATCTTATAAAACTGGCCAGACTTTCACTCTGCTGAATTGGTTTCCAGTTTACATGGCAGATAGCGAGTTCTTTGTGTCATTTACCATGTATGCATCTTATGACACAAAATCACTGTAGGCATTACTCAAGGCTCCATTAATTGACCACTTTTATCTAATAGTCTCATGCAGGATTCAACCAATAACAGCACACTGGTGTGTCTTCAGTTTGAGATAAAATTAAAACAATTAGGTGTTGAAGGTACTATACCAAATGCATAACATGCAACTGAGAGCTATGTGACACAAGGTGGAAATGTAAAATGTAATGTATGTAAAATCCCTATATCGTCCCACAGTGGGGACAGTCACTCTCTGCATTTAACCCATCCCTTTGGGGAGCAGTGGGCTGCGATTGTGTGGCACTTGGGGAGCAGTGTGGGGTTAAGGGTTTTCCTCAGGGAAACTAGGCCAAAAAGGGACACTATAAAGAGATACAGTCAACTGGTATACAAAATATGCAATTTTT
This sequence comes from Cyprinodon diabolis, assembly GCA_030533445.1. Classification (NCBI taxonomy): domain Eukaryota; kingdom Metazoa; phylum Chordata; class Actinopteri; order Cyprinodontiformes; family Cyprinodontidae; genus Cyprinodon; species Cyprinodon diabolis. The sequence continues at coordinate 39,197,594 of CM060065.1, read as the reverse complement.
CATCTAATATGATTACCTGGTACTGTGATTCTGGCTTCAATATATTTAGGAATGCCAGGGATTTTTTGTGTGTGTTTTATCCAGCAAACATCTATCTTTCAATGCATCTGCTATCTGTGCCCACGTGTAGCGTTGCAGTAGGGTAAAATATCTCAGACAGGTAGATGCTGATCATGCCACCCCTCCAACCCAGAGAAGCACAGAACAAACCATGATGCTTATTGGTAAGGGGGGAGTTATACAGACCAATTAACCTCATTCCTCTGACATCCTTCCACACATGTATTTAACTCTATGTCAGGATATTATATTTCATCCCTTAAATTTTCTTCTTGTTTGCATTAGGTTCATAAATTAGCAAAACTGCACCTGAAATCATAACAGCTTCTGAAACCTGCTTTTATGTTGATTCTCTCTTTGAAGCAACTGCTCTGCTGCATGTTTCGTTAATGGAGCTTTAATGAAAACAGTCCTTTGTATCATGCAATAATAGTATGCTTGTGATATGAAAATTGTCCTTGTCATCCTGTCCTAAAGATTGACTGTAATACAACTGGTAAATTGATGCTAAACATTTTCCAAACATGTGGTAAGAAACCATACTTTTGTATTTAAAGTAAAAGTGTGAAACCTGGTTGTTGCAAAAGTTTTCACTAAACTCTGAAATGGAGCAACTTATTGAATCGTGCTAACAATTCAGTTTAATGTAAATTCTGAATTTTGCTCCATGGTTCATTTAAAAAAAAGCCAGTATACAGAGATATTTTAACTCTGAATATCACACATGGCATGGCCCATGGCAGCACAAAAATAAATTAATATCACAGTAAATAAGTCTTAATAAACTGACTATATAAACACAGCAGACACATGCATTCATCATAAGATGCCAAATCCTGCATTCTGCTGCATCCTTAACGGTTGTATCCTATTGAAATCCACATGGAAATATCAATGGATGTGCAATAAGTGGGTGAGAAAAATAAGAGCTGAAAGTCTCCTCAGAGACAGTTTATACTCCTGGTGGAGTGACCTGTCTTAAATAAATCATTCAATTTCGATGGCCAACTTCACTATCATTTTTTTAATCCAGCGTGGGAGACAGTGAAACAAGATAGAAGAGTAAGCTCTTTGCTTTCTTTTTTTGACTCTGTGTTGCTTTAAGGCTTTAGAAACTCGAGTTCCCGAACATTTTCCTTTTTTTGTTGTTGACCCACTTAAATGTTACTGTAAATCCACAAACTGGTTTTTACAGTTGTGCAGAGAAAGAAAAATCCCTCCAAACATTTTTGCTAGTAAACAAGAAAACAATTTTCAGCAACACACATTTCTGAAGCTCTGTTGACAGGTTAACCTCATAAATAACCAATAAAGCCAAATTTCTTTGCACTGTAAAATGTAATTTATGACTTTGAATATACATCATTATTCTCTGGTTTATGAAACATATGCAAAAATCAAATATCTTACTGCACAGAGGCCAAACATTCCTTTTGTGTCTTCCTTTTAACAAACAGTTTTAATCTTTTAAACCCAAAACTAAAACTGTACACAAGTGTTTGTTTTTTAGTCTGGGATATGAAGGTTATTGGCCATGTGAATAAAAACTATGTTGTAAACACTGCATAAGTTGGTTATATAAATGCATATGATGTATAATTATATCTTATTATAATAGCTGGTTTATTGCAGTGATTGACATTTCACCCTCTGAAATCTTAATGTTTTTTAATAATTGATTTCTTGTCTCAGCAATTCTTGAATGGATCAGCTAATTCTTTGATCTATAAACATTTTTTCAATTATTTTTGTGTTCTTTTATCTCTCACAGCCAAAACACATTTCAAGCATTGTATTAATAAAAACAAAGAATATATTTATGCAGCACAAATTAGAAACAGTTAAAATAAAAAGTAGCATGAAGAAAATCATACAGCGTAGTCCTCTTAATGCTTTGTAAGTTATACTCAGGCTTATCAGAATGCTCTGAATGCAGAATTTAAAGACTCAAGCACATCCACCAAGTCTAAAATATATGACCAAAGAAAGGGTAAAAAAATCTTCAAGGAGCTTAATGTCCTGACAACGTTAAGCAGATGTTTCTTAATATATTTTTTGATGGCCACATTAAAATGACCACCAGCTTTCAGGGAAAGGCCTTTTAGCGACAAATTATGTGGAAGAGTGAAATGTTGGATGTTCATATATTTAAACACTACTCACACTTCAAAGTACATTTTAAAGGTTCCCAACTCCACACACTTGCTCTGGTATGTAAATTATATAACTATGGTCAAAAAATGAATTTAAGTGTAGTCAAACAGGTTAAATACATTTTAGTACTTCTACTAAATTAGATGTGCTAATGTATTGGTGGATCTGGCACATGTTCTTTGAGAATTGAAAAAAATGCACTTTAGTTTGCAGATAAAACTGAATCTTGGAAATACCTTGGTGTATTTGCCCCACAGAGTTTAGGGCTATTTCTGCAATATTTGCTGTTTTTTTTCTTTTTTTCTTCTTTTTCTATTCACACACATGCATATCAAAGTAATCTGAATCTTCCAGAAAAACAGAATCAGCAAATCATGTTGTTGCTAGAGGAATATGCCTTCCAAAAGGTTAAGGACCTGATCCTCAAATATTCCAAAGAAGCAGAACTAAACATACATAGATAAATGTAAGAAATTGCATACAGTAAGTATTTGGCTTGTTTTGGATAAACTACAAAAGGCAGTGTGCAAATGCTAAGTCAGTTATGTGCAATATATAAATTGCATATGCTGCTAGCCATTTAAAAAAGGCTGTAACAGAAAGATAGAGTTCCAAATCATGTAGTTGGATTTAATTATAATAAAAATAAATTACTTAAAAACAGTAACACTTTAACATTGAATATTATATGAAGTGCACTTTACATAAATGCATCTCAGAATACGAAAGAGATAAACAGTTAAATATAAAAGAATTATCATCAGTCACTTTGCAACCCTTTATATAGTTGATATTCCTGTTGAAGTTGTTTAATTAGAACTTACAATTGTTTGGAAACAAATAAACAAAAAAAAAACAAACAAAAAAAGAGACCCTCTGTGGTGTTCTTCATGTCTTCAATATAAAATTTTCCTGCAACTGTAGCAGAAGGCTGTCGCAATGTGAGAGCAAGTTTTAAAGCACAATCTTTATTTAAGTTACTCTGCATTGCCTGGTACAACAAATAGGCGGGTTTTCCCTTTGTCTTTCAGTGCTCATAATATTATGACAGATTTTTGTATTTTTAGTTAAATAGAAGTCTTGCTGATTCAACAAGCTACAGCTTGTGGTTAAATTCCATTCATATTAAACTGTGCAGAAAGCACGTTAAAGTGTAATGCTAGGAGGCTCCTGTCAGACTGGCTGAGAGTAGTCTTTCAATATTTATCATCCTTGGCTAGTTGCACAGGGATATGACTTATGTATGAAAACACTTACGAGCTGCAGAACAATGAAGATTTACACAAGTCATATGAGATTAGTTGTGGCTGCAATTTGATGGTTTCAAGCTTGATGGCTGAAGGCTTGATCAGGCTTTACTTTAGAAACTACCATGTTTAAATGCATCAATATGCTTTGTTATAGAGATAGCTCTTGTGGTTCTGTTAGCTGCAGTATTTTATATTGCTGGTTCAGCAGGTAAATAAATAGGCTAAGATACTGTTTTTATCTCATAACACTACATACTTCACATCTGCTCATGTGGACCACTGAGTGCACTCAGTTTGAACTCTCTAATAAACATTTTCTGTGATTTGCTACTAATGGGCCATCGAACCAATATGTTTAACATTTGTTGTAATGTCCCCCAAGGACATAAAGTACTCAAAGCAACAAAATATTGTTTTCAAAAACAAAAACATTATTGACCATTCCCTTCTTAAATGGTTTTCATATTAAATACAATTTAAGTGTAAGGAAACAAATCTTCAAACGCTCCTATTGTTGCTTGATATATGTGGGGAAAAAACAACAAAGAATGACATAAATACTTATTTAAAACATAAAAAATTCTTCACTTGTGAAGTTCAGCAGTTGCTATCTTTTGACCTGGGCTGCTTAAGAGGCTACACCTGCACAATACAAAACTTCAAGTATACTTGAAACACTAGATGCTACTTCAGCTAATTGAGATAATTACTTTTTCATTAGCATAAGGAGATCAGATGCAAACACTCAAAAAAAAAAAAACTTTAAAAAGTTTTAAATCCTCGTTTGTAGAGACAATGCCATCAATGTGGTCAAATCATGGAATGTAAATATTACAATTGAAAGTGGATAAAATGATGATAGATTTGTAAAATAATGGTTAATGTTTTCAGTTATATGGAACTTGTCTAGTGGTGTCTAGTGGTGTGGGGTTTATTTTTTTCCCCCATTTTGAGCAAAGGATTTAATTGCATGTATAGTAACACACTACCTCCTTTTCCAGAAACATACTCTTGTTTCAAAGTCTAAAGAAAAAATTAATTAATCTAATTAATTAAATTAAATTAATTTAATTTAACATCCAACAGTTATATAAATATTTAATGTAATTGTTTTTGCATTTTTTTTTTATATTTTCCATCTAACAGCTTGAGAGATAAATGGAGGAAGAGCATTCCAGAAGTTAGAATAGCAATTGAAACCTATAAAAGACCATTGGTTTCAGAGAAGGACATAGGGAAGTATTAATAAACCCCAATCGGATTTAATTCATAATACAAGTTTAGTTTGAATAGGACTGAAAATCAAATGCCACTAATAAAATTCTGCCTCTTCAAAATGATTTATGGAACTAACCTGAATTCAATCTACATTATATATATGGGAATCCAAAAACAATAACATTTCATAACACAATGAAATGCATTAAGCTTCTTACCAAAGCCAGAATACATATAATTTCACATGCTAAAGCACATATTTAGACTGGCAGTCTGTACTTGGCTTTAGGGCTTTAAATTAATGGAGGTGAACATGTGCCCAAACGTACTGTTAGGTAATTGCCAGTAGTCAGTATTTTCCAAGAATATTTAAACTATAATAACTTAAAAAAAATTAAATTATGTCAAACATTCTGTGTTAGATCCATCAACAGCATTACTGTACATACGAGTCATATAATATCACATTCAGAGTTTTAGACTTCAGCTGGCTCTATATTACTCATACCTTGTTTTTAAATTAATACAATTAACCAAGCAGACTAACAATCAAAAGCCTCCCAGAGTATAAACAATTAAAATGAGAGAAATTTGTCAGTATTTTACAATATTCAGAGATTATTTTCATATGAATGGTTTATTTTAGTTTAGTATGGGTGGTTAATCAAAAATGCAATGTTTTAAAGTTTAATGTTCATTTCAACAGACAGTAAGATCCTGCAGCGGCAGTTTGTGCACTTTCTGAAACAGAAACTAAGGCAAACTCTCCCTAAGGATATTACAGAGGTCTAATTTTATACACCCAATATAATGCTATTGATCAACACCTCCTAACTGCCTGGTTCCCACATGGGTTGTACCTATTCCAAGTGGAAACTGCTGAACATCGAAGTAAAGAGAAAGCTGCTCCTAAAGATGTGAAAGCAGGAAAAAATACGCTCTTTTAATTTACTTCTTATTGTATGAATGCTATGTCCTGTGTTGACCTGAATAAGTTTAAGACTAACTTCAAGATTGCAAAACTATGGAGTTTCCACATACTCCACTTTGGCATCACGTATTGTAGAATTGACAACAAAGCCAGTTTTTTTCTCATAAATAAACCCCATAATATGTTCACGTGTAAAAGATCACTGAATACAGTACAATCACTGCATCCATCCATCCATCCATCCATCCATCCATCCATCCATCCATCCATCCATCCATCCATCCATCCATCCATCCATCCATCCATCCATCCATTTTCTAGGTTATTTGTTATGAGGAGGTGAGTCCATAAGTGGAGACATCCTGATTCCAGTGGTTCCAGTCGATCCCAGGACCAAGTAAAACAGGCCGTTTTTCATAAATCAAGCAGGCTGCAGCCGTTCCATAAGGCTGGCCGAGAGGGAGGAGTAGTGCAGGGAGTGCTGCTTGAAGTAGTGTCGCACAAATAGGCAGGAGCTGTTAGGGTATGTTTGATATTCTGTATAGTGTGAGGAAGATGTGTGAAAATACTAGTATGATGTCCACACATCATTTTCCCAAGAGCATTAAGTATCCTGAACATTTATTTTGTCAAACTTGAGACAGACATTCATGTTCTTCTTACTGCAGTAGGAGCTTTCCCTTTGGCTTTTTGTTTTCTACTTTCCAGTCATGAATGCTGAATTTAATAGGTGATATCTGCCCAGCATAAATTGTGTGTCTTTTTGCAACCCGGTTGAGACATAAGTCTGCCCTTGGAATCATTTTGGTATAGTAATCACTCAGGTAAAGATTCAGTAATGGTTAATGTGTTCACTTTTGAATTATAACTCTCACTATGGCTCATCTAAGTTTCAAAACCTTGAATTTAGCTTTGCATCCATATGCTGACTGATAGATGTCAGTGATTTTTTAATTATTTTGTTTTGTTGTTCTGTTTTAGAGATTCTATAAGTTGGGGTTTGATGTTATATGTTTAAGTTCTATTAGCCTACATTATGCTACCAGATAATTTATTTTTAAGTGAACTCTTTATTCTACAGATGAGGAAGTCATTTAACATACACTATATTGCCAAAAGTATTTGCTCACCTGCCTTGACTCACATATGAGCTTAAGTGACATCCCGTTCCTAATCCATAGGGTTCAATATGACGTCGGTCCACCCTTTGCAGCTAGAACAGCTTCAACTCTTCTGGGAAGGCTGTCCACAAGGTTTAGGAGTGTGTTTATGGGAATTTTTGACCATTCTTCCAGAAGCGCATTTGTGAGGTCGCACACTGATGTTGGACGAGAAGGCCTGGCTCTCAGTCTCCGCTCTAATTCATCCCAAAGGTGTTCTATCGGGTTGAGGTCAGGACTCTGTGCAGGCCAGTCAAGTTCATCCACACCAGACTCTGTCATCCATGTCTTTATGGACCTTGCTTTGTGCACTGGTGCACAGTCATGTTGGAAGAGGAAGGGGCCAGCTCCAAACTGTTCCCACAAAGTTGGGAGCATGGAATTGTCCAAAATGTCTTGGTATGCTGAAGCATTCAGAGTTCCTTTCACTGGAACTAAGGGGCCAAGCCCAGCTCCTGAAAAACAACCCCACACCATAATCCCCCCTCCACCAAACTTTACACTTGGCACAATGCAGTCAGACAAGTACCGTTCTCCTGGCAACCGCCAAACCCAGACCCGTCCATCAGATTGCCAGATGGAGAAGCGCGATTCGTCACTCCAGAGAACGCGTCTCCACTGCTCTAGAGTCCAGTGGCGGCGTGCTTTACACCACCGCATCCGACGCTTTGCATTGCACTTGGTTATGTATGGCTTGGATGCAGCTGCTCGACCATGGAAACCCATTCCATGAAGCTCTCTGCGCACTGTTCTTGAGCTAATCTGAAGGCCACATGAAGTTTGGAGGTCTGTAGTGATTGACTCTGCAGAAAGTTGGCGACCTCTTCGCACTATGCGCTTCAGCATCCGCTGACCCCGCTCCGTCAGTTTACGTGGCCTACCACTTCGTGGCTGAGTTGCTGTCGTTCCCAAACACTTCCATTTTCTTATAATACAGCTGACAGTTGACTGTGGAATATTTAGGAGCGAGGAAATTTCACGACTGGATTTGTTGCACAGGTGGCATCCTATCACAGTTCCACGCTGGAATTCACTGAGCTCCTGAGAGCGACCCATTCTTTCACAAATGTTTGTAAAAACAGTCTGCATGCCTAGGTGCTTGAATTTATACACCTGTGGCCATGGAAGTGATTGGAACACCTGATTCCAATAATTTGGATGGGTGAGCAAATACTTTTGGCAATATAGTGTATTTCAGAGATGTTCAAAACCCATTAACATCTCCTTTCTCTGCAAATCTAACAATTCTAAACTTCCACCATAAAACGGTTGAATTCAAACGAAGCACCAAATTGACGTCAATTCAGGGATGTTGCCTTATTTGGTTCTGGCCTGTACTTTTGTCATGCCCCAAAATTGACATACAGACCAGCCCACTGGTTCACTGGCCCAAGAACATGAATAGAGGTAGAATTAAGACACCAGTTTAGTTTAGCCTACAGTTGTGTTTACCTCTACAGGAATTACAAAGCAGGCAGTTTCTTTATTGAAAATGCGCCAGAACCACGGGCGGAAATGCTGTGTTCCAGGCTGTATGGAGATGGGGGAATATTTTCACAGTCTTCCCAAGGATCCGAAGACTCGACAGGCATGGAATATCTATATGAAGATCACTGCAAAGTTTGATGCTCAGCTGTTCATGTGCTCTAAGCATTTTACTGCTGGGCTGCTGACTGGACCGGACCGGGCATTCGAACCGAGCGGTGAGCTCCAGGGCTGGTCCAGGAACCATGGCGGTTGGGGACATAGCAACTAAACTTGAACAGGTGACGTGAGGCTTCTCCCCCGTCTGCCTTACCGTGGCATGGGGCCACCAGTGTCCAGGCTACCATCACTGGGTCAGGTTCGGTCGCTCTGTCCCCAGCCCCGACCATATCCTGAGCTCAGGGCTTGGTTCTGCTGCACTGTAGTCAACCAAAATCCCAGACTTTTTAGGTAAGTCAGGGAAATAGAGGATGTCTGGTCACCCTACCATATAAACAATTTGATGTTTCAGTGAGTGAGTGCTTGTTGCTATGATGCGTCTTTGCTTAGCAGCTTTGCTCGATGTAAACCAACCAATCAGCGCACACCTCATCTACATATTCATGAGCATACCATAAAAGGAAGAAAACCCGTCGTTTCAATCTAGGGCTCTTAACCATGCTTGCATTAGGGCTCATAGACAGTGGTGTCTAAATACACACATGTGACTTATGTAGAAGTATAGATACTGCAGTTTAAAAATACTCTGGTAACAGTTGAAGTATCAACTTGACCTCTTTACTCAAGTAAAAGTATGTGCTCCAAAAACTTAAAGTATAAAAGTATAAAGTAACCCTTTAAAAAAACAGCCTGATGATATCCTTTAGCATCAGCACAAATTTGACAAATAGCTAACCAATGAGTGTTTGCGTTATATGACTCATCCAATTACACGAGTTTTCACTAGGTGTGGATGGCGCCAATGATCTGCATTGGATGGCGCACATGACGTGAAATAAATATTTATAAACATTAAACCGAAGCCAAGAGTAACAAGTAATGTTTGTTTTATAAATGTAAGGAATAGAAAGTACAGATACTTGTGTGAAAATGTAAGGAGTAGTAGTCAGAAGTAGGGAGAAAAATAAGTAATGGAGTAAAGTATAGATACCTAAAAAGTGTACGTAAGTAACAGTAACGAAGTATTTGTACTTTGTTACTTGACACCTCTGCTGATAGAACAGCAAATATGCCATTTTCAGCCCAACCAATGCTACACACCCTATTCAGAGACCTTAAGGACAGCATCAAATACCCTATATAATCATTTTATGACCCCTTTAAAGAGCTAACTGGCACATTGAAGAGAGTGTAAAAAATTCTGTATTACAATCTAATTATTACATAATTAAAAGAGACAAAGCTGGGGAAATATACAAAGGATTAGATCAACTGATAATATTTTTGCAAGCTGAAGTCTTCAAGGTTTTCTCTACTATAGAGAACAAAAATATCTGCAACTTTTTTTCTATGACTCAGCATTGCACAAGAAACGTTTCAGAAGCATAAAGGGTAGAAGACAATACATTAGACGGTATGACCTCCTGGCTTTGAAAATTCCCCAAAAGATTATTACTTTCCTTCTTCTGAAAATCCCATAAGAATTTTTTTTTTCATGTATCCCCAAAATTGCTCTTGTTCCACAAGACACGGTCTCAAAAAAAAAAAAAAAAAAAAAAAAATATGGCATTCCATGTTATTAACTCTGAAATATTTTACAACATACACATCTAAAAAAAGTATGATAAAATTTGTATGTTTTCTGTATAAATCAGGTGCAACCAACGCACTGTTGACTGCTTTAGGGCGGGTGAGCTTTGAAGTGGGGACTACATACAAAGATAAGGAAGTGGCGTTAAAATGAGTGACTGGCAAGTCTATCCATTGTGGCATGGGGCCGTGGCCATGAACAGATATGCGGCACGTATTGATCACATATCAGGGAGTGAGTGTGCCTTTTGTCAGGCTGAGGAAACACTACAGAATCTCTGGATCAGATGTCCCAGACCAGCTCCTCTCTTACATTTGTTAAAACAAAAGTGGGTGGCTGCTGTAGGACACAGTTTTAATAAGGAACTGTTTAGTTTTGGTCCTAGATATTTATCAGCACTACAGATGAATATTTGTCTGGTTCATTTTTTGTTTGGTCTGGCACAGATTAGCATTTGGCTCACCAGGAGAGATAAAATGAAGGAGGTAGGTTCTGTAGATGTTGAACTGATGTTCAGAGGCCTGGTGGCTACACGTCTTAGGATAGAGTTTGCCTATTATAGAATGGTGTCAGACTTGAATGAGTTTATTTCTATTTGGGGAGGTGGAGATGTTTTATCTCATATAATTAATTAAATGTTTACTCTCAGTTTTTAAGGGGGTGGATGTATGTCTTGTTTTTTGGGTTGTTGTATATGAGTAAGTGTATGTTATTTACTTGTGTTTATTGTAAATGAAACAGTGGAAGTCTATCTATCTATCTATCTATCTATCTATCTATCTATCTATCTATCTATCTATCTATCTATCTATCTATCTATCTATCTATCTATCTATCTATCTATCTATCTATCTATCTATCTATCTATCTATCTATCTATCTATCTATCTATCTATCTATCTATCTATCTATCTATCTATCTATCTATCTGTCTGTCTGTCTGTCTGTCTGTCTGTCTGTCTGTCTGTCTGTCTGCCTGCCTGCCTGCCTGTCTGTTGTGTAGATAAATAGATAAACGATGACATAGTTATCCTTTCTAAATTGTAGCAAACAGACATGGATCAGAGTGTCTTCCACATGTCTGGGCTGTTATGTTTCTCATGTTCTGATTTAAGTGTCAGTCTTCTTTGCTGTCGGTGAATCTTTGTTGTGTTTTGATTGTTCTGTGTTATTATTCATTGCTTATGTTTACAGATTAATTATCTTCTCAGTTTCTGTTTCTGCTTTGTTCTGTCATTTCTTTATTTCTTTTCCCTCTGTTTGCCTTAGATTTCTTTCAGGTCCAGATGTGATTACAGTAATTCAGTAATAACCCTCCTTGGTTTGTTTTTTGTTGTAGGCTAAAAATTTTAAATGAAAATAATTTGTTGAACTTGTTAAATCGAAATCACAGGGCTTGGATCTTTTCAAACATGGGAAGTTGTATCTTAGTCACTGCCATAGTTCCAATCTGCAATGCGTCTCTCTCTAACTCTGAGGGGATTGTGTTTATATCGCTGCATATACATTATGCATAATAGTTTGTATTATATTTATTGTCATATATTTAACTTTCTTAAGCACCAACATACTTTAAGCACTGAAAGATTGTGCGCCTTGGTTGGCATTAAATCAATTACACAAAAAAAGCTGTTAAATCCATATTTCCAAATAACACCAGTTAGTCCTGAAGGAAATCATGTGTTTCTATATAAGAATCACACCAATAAAAAGACCACAAACACTAACCTAAAGCTTAGATGATGTCAGTGCACTGAAAGCAGTGATGTCACAGCTACAGGTAGTTTACTACACAGATTTATTCCCTTAGCCCAGCTAATTAATATGCACTCTACATTGCAATGATTAGTTTCTTTAATAATAAAAACACTCACACTTATCACTTACTTAAGTTGTGCTAAGGAAATAAGAGCCAAACAATCCTCTTTCTGTGCAGCGTACTTTTAATTAAGATTTAATTAAAAAATAAAATGATAATTCTAATATCATGTAAAGCACATTGAATAAAGACTCTTTCTAATTTCCTCTTTCTCTTTCAATAATATTTCCTTTTTTTCCACTTGGGCGGTTTCACCTGGAACCTGGATGCTAAACCAAATCCATGCTGGTTTTAGGGTTGTATGAGGGTTATATCCTGGCTGGACAAGAACCACGGAGGTTGCTTCTGTAAATCTTTCACTTACCACTGGCAACTTTTAGATCTTCATCGTTAAAGCTTCTTTATGTCCTCTAAGTGCCATTGGTATCTTCGAGCTACGTGTTGCCCTTCTTCTTGACAATAACTTCCCTACTGAGCATTGGAAGATAAATGTGAGGGGCAGGGGGGGTTATATACTTCTTAGTTCGTTTAAAATTAGAAGTGACTCTCAATTTGAAATATTGCAAATATCCCTGTATATCTGACGTTAAAGCTTAATTTGCCTGAATCCTTTTGCTATTATGTGCTAGACTCTCTAGAGGGCATCTGTGTACAACCTGATCCTAAGAACCCTGCATGTCTTTGTGTACTCTTTATTTTATTTCAGATTTTTTTTTTTGTTATTGGAGTGATATAATCATTAACCCTGTAGTTAACTTCAGTTTATAATTTTAAAGTCTTTGAAATGTTGTTTAACATCAAACACTTTCTCCAACCTGATATCCTTAAAAGTCTTTGTTGTAATATGCTGGGGGATAGCTATGTTGTTCAATTGTCCTTTGCCTGCCTCCTTCTGCAACTTTTACAGTGTAAGGGCTCTAGATGTCTGTGCATGGTAAGGACTTTAATTGTCTCAAGATCACCAGCTTTGTTATTCTTATCCCAGTGGGAGTTTTTGATACCTTTCCAAGCATACATGTTCTTTCTGTCAAAAAAAGGCCCAGACCTTTGTGATTACTTACTCTTTCTTGATATATAAAGGTCATAAAAGGAGAAAAAAAACCCAACTTAAATATTCCTTGAGCTTAGGCCTTGAGTCTAAAATGTGTAGCCACAACAGGCTCTTTGGATCCTTGGGTATGGCTCCTATTACATTTACCCAAAAGGTATATAGAAAATGTAAAGGCTATAACTAAGTACAAGGCTTAAATGTATTTTAGAATGTAGTGTGAAGGCTATTTCTTATGAGTATTGTTTAGTCTTTGTTGGTAGGTTGTTTTTGATGCTGTTTATTTTATAATAATAGATTTTTTTTTAAAGAAATTTATTTTTTACCTTTTTTATTATACAGCAAATATTTGTATTTTAAAACATATATATATGTATATATATATATATATATATATATATATATATATATATATATATATATATATATATATAAAAAACGAAACTGTTTTCTCACTCCTCGTGAGGTGGTATGTTCTGCGCAGTATCTTAGCTGTTCCTAGGACTGCACTCTTCTGGACAGAGACCTCTGATGTTTTACCTGGAATCTGCTGTAGCCACTCTCCCAGTTTGGGGGTCACAGCCCCCAGTGCTCCAATTACCACTGGCACCACTGCTGCTCTTACTTTCCACATCTTTTCTAGCTACTCTTTCAGCCCTTGGTATTTTTTCAAGCTTCTCGTGTTCTTTCTTCTTGATGTTGCTGTCGCTTGGGATTGCCACATCTATCACTACTACTACTTCTTCTGCTGTTTGTCGATCAACACTGTCTGGTTGGTTAGCCATATATATATATATATATATATATATATATATATATATATATATATATATATACATATATATATATATATATATACATATATATATATATATATATATATATATATATATATATATATATATATATATGTCCATTTTATGTTAAAACCTAATTGAGCCTAATGTGGCTCTACTACTACTGGTAGTAGAGATGCACCAATCCAGATTTTCCCATACCAGTCCGATACCACTAACTGGGCTGAGTGTATCGGCAGATATCCCTTATCCATCTGATTCAACTGCTATGAATGAACTGTATATCTCGCCATGTGAGTGAAGGCCTTAGCCTCTACATAAACAGTGTTTTAAAAAGTAACAAATTAACACAGATAAAAATCCCCTTTATATCATTTATTAGCAAATAATCAGCAAATAGAAAATAAATTAGAATTCCATATGAAGTGCACTGGATTGGGTCTTGAGTATCTAATATCAAATCCCGGGTATCCAATCAAGCTGATTAGTATAAGAGCCGATATCCAACCCGTGTATCAGAGCATCTCTAGTTGTAAGGTTGCCTCTCTGTGGCTTAGTCTTTATTCCAACCATTCAGCATGCGCTCCAAAACCTGCCTTCCCCTCAGAAGATGTTTTTCTTTGGCTGCTGTCTTGCAGATCTATAATGATAAGATGTTTGTTTCGCTTACTTTTTAATATGATATCCAAATCTTTGTTCAGGAAAGATGCTTTTAAAGATATTTTTAAAATGAGTCTACAGAATCTCCTTAGATTCTACACACTGTTGGTCTTCTTTTGCTGTAAGTTTCAAAGAGACGGATTTGCTCTGTTTAATATTCCTTGTATTCCTCCACTTCTATTTAAACATTCTGTCCAACGTCTGTCCTCCCACCACTTGTCTGTCTTCCTTTACTTACAGCAGCTGTTGCTAGGCAACAGCACATGGCTGCATTACAATGTTAATATATACATAAAACGTTATCAAACGGTTGGTGAATGGCTATTAGATGTAAATTGTATCACTGGGTAATTCACTTTTGTACGTTTGTATGTTATGTATAGGCAATGACAATTTTCTTTTTTAGGAGATAGCATGGCCACCAGTGATATGCTTGTGCTTCTTTATTTTCCTGTCACACTAAGAAACAGAATACAATAATATATAGTTAATTCTAATCAATTTGTGTTTTTTTTTTTGTTTTTTTTAAGAATAGATAAATGAGATATTAATAAGATTTTTAGATATTGCAGATAGACAACTTTCCAAAATAATTAAAGACCTTCTAACAGTTAACATCTGTTCAGTTGAGGCCCATTATTCTACATTTATTTGTTATGTGAGAATGTGCCCAGTTTTACCTCCTATCACAACAACAAAAAAACTACCCATAGATTCCCCACATTTATTTCTATATTTGTAATATTTGACATCAAGTGAGCCAGTGGCTTTTTGTCACACCTTTTTCTTTTATTCCTTTAATCCCCTGTTCTACTCACCTGCTGTGACAGAGCTACAGATTTTAAGAAATCCCTGTCAAAGCTCATTTGAATACCAGCTTCCTGTCAGGTTTTGAACACACTATTTCAATTTAAGATATTGTATTTGTCTTCCTATCAGTAGAGGGATTTTTTGAGTGTTTTGATTCTTTTTGAAGAGAGTGTTTACAGATGTCAGAAAGGGTCAAGTCAGATATGTTTAAACATTACAGCAGCATTAATTGGTTTTCCACATATGCAACAGCTCTGTTTTAATATGTTCTTTTAACCGAAAAATCTTAAATGGAATAATGTGTTGTACACCCTCATCTCTATCACAGTATTTTAAGATTACCCAACAGCATTCATGGATTGACTGCACATATAAAACCATGCTGCATTTCCTGACATTTTACCACAGTGCAACAACCATGAGTAATAAAGCTGCAATAGAAACTTCAATTCCCTGTAAAAAATCATTACACTTGTACCATTAGATGCTTTTAAGTCTTTTGACAATTTCTTCCTCACCTGAGACATGTCACAAACATTAAAAAACACTACCTTAATACGCAGAGCAATGCCATTATAACATCACAAATGATCAGAAAATTTAGGTGGCTGGTGCTGCTAGATTAATCTGATTTCACAAGTGCCAGACTGAAGAAGCAACTGGTCACTTGAACAGCTTAACAGTCAGGTTGGCTTCTGCCAAACCTACCCAAGCTTGGAAAAGAGCAGATAATTTCAGTGGTACTGCCAGCTATCACTGCCAACACAGGTAACCACCTGTTTAGCATAAGACACCTCTGGTGCATCCAAGGCAATCACTGTTACCAATGAGGTAGTAGACTAATTCATCTACCAGCTGTTCAGGATTCTCAGAGCTATAATCATATAGGTGCTACCATTTATCCAAACCTGAAGTAACAGCTGTTAATGAATCATCAAAATGTCAGGCCTTGTCTTCAGTGTGTCCTAAAGTTCACCTGGGACTTATCATATTGCCTATTTCTTCTTGACCAGCAGTGGATTGCCAGGGTGTTTGGTTGATATTTATACAGACAACATACAATCTCCAAATGTTGTTTGAATTGATTTAATGACATTCATTTAATTTAACTTTGGGATAAATGGACTATTTTTGAATTGGATTGAATTATTTACTGAATATTCTTGAAGTTTTCAACTGTAGTTACTAACACTGCACCAGACAACACTGCATACTTCGTTTACAATGTCTCCTAAACATCTGTTTGTCTCTACACACATTCATCATATGAAATGGTTCATGCCAGAATGACTTGTCACAAATACATGACAGACCCTGCAGCAGTTTGCACTCCAAGTGTCTTAATGTTGAACTAACTTTATACTTTAACAAATATATCTTTTTTTCTGCTTTCTTATACAATAAAAGGAATCAATAATTGTTTTGAACTTTTCCAATTGGGATCATAAAGTGTAACTAACTCCCACTTTAAAGGATACCCTCAACAACTAACAATTAAAAAATAACTTTCAGCAAAGTAAGGAGTACCAAGAGAGGTGACTGGGGGTTAATGGAGGGATGCGGTCATGACAGAGGAAAATGACAGTGAATTTGAGATAACTTAATAATCAAATAAATAAAATACATTTAAATGCTGAGTAGTAGGTAATAAATGCTCACATGAAAAAAGTGTTAGCCAACGCCTGCTATACTCACAATTCTATCTCTTGACTCACCACAGGGTGGTTTGTCTGAGTGGGTAGGATTCTAGTACGTTCTGTTTTTACTCAGAGGTATGAATACCAAGTGGAACTCTGTTTTTTTTATTTTTTATTGTTAACAGTTGATTGTATCAGTGGCTGGGGAGGCCGTATACATGAGAAATAGAGAACATAAGCAGGAAAAAGGAATGCATAATTCTGAGAACGTGTCACTCTGATTTTCCAGTTTCAAGGTAAATCAAAGACACTAATATACTCTAACGTTGGGGTGTGATGTAGACATGTAGCAAGCTGAACGTTTTAACTAATACAAAACATCAGCTGCAGCAGCCATTTGAAGATTACAAAAAAATTTCAACGTTTACACAGTTATCTAAAGATAGCGTCCTACAGGCTCAATTTATAGTTTATCTGCAAAAAAATAATAATTTTGAGTTTTAATGTTCCTATTTCTATTTTTAGATATCTATTGCTTTGTTGGCATATTGCAAGAACTCAAGAACCCATGAATAGCTGTTGCCAAGACAACTTACAACCATTTCTTTTACATAACATATGTTACATCTATGTTATATTATATGATATATTTAAGTAGCTTTCATATTTGCATGCAACTACCAAAAAAAAAAAAAAAATTATTTGTACTAGTATGAAGGTCTTTTGATTTTGATTTTTTTCAGTGTCATATATCCTTGAGACAAATGGGGTATTTAACAATGGCAGCCAAATCTGTATTGTAAGACTTAGAATCCACCTCTCTCCATTTTGCTCTATATCTGCTTTTCTCTTAAAAAAAGAATCATATAGAAATCAGCTTTACGATAAAGCAAATCAGAATTATTGCAAAGTGGATAAAGTCACTTTTTAAACATAGACCAGAATGGTAGTTTCCTTTTTTAATATCCCATAAAATACAAGGCATTTGGCTGCTTCTCTTATCCAGTCATTGCAGGCAAATGTTTTAAACTACTTTAAGCACAAAAGCTGCCAAAACTGTAAAAGATGCCAAAACGCAGAAAGAGGAAGCCACCAGAGACTGGAAACTCAATTTAAAGCTGTGGCTTATAGCTGTTTAAACAGACTCCCTAAAATGTTTCTGTAGCATCTTGTTATCTTTTGTGAATACTTTGAATTGAAAAAGTATATTGGACAATAAGTCAGCATTGTATCTTTTTCTTGTCTTTTTTCCATTTTACCATATTTCACTGAGAACTAAGTATTGTCCTAACAATGTCCTTTACTGTAGGTGTGCATAATTATCTTAAAGTGCTTATAATTCCTCCCACACTTTTACATATACGGAGTTGTTGTCACATGGGGCCATTAGCATTTTACTGTGCCAACCAAAGTATTAATACCATTTTCCCTTTTCAAATGTTTAAATGTGGTTTATTTAACATATGAGCTCTTTTCTCAGAAAGTCTGCTAGTTAATGACTTGATTTGTGATAACCACATTGATTTATGTTGTCTTACAGAAACTTGGCTGCAGCAAGAGGATTATGCGAGCATAAATAAGGCAACTCCTGCTAGTTATTTAAATTTTCACATACCCAGAAATTCTGCGCAAGGAGGAGGAGAAGCAACAATCTTTCAGTCTGACTTACTGATTACTCCAAAAGCAGGTAATAATTACAACTCTTTTGAACATTTAACCCTTAGTTTACCTCATCCAAATTGCCAAGCAAGAAAACCTCTTCTTTTTGTAACTTCGTATCGTCCACCAGGGCCTTAATCTGAATTTTAGATGAGTTTTCAGAGTTCCTCTCTTATTTGGTGTTAAATACTGACAGGGTCATGATAGTGGGGGATTTTAAAATCCACGCTGACATTGAAGGTGCTAGCTTAATTGCAGCCTATAATGCTATCTTAGACGCTATTGGCTTTGTTTGAAATGTGATTAGTCCCACACATTTTCATCTTCATACTTTGGACCTTTCTTATATATAAGACTCAGACTCACTGCAGATCCAGACATTTGAATTGAGAAAGCTTCCTGGAGAGGTAGCGAAACGTCTTTTAATCTTGGAAACCAAGTCCAGTTGATATTTTTTGAACTTTTATGGAAATTCTCTTTACTATGTATATGCTCCCAATTGGTAGAATTATTAGACAGCATGGGATTCATTTTCACTGTTATGCTGATGATACTCAGCTGTTTCTGTCTATAAATCCAGATGAAGGTAACCCATTACATAGATTACAGGCAAGTCTTGAAGACATAAAAACCCGGATGACTCTTTACTTTCTGCTCCCGAATGCAGACAAAATAGAAGTTATAGTCTTTGGACCAGAGTCTTTGAAAAGGAAGCTGCTTAGTCAGTCACTTCATTTGGATGGGATTAAACTGATTTCAGATAATAAAATAAAAAATATTGTTGGTATTTTCAATCAGGACTTGTCATTTAAATCCCATATCAAAGAGGTTTCTAGAATTTCCTTCTTTCATCTGTGCAATATTGCAAAAATAAGAAATGTCCTGTCCAGGGGTGATGCTGAGAAACTAGTCCACGCATTTGGTACTTCAAGGCTAGACTATTGCAATTCTTTACTATCGGGAAGTTCACAAACTGTGGTTTAAAGCCTTCAGCTAATCTAAAGTGATATGAGATACAACCTCTCTTATCCTAGCTTCTCTTCATTGGCTTCCTATTAAATCAAGAATAGAATTTAAAATTCTCCTTCTCGCATAGAAAGCCTTAAATGGCCAAGCTCCATCTTATAACAGAGATTGTTTATGTTGCTAAAAGAGCACTTCGCTCTCAATCTGCAGGTTTACAAGTGTTGCCTAGAATTTCTAAAAGTAGAATGGGAGGCAGATCTTTTAGTTATCAGGCTCCTCTCCTGTGGAACCAACTACCAGTTTTAGTCTGTGAGGCAGACACCCTGTCTACTTTTAAGTGTAGGCTTAAAACTTTCAGTTTTGATAAAGCTCATAGTTAGAGAGGCTCAGGTTATTCTGGGCTATTTCTATAGTTATGCTGCTATAGGCTTAGACTGCTGGAGGTCACAGGGACCCCTTTTTCATCATTCTGCTTCATTCTATCTCTATTCTCTCACTCAGCAGAAATTGTTAGTTCAATCTCTAACGTTATGCTCTCTCTGCTTTTTCTCACAGTAGCTTTATCTGGTCTGTTCCTGTTTGGCTGTGACACCATCCTGGAGAGAAATATCAGCTGTGCTGCTGCCATCAACTCCTTTTTTTATAGATGTTGGAGATCGGCCTGTTTTTCAGTGTAGTCCTGTTTCACTGAGTGTGACTGACTGGATGTGCTCTCTTCATCCACTGACATTGGAGCTGGCTCGGAGCTCATCTGCCTGGCTGTGTGTTTCCTGGATAGGGCCGCCTTTTACAGTTGCCTTTTGTATCTCTGCTTCTGTCTCCTTGAACCCCAGTCTGCCTTGGCAGATGGCCGCTCACACTGAGCCTGGTTCTGCTGGAGGCTTCTTCTTGTTTAAAGGGAGTTTTTCCTCCCCTCTGTCGCTAAAACCATGCTTAGTGTGAGGGATTGCCTCACACATGTTGTGAATTAGCGCTATATAAATAAACTGATTTGAATATATACCCATAAGTCTTTACGTAATTATGTGAGAGTTTTGTTTTATACACCATGTAATGCATTATTGTAACAACATAGTTTTAAAATGTTTTTTTCTTTGGAAACAAAATCTTGAAAGGGTCCTCCTTAGACAAATAACCTACCGTAAGTTAAATCTGGTAGAACCATATTTCTATGAGAAGGCACATACTTAATGCATTGACATATATTTTCAGTATGAATACCAATATGAAACATTGTAATAATGAGATGCTATAGACAATAGAGATGTTTGTAACTCAAGCAGGTTGCTACACAGAGCTGATGGGAATAGGGATAATGTTAAAAACTGTACATTGTCAGAAGAAAACCTTACAGGCATGAAAACACTTGAGACTTGGAAGGAACAAAACACTAAATAGGTTAAGCATGAGCGATTCTACAGGGATGATAGGCAAAAAATAAATAAATAAATATGTTAATATTATATATTAGACCTGTAATAATATTTACAAGCATGGTTAGTGTGAGGGATTGTATTTGAGTCAATGAGTCAATGCAATCAACTGGTTTTCCTTAGATAGAAAACTTTGTATCAATTTGACTGTATGATCTGGTTGAACTGTAAAGTGCCTTGAGATGACATGTGTTGTGAATTTGGCGCTATATAAATAAACTGAATTGAATATCCTGTATAGCACTTCTGGATAGATGCAAACCACATTTTGTTGCTTTGTACTCGTGACAGTGTAATGACAACAAAGTTGAATTCTATTCTATTCTATTATGAGACAACAAAGTTGAATTCTATTCTATTCTATTATGAGACAGCTGTAATTTCAAGTATTGGATAACCATGCATAAGTTTTTGCTTTATAGAATTACGCTCCACTTTTTGTAGGTATGTCACACACAAAAAGAAAATTGAATATGACAAATTTTAGCTCTTTAATATAGCGGGATAAAAAAACAATGTTTTTTTTTCTCTCAAAGCTCTATGCCTTCATCACTTAGAAGAATTAAACTAGTTAATCTAGTTTGCCTAAACAGAGTTATAACCAGCTGGCTTGAGTGTTACAACATTGCTGTATGTCTCCAAACAGCTGTGTTCAGTGAAGGAAATTGATGTGGAGTTTGAAAGGCAAAAAGTTTGAACCCTAAATATGGCTATGATTGCTTAACCATCCAGATGCCTGTTCTTTCTGACCCTGAGTTGCAATGCCACAATATGTTCAAAGACTATGATGGGGACCTTTGCCGTTAGCTCAGATTCAATATGTGGCATGCTACAAAAGAGTGCTTGTTTTTCTACTAACAGTTATCGGTAGAAAAAATAGCATTTAGCCAATGATCTATGTATACATTGAGTTTATTCATGCAGTCACTATTATGCTCTTATGTCAGTTTACATCAGCAAACATGGATGTCATGAGCAGAGCATCCCTAAGTTCTTACTTTACTAATTGACCTAGTTATGCCTGATGTGGTCTGTAAATAAGCTGCACATTAAAATCAGCCTCGTGTGCCCTGGATATCCCTGTGCTAATTCAGGATCAGTTATTGTTATAAAAAAAAAACTGAACTTCTGCCATTTTTTCTGAAAATATTGCAAAAAAATCTATCGATACTGTTGGGTAACCCTAACAGGTTGTTATGACTTAGACTAAAACATATTTTATTTTGTAATTTTGTACACGCAGTGCATACAAAAATACATTTTGTTTTAGTACAGCTCTCTAGACTTTATAATTTTTTAAAGTGCAGCCTTGATAAAGGTAAGCAGATAAAAAAACACTTTTATGCACTCCTTTATTCATTATTTCGATTAGGAAAAAAAGGAAAAACAAGTCACATGGAGTGTGGTGACAGTTGTGTAATTTTGTGTATCATAGATTTGCCACATCTTTTATCCAGAGAGTCCAAGGTTTTTAATCTTGGACTCTCTCAATTAAAGTTGTGGACTCACCAAACTTTAATGGTTATCATGTGGGAGTTTTAAAAATAGCTTAGGGTTTGGGTGGATGACTGAGAATCTTCATCAGCATATTGCACTCCACTTTGGGAAAGACACCCTCGGAATAACGCGTGAGTTGGATGACTGAGAATCTTCATCAGCTTAGGGTTTGTAGACCTTCTTCTATCTCCTATTCAACTTAGAGCCAATTATGAAACATCTTATGCATACAACTGCACCAGATAGTATGTTAAGCATTGAGTAGAACCAAAATGCAAGTGACTCAATAATCTGCCCTAATGTTTCTTGGTGTTTGTCCGTCATGAGAAACTGGATCCCCTCTGTGCAAACATGACTGCTTAGCACTCTAAAACACTCGCCACACTTGCACTGTATATACCTTACTTACCGGTACGTTTTTTACTTAACAATATTGGAAAATCTCACCTCTTCTCTAGCCATCCACATTTAACAGGTTTGTGTGTTTGCAGGATTACGGACAACAGCTGTGAAGCATGCTGTTTTGCAGGTTGTGGCCTGTTTAACCTGTCCTTTACCTAGAAATCCACTCCTTTAAAGAATCTTTTTCCTGAAAATAAGAGTGACTTTTTTCGATGATTGTGTGTATTGCATGTAAATTCTGATAAAGCAAAGTGCACAATTTACCTTTTTTTTTTCCGTGATTACTAATTGAAATTGAAAGCATTTAAAATAAGATTACCATATTTGTGCATGGTGAATTTTTAACAATCAGTCCACTGGAAAAAATGTTAACGGGTGCCTTTCTAAAGAGATGTGGAGTACAATAAATTAACATCAAATTCTGTTCCAGAAATCAGGGGTTGTGATTAAATTCGATCAAATTAGTAGCAGATGTTCTCCATTAGTCAAATATTTTTACTGTTTGTTCATGTTTTACCTGTGCAGTCAGTATGAATTCAGCATTCATACACAAACATAGACTGAAATAACAAATCAGTCAGGCTGAAAAGCTGTAGGAAAGTGGTCAAAACTAGAAAGATGGGGACATTAATGGATGTTTATGGAGCAAACCAAATTACAGCCATACCAGCTATAGTACTGCAAAAGAGTATTTTCTGTCTTACAGATTTCTTTGGATTTTCTTTTCTAAAATTGCTTGAGATAAAAAAAAATACATAAAAAAAATCAAATCAAATCTTGATATCAGCATAATCTCACTTCAGTAAATACAAAAAGCAGTTTAGAATTCATGATGTTATCTACTGAGTGTAAAAAAGCTACCCAAACCCGTCCGGACATAATGTGAGAATTTGATTTCCCCACCTTCCTAAAATCATTAGCTAAGTTTGATTAACCACACTCTTGTGAACAATGTGTGTTTTTTCACTAGTTAAACTCCCAAGGCAGAAAAAAATGATAATGAGCAAAGAAGAAAATTATGAAAAAAATGCTTGATTTATAAAAAAAAAAAAAAAAAAAAAAAAAACTATCTTCCAGGGATCCAAGGACACAAGAAAGGGATTGATTTCTGGGAGATAAATCTCTTTTTCTTTTCCTTTCCCTTTCACTTTGTCCCCCAGGCAGCTATACTAACTGCATTTCTGAATAGGCTGCATACCAAGTTTTCAATGAAAGGGACAACCACATCTATCCCTTTATGCATCCTGGTGCTTGGCAGCTGCATCAAATTTATTCTATCTCACTAATTAAAAATTCAACCCCTTCCAAAATCCAAAGAAAAATACATAAAAAAAATTTCATTTATAAAATACAAAAAAAATATTATTATTGCTTTATGAATACATTAGTGTGAGTCACGGCAGACCAATTTTCAGTAACAGAGAGATACTGTAGCTGAAACAAGAATAAAATCTTTGAATGTTAATAGGTTAATAATAAGGTCTTCTTTTGCTCATGCTTTAAACAGCTATTAGCTGGGCTGGTATCATTTTACTTAAAATGTACTTCTTGATCACAGCAATTGTCTGTTGCCATTCCTAACCTCTCATCTGTACACCCTAAAACCAACCTAATGAGAAATAATTCAGGTATAGATCAGTTAACCTGTAGTCGGTAGACTGGGGATAATATCAGACTATACTGCAAAGCATCATGTAGCATGCTGGCAATTCATGAATTTTATTTAACTTTTCTCCACAAGCTCTTTAGTTGCTCTTTGTGATAGCATGTTTGCAGTCAATGTAGTAACTGTGGTTTTTAGTGATGTTATTCCCTTTGTAATATATTCGTTTCATTTCATCTGCAGGATTCTATTTGTGTTGTTGGCATTTGATGTGGAGTTTTGTGTTTATTGTACTTTCTGTTACACAGCCACTCTAACATCTATCGTCTTTCTAGGAAATGCCAAATAGTGGGGCTTATACTGACAAATATATTTTGTAATGCACTAACATGAATGTATCCCTTGTTACTTTTAAACCTACACCAGACTAATAAAGAACACCAGATTCTTTGCACATTTGTACAAATATTATCGGTTTTGCTCTCAATTTTCCTTTTTATTGGATCTGACATAATTCTTTATGTGTAATGAAGCCATTACTTGGCTGATCAATCAATTAGAGTATTGGAATTGACGGTGGGCAGGTTTAGCCCTTTATTTCAGTAGCGGCTGATTGAAGCAAACTGCATTTGCTACTGTACATCTTACAGGGGTACCACTTTATAATGAAGCACTTCCTGAAAGCAGAAACAGTTTCAAAGAAATTTGTGACCACTATTTTAATGTTGCAGTGGTTCTGTCCAAATGAGATCTGGCTATTTGCTGTTTTTGATACAGCATATTTTGATTCCTGTAAAGACTGATTCATTTTGTGTAATTTTTTAAATTTTTTATTGATATTCCAGTGTGTTTCAGAGAAAAGGCATTTTACTTTCATCGTGGAAATACTTACTTGTCTTCTTTAACCCCTTTCAAAAAGAAAAAAATCCTTTTAAGCTTTCATAGAGCTTCTTAGAACAGATATTCTAATATGAATGGAACAAAGTCAGCAAAATCCCCCCAGCCTTCTCTCTTAGTAATCAGGTCCAACGCTTTAAGAAAAAGAGAATTGCCATTTTTTTATTGTATTCATGTACATTATGAACTACAATCTCAGGTATCAATAATGAACATCATCCTTAATGAAATTATTTGGACTCCGTACAAGCACTCTTTTTTTCTGGTTTTTGTTTTGTGTTTTTGTTTTTTTTTAACAACTTGGAGCACATGTAAAATTATGATCTGAAGATCTTTTTTTTTTTGCATTATGCTTTGAAAATACTTTTTTTTTTTCTGTAGAAATTTAGCCATGTGATGATTATCCTCTCCGAAAAATGAGAGAGAATGTCCCCACATATGATAACTCCCTCCATTTATGGACAAGTGGCAGAATAACACACAAGAATTTGATCACCTTGGCAGGGGGTTTGCACAAAAAACAAACTCGGTCTGCTGGTATGTCGAGTCCAACTTTCTGCTCGACAGTCTAGATTCAATTCCCTCCAGCAATCAAATATCTTTCTAGATAAGCTATCCTGCCGAAAGCAACTACCAATACACAGATATTCCATTCATTCTTAAAAATCACAAGCTCCAAATATATATAAAAATGTTTTACCTTTTTTAACTGTAGCCAGCATCAACATTGAATCATTAATCCACCAAAAGCATTGAAAAGGAACTGAGCATTTGGAAAAAGGAAAAGAGTGAAAAGGGAAAGAATGGTTTACTCATTGTCTTTATCATTAATTGCGCTATTTTTGTCATCTATTGTGAAGAGCCGCAGTCGACAGTTCCTGGTTTAGCTGCAAAAGCCTGACTCGCATTTTACCTGTCTGGAGTGCCTTCCAAAACAAACAATGAAATATGTACTTCTGCTTTTGTTGCTAATATAGTAGTGTAAAACCCATGGACATGCAGTCAACAAGTACAAAAATATCTCTACAGTCGGTATATAGAAATTCAAATAAATTTAATTCAACTAATATAATGGGAAAGCATTTAATACCATCACAGAGCTAAAACACCTTTTATTGTATACCAGCTTTTTGTCTTATTTAACTCATGTTTTTGACCATTTATGATTTAGGATAGGCTCAGAGTCTTCCAAGGCCTCCTTTTTATTGAGGGGTTCGAGTATGATCTACTGTTAGATCAGTTCAAAATGTTTATTACTTCCGGAAAAAATGTAACATTATCCTCAATCTAACTGTGCCCATGGCATAATTAACTGCACTTTTATGAAAACGTACTTAGAAAATGTTAAACTTGTGAGTCAATGGTGGTCTCGATCAAGGATTTTTTATCTATTCTGATGCAATTTGTATGAAAAGTATGCTAAAAACACTACAAGCCAGATTTTGTTTATCAGTATACTGTGCCATGTGTGTCAAATCCCACGAAACCTATTTGTAAATAGACATTCCATTAAGCCAGTTTTGTTAATACCTGGCCCAAACTGTGAATTTGCCATTGGGAAATTAAAATATTCTTGTTGCACAGAGACCGAAGCAAAAGGCATGTCTACCTCTTCTTACATTCCACATAAGGTCACTGTTTCCATGGTGACAAGCTGATGGCTAGTTTGCCTCCTTATTTATCTATTTTCCTACTTCGCCCCCATCATATGTGCAATATCTTTGTTTGAAGACCTTTTCATGACCACTGTTCATATGAAGCCCCTTATGACTACTTGCTTCTTGCTTCTAGCCCAACCACTACTCTTTACTTTCACTGCTATTATCCTTCTCTTTAAGACCCCTTTTTTGAAGACTAAATGAAAACCGCAGCATGTAAATAGACAGGAGGAGAGACAATGTTTTGATGGCTTATAAATGGTGCAACATTAAAGAGTCTAGGAGTTTTTCCTCTACATAAGATGAAACTGAGCAGGGGTTGTGTCAATATCAAAGCCCTCTACCCTCTGTAAGATGCCAGGCACAAAGTCTCATACTGTTTTCTTATCAGCTTTCCTCTATTAGTCTTGAAATGAACTGCTGATACAGATTGATGAGATTGATGAGCTATAACACAACTTTTCTTAGTTTGTTACAGATTCCGAGCTGCTTCACTGATTAAAGTAGCCCTGTGTGTCTGACAGGGTCACACTACATTACAAACTAGACTCATTTGCCTTTTTATCTGAACAAACAGATGGACTATCAGCGCCTGAGCTCCTGTGACCCTGGGGTGACGGCAAGGTGGCGCGACATCGCATGGACGTAAATCATTACCAGGTTAACAGGGAGGCTGCAGAGCACAACCTTATGCTACCCTTCATTTTCCTAAGAAATATCCTGCCATTGTGAGGCACACATTTGCAGACAAAGCAGGTAAAATGAAACATGAAACGAGTGAAGAACATGTTTAGCTCCTGGATAAAAAGGCAATCCCACCAACTAAAGGAGTGAAAACAGGGCAAATGTTGACCTGCATATTGTGTAATTTTGAGATAGAAGAGAGGAGGAACAGAAGGAAAATGATTAAGGGTAAGAAGTCTCGAAAAATGTGAGGAGGTAGAGTGGGAGCAGACCTTAATCCTAATTAAAGCAAAGGATGTATGGCTGTTGTTTAGGAGCCACAGGGGAAATGCACATTTACTCATTTGGCAGCTTTGCTCTGTGGGCATGCTGGTTCCACGGTGATATAAACTAGAGCTATGTCATTAAAAGATCTAATCTTGTTGTGAGTGACAGCTGGAATATGGTAGTTAGAAAAATATCCCAGCAGTTCTTTTGCTAAATGTCTCATAAGTGTCTTCAGTTTTGGACACAGCAATGCCCTTCGATGAATTAACAAGTTAATGGAATTAGAAAGATGTCAACATGAGGTCAAAACCTGCAGAGATTTTCCCAATCTGCAATTAATACAGATAAGATTTACCCGCAATAAACCATTCTTTCCCTTGAGCAGTATTACACAGAGTGAGAGAAAAAATGGGCTAAAAAGCTATCACAAATTGTTTTTTTTTCATTTAGCCACTAGACATTTTAATAAATAGCTTTTGTTTTTGTAAAGACCCTTTTTAAAGTTTCAAGTCGTCCCTTTGCCAGACAAGATGGTTAAGTGCCATCAAGATCAGCTGTCAAGTCAACTGCATTTTATTTCTTTTATTTTTATGTTTTGGTCCACTGTACTCCAGTTCTAGACTTATATTACTGAATATTTAGTCAATCTCAGGGTCAGATTTGGGTTTCTTGGACATTGTCTTTTGAACAAGCTTGAATCAGCAAAGGTTCCTGTGTGGCCGAGCTGTGTATGGTACTGAGCATAGAAGCGTGGTGATAAGTGCTCTTGTAGGTGTTGTAGTGGTTGTAATGCTCCAGTGGGGGGAGCGACAAGTGTCTCTCCATAGCAGCAACACCTGCAAGCTCTTCTTCAACAGTAATGACTTCCATGGAGGAGGCAGGACCATCAGGATCCTGTTGGTTATGCTGCTTCCTCATCTTATAAAAAATAACCAGCAGAACAGCAGCCATGAGTGTAATGGCTACAAAACATCCAATGATTATCTTGGTGGTTTTCATCACCTCATCTAGACCATTGAGGGCTCCTTCTCCATCAACATCGATAACTGGTATGGTGTAAGTCCGCTCTGTGGTCCTTGTTGAAATAGGCACACCCTTTGTAGTTGAGGATGGCATCCATTCAATTGGGGGAAATGTTGTTTGGCTGTCTTCCACAATGGTCTCAATGGTCTCCACAGTGACTGTGGTAAAATAGGTAACTCCATTGTTATCAACAGATGTGACATTAAGGACTGCAGATGCAGTAATGTTTCCTGCTGTGTTGCTAACCATACAGGTGTAAGTCCCAGTGTCCTGCATTGTCACGCTGGTAAAATTTAGTGTCCCATCATTGAGCACAGACAACCGTACCTTATAAGCCCCATGTGTTATCAAAGAGCCATTTGGGGTGAGCCAGCTTATGGATGTCAATGAGCTTGTACGACATTTGAGTTCAGCACCCATACCTTCTGTCACATTTAAATCACTGGGTGGCTCTACAATAACAGGAACATCACACTGGAAGTAGCTGTGGTCCAGTTCACCAATATATCGACCTTTAAAGGCTGAAGGAGAATGGCAACGAGCACAGCAACTGGTATTGGCAGGCACCGTTTCCTTAAGCCACCAACTGAGCCACAAAATATCACAGTTGCAGCTCCAAGGGTTGTGGTGGAGGTGCACTCTTTCCAGATGGTGCAACGGTGTAAAGAGGTCATGTGGCAGAAATGTCAGGTTATTGTGAGCAAGGTTGAGCTCCACCAGTGACTGAAGATCATCAAAGGAGTTTCTCTCTATAGTTTGGATCTGGGCATGCATCATCCAGAGCTTCTGAAGGTTCACTAAACCTGTAAATGAACTGGGTTTAATGACAGACAACTGGTTTCCTGACATTTCTAACTCTTCTAGCCTAACCAAGGGTAATATGTTAGGGATCTCTTTAAGGTTACACATTCCCAAATTTAGGTAGCGCAAGTTGGTCAAGTCCTTGAAAGCTCCATCAGAAATGTAGGAGAGACGCTTGAGCTCCCCCAGATCTAGCCTGCGAAGTGAAGGAACCCGGTTGAAGGCATAAGATGGTATACTTTCAATGGGGTTGTTACGTAGCCACAGTTCTTTAAGTTTGGACAAGTACTCGAATGCTCCGTTGGGAATTGTCGTAAGTCGATTATCAAAGAGTTCTAAGGTATTGAGACTTGCCAACCCATTGAAAGCACCGATTTCAATGCTGCGGATATGATTCTTGCTCAGTTGCAGAATCTCAAGGTGGCGTAGATGTTTGAAACTATCAACCTTGATGACTTGAATTAGATTATCCTGAAGGTTCAGGTAACGGGTGTTGGTAGAAATGCCATCTGGGACATCCCGTAGACCTCGGCGTGTGCAGATTACTTTGCTGAACTGGTTACTACATGAGCAGACAGAGGGACAGGTCTGAGCACGAACTAGCCCAGCCACCACCAGTATCTGAAGAGCCAAAAGAACCACAAAAAGGGGGTTGGACAGCGCCCCCTTCAGCCTACGACCTCTCATTGTCTGGCGTTCGAGGGAGTAGATCATTGTGTTCCGCATTCATAGTTCATCTGTCGTTAGGCTTACCTGAGAATAGAAAAGAAGAGAAAAAGAAAACATATTCAATAAACATTGAAAGAAGACCAGTGCTGGTGATGTATTTATCCAGGAAACATAGCTATATTTATTTGGGCAAATTATTATTTGCTTGTTTGGGCTTTATCATTAGATGTATTTGCTTAAAGATTCAAAGGGAACGTTTTTTTCATAAAACTAAAGTATGGAATTTAGTAATAATCTCAATTTTTATTAATAATTGTTAATATTTAACTAATACTTAATTAAAAACTGCTATATTGTATAAAATTATTAATAAATGAAATACAATTTTTTATTTCTTTAAATAGAAGAAGCAAATCTGCAAAAACGTGAATTTTTTATTTCTTTAAATAGAAGAAGCAAATCTGCATCAACGTGAATTTTACAATCTGTAGAACTTGGAAATTTTTTGTTTGTTTGATATTTCTCCCACTAAGTGTGGCTGCTGACAAATTGCAAAGAGTAAATTATCTGTGCCTAAAGAAAATCCTTTACAAACATTTCCATCAGAAGGAAAAAAAATACTCTCAGGCTGAAGGCTAAAAAGCTATTCAAGCAAAGAATGTCTTAACAATGTACTGTTTTTACTAGCTGAATAGAAAAAAAAGTCCTATACTCATCTTATTACCTTTTTGGTTTCTTTAATGATTGATTATACGCATTCTTTTAAACAAAAAAGTCCAGTTGTACATTAGTATCTATTTATTTCTGTTTTGAATCCAAAAACGACTTGTTTTTTCACAACTGGAAGACAGGATATTGTTTCTATCCAGATATTAGATTTTATATATGAAATTAAGGTAGGGTAGCATTAAAAAGCGTTATGGGGGTATTCTAAAATCAAATGAAATTAAGATTTAGTTGATTCAACCAACAGGTCTGGTTTTTAAGAAAAGCTAAAACCCCAGAAAATCAAATCAGAGCACATCTTGTACCTTCCACTTAGAATCTGCAGTGTTGATATGCCGTTACTGCTGGCTCTTTTTACATTTAAAAGTGACAAGAAATCTATATATTACTTATTATTACCATACATAAGGGTTAAACAGAAACGTGGCAAGGCTTTGTCAAGATGTGCTAATAAGTAATTCACACTCTGCAGTGCAGTCTCTGTCTCTGCCAAGAGCAGGACACTCTCTATATCATAAAGTAAATACAATATTTAAAATTAAACATTATGTACTAGGTCCTACCGGTTTTTTCGTTTTGTTTTCTGTTAATCATCTCTTTCTGTCAGCCTACAAGCAGAGAAAATCCAGTGTGTTATGACAGGTGTTTTCTAAACTGTAAAAATTGTTAACTGAGATGGAAATGCTCACCAGTGAGGGTGAGGGGCTGACTTAATCAAAAGATATGAGTCTCGATGCCTTGATTTTGCACCAACTAGGCTGCCACAATACTCTTGATGGAACAAGGCTGCAGAGAGAAAAGAAACTGCAGGGGAATCAGATCGAATAAGACCTCCCACTAGCTGAAGCTCATTTTGTCTGGCTGGAATTACAACAAACCCTGCACTGCCACCGAAGAGAAGAAAATGTCAGACATGCCAAACACACTGACAGTGATTATCTGCTGCCAATAAAACATATCACTCTGCAAATCCAATGGAATGCTAAAAGAAATGAAGCTTGCAAAGACTCCAAGAGCAGTTTTAGCATTGGCCACACACCCTATTCATAATGCATTTAATGCCTCATTACATACAGAAATGGGATATGTATCGCCAAAAAAGGAAAAAAAAAAACCTCCTTTGTTGATGCAAAACTGCATGGATTAATTTCCATCTAGCTGTGCTCAACATGTGTTCAGAGCCACAGCAAGTAGTAGCTGCTTACATCCAAAATTGTGCCAGTATAAAAGCACAGCCACCCTTACACTACTGCTCCTACACTAGCATCACTGGCTTTATGTCTGTCAGTGCAGGGATTTGCTAAATGTATCGGTTACAAAGAGTTTGTCTGTAAAGTGCAAGGAAACACATGGCCCCTTCAAGAAAAACAAGGAGGCTCTATAATCAAGCAAATATGCCTTTAAAATTACGTCAGATAAAATAGCAAAGTTTTATTTTAAACAGCAAGATGTGCTCAATTAAATAAGACTACAACACTGAAGCCAGCGTGGCACAAAAACGTGTATATCCTCATAAGAGGAATAGAACACCCTAACACATGGAAAGAAATAACTGTTTCATGTTTTCATCGTATAAATATGAGATAAGGTATTCTACATCTGTTCTGTTATGAAGATATTAAATCTTTTAGGATGAAACAAAAAGCACAAAACGTTGCATTATGTATTACTAGCTTTGCAGTCACATTTTGATTTTGATATTCACACAAACTTGTTGGTGTGTTTAGCATTTTCCCTCAGGGTACAGGGGGTTTTTGGAATCTTTTCTGTGGAACAGGATTAGACCAACCCATTGACAAACACAAGCATTTGTATTTGCATTTGTAAAATCTGACTAGTTTCTTGTTTAGGGGAAAGAAATCCTTTTCAAAACCTCTTTTTAAAAGTGCATAATTCCTACTCCTAAAATATATAGTTGTTTTTATTTAATTTATTTTTTGTGCAATTGAGGTTTGAGGATAGAACGGATCAGAAAGCAAAATTACAAAAGTTGGTTTGTTAATTAGACAATTATAGATCATTTTCAGTTAATCATATGGATACGAAATTGAAAAAAGGGCCAAACAT